>CM028380.1:139287339-139318062 GCA_013146195.2 Codonopsis lanceolata
AAACACATGAAAGTACTTCAAGGTTGGTTTTTACCAAAAAGAAAAATTTAAGTAAGGGGTCATTGTGCTACACGGTCTTAAGAAGACTCTATTTCCAATGTGACAAACGGTATTTAATGCTTGATTAAAATCTTTTAGCCAAATTTTTTGAGTTTAACATTACTAGCCATCTCTTGTAATGTCACGTTCTTTCTTTCCTTAACCATTTTGTTGTGGAGTTTTGGGAAGCTGAATTCATTGAAATACCATTGGAGGCACAATAATTAGAAAAGGATGTGTTTTCATATTCCGTGCTATGATCGATCTAATTCTAATAAGTTTTAGATCATACAAGTTCATTGCAGGTGTACCAAATTTTGAAAGCCTCAAAAGTTTTCGGACTTCTCTCTTAAAATATCTTAAAGTGTATCTAGAGAAGTCATCCACACACAAACAAAAGGTATATTTTTTTTCCTATCTGGGCTACACCCGTGGGACCCTTAAAGGTCGGTGTGTATCATCTCTAGGCATCTAGATGTGGTGCATTGTGTTATGGGAAGATGTGAAGCCTTGGTTTGTTTACCTTTTTGGCAAGAGCCACATACCTTTGAATACTTCCTTTCCAAATTTGGCAATCCTTTAACAGCATCATGTCTCACAAGCTCATCGAGCTTACGAAAACTCATGTGACCAAGTTTTTGATGCCAAAGATCAGTTACATCAAGACTTACCTTTTGACATGATTGGTTATTGGTGAACATGTAACAATTATCAGATGATCTTGTCCCTGTTAGAAGACACTTGTTAGTGTGATCTAAAACTTCACAATAATGTTTGTCAAACCTTACCTGAAGATCATCATCACACAACTGGCTTATACTGATCAGGTTTGTCTTAAGTCCTTCCACATGATAAACATTTGTGAGATTTGGAAGGCCCTCAACGTTCAACGTTCCTTTGCCAACAATTTTCCCTTTGGCACCACCACCATATGTCACTGATCCACCATTGATACTCACATATTCTTTCAAATTCTCAGCTGAACCTGTCATATGTCTAGAACACCCACTGTCAAAATACCAAGATCCAGCAACATGAGATTTTAATGAAGTGAAAGTAACATTGCACACTTCATCATGGGACATTGTAGCACCAGGACATATATCAAAAGGTTCACAATATTTGGCTTTACACTTTTCATCACAAGTTTTGGGGACCCACATTTGTTTAACAGTTTTGGGTTGGTGTTTTTGAAAGAATTTCTGATTGGTCTTCGAATGAGGCTTCCAATGTGCCTGCCAATGTTGCTGCATTGGCTGGCGCATTGGCTGCTTCATACAATTTTGCCTCTGAGCTTTTCCAAAGAAATCTTGCCTTATTTCCTTCTCATACATAGCCTTTTTTCAGAAAACAGAAGGGTTGTATGTGACCAGGCTTATGGCAGAAGTGACAAACATAATTTTTCTTTCTTACTCTCGGTTTTTCACAGAAAACAGTTTCATCAAAACTTTCAACAGTCTGTTTAGATCCAGATGTTCCTTCTCCCTCTTTTACAAATACCTTAAGGATAAAACCAATACCTGACCTGGATGTATTACCTGAATTCAGCAGATCATCAACCTTTTGTTTGCTAGAATTCCATTTGGTCATGGTTTCTTTTGCTTGAGTAAGCTGTTCCTTCAACTGCTCAATCTCAACATCCTTTCTGCTCAGCAAACTCTCCAGCCTTACAATGCATTCTTTTTTATCCTCATTTGCCTTTTTTAAAAGCTCATTTTCCTTACCAAGTAATGTAACTTGGTGAGCTCTCTTCTCCCAATCCTTGTACAACTCCTTGTACCCTTCCAGCAGGTCTGACTCTCTGTCTCCATCATCTTCTGCAATTGTGGAATTAAAACAGAAGAAATCGTTCCTATTTCTGCTCAATGTATCTCCCAATGTTACTCCTGATGTTGCAGCATTGGGTGACACATTGGCTGAAACATCTGCATTTTCAGAATCAGAATCATAAACAGCATTCAAGGTGATAAGATCACCTGGATCTTCTCCATCACTATCACTCAAGGTTGCTGAGAAATTCAAGCCTTTTTTTCTTAAAGTATTTGCACATTGGTTAGCATAGTGGCCATAACCTTGACATTCTCTACATTGTATAGAATCAATGTTCTTACCATTGTAGGATGATTTTGAAGCAAATGGATTTGTGAAGGGTTTTTCTGGAGTTTGGAAAGAATTTTCTTTGGGAACAAATTTTCCAGAGTCGGGTTTGAAATTGTTTTTCGAGCTTGATGATGGAGTTCTATTTTGACTTTTATTTTTCAATTTTTTTTTGAATTTAGTAGTCAATAGAGCAATTGATTCTTCTCCAAAATCAGACTCATCAATATCTTTTTGGATTTCAAGCAAATCACATGAGAGATCAATCGGTGCAGGCATAGCAATATTTTTCACAATGGGTGTAGAAGATGATGAAGTTCCTTTGCCTTTATGTTTTAATTGATCGTTTAGGTTCAGTTCAAAGTTTTGAAGAATTCCAGCCAGTCTTTCAAAACTCATCTTGTCAACATCATGTGCTTCTTCAATTGCACATATCTTGACATTGAACCTTTCAGGCAAAGTTCTCATCATCTTACTGACAAGACGCTCATTAGTAATTGGATCTCCTAAAGCAAGAGCAGAATTGGATAAATCAAGAAGTCTTCCATAATATGTCATTATATCCTCAGACTCATGCATCCTAGTGTTTTCAAATTGAATGGTGAGCATTCTTAGCTTTGAAGCACGAACACTGGCAGGTCCTTCACATAAGGTCTGAAGGGCCTCCCACACATCTTTTGCAGATTCATAATTTGCTATCACCCTAAAAGTATTTACATCTAAGGCCTTATAAATAGCAGACAAGGCTTTCGAGTTAAAGGAAGCAGTGTTCCTATCATCATTGGTCCACTCAGATTCTTTGGTGATCTTAACATCACCATCTGAATCTACAGTTTTGGGAGGATTCCAACCATTTAAAACTGCAAACCACGCTCTTTCATCAATGGATTTGATGAAGATACGCATCTTGACTTTCCAAATAGAATAATTAGCATTTGTAAGAGTAGGAGGACGAACCACGTTCTCATACTGAGAATCCATCACGACTTTAAACAGAATCGACTCTTAGTGATATCAAGAGAAGGCTCTGATACCAATTGAAAGAAAGTGATACCAAGGATTCTCGATATGAGTCAATGTGAGTACCAATGTTGCAGTGATTGTTGCAACAATGGCAGTCACAATGAAAACAGTAAATAATAGCAAAAACAGTAGCAGCGGAAGATTGTATAGAAACTCAGTTTCTAACAGAATTTTGAAGACAAATTTTAATCAAAAACAATCTACAAGTTTAATACTTGTAGATCAAGCCTCAAGGCCACACAAATCATACTAAAATCAATAATGTTTTACAATAAATAACCTAGCAAAAATTCTCACAAGATAAAGTATCTTGGAGAACAAAAAATCCCACATAAACTACTAAACCAAACGTGGGAAGAAAGAACTTCAGCTTCCTTAAACAGAATCAGGAAGAACAAAGACGAAACAGTCTTTTAGAACTCAATGTAGCTGCTGATGTTGGAACATCAGATGCTACAATCGGCTGTGTGAAGGGAGAAATCTTGCCCAGATCTTCGAAGATTGCTCTCAGTTTATAGCTTTTTATCTTCTTTCTGTCAAGCTCTCTTACTGCTCGAAAAACAGCCTTCGATATATATACACAAACCTACAAAGCCACGGCAAGAGAGAACCATTCCTACTAGGAAAAAGATTAGCTATAAAACTGCAAGATATCTCTCCTAACAAAAACATGATTCTTCGAATAACTAGATTACTTACCAAGATTTAGTTACCAAACATGTATAGCCAAAATCTTTTGAAAGATTTTCCTACCAAAAACCAACTAAATTACCAAACATATTCTAAACAAAATCTAACACCTAAATAACCTTTGACTAAAATAAAATTCTTCTTTGACCAAGAAAGGTGAAAACAAGATAAAATAGGCTATGCCTATTTTACCCTTACAGTACACCACTCACAACCTCTCACAACTCCTACCTGGCCTACGCCCACCTCCTGCCACCATTACATCAACCGCCCCCTCATTCCCCTTTTCTTTTTTTTTTTACTAATAAAGACTAGTGACCACTCCCTCCACCTTCCCTCTCTTTTCTTCCTTCATTATTCTTTCTTTCCTTTATTTCCTTTTCCCACAACACAATACGCACACACTCCCCTTCCCTTTATAATCTACAACCTCTGCACTCTCTTTTTATTTTTTCCCCCCTTTGTTTTTCACGGCAACAACCCACCGGCATCCCTTCTAAAATTAACTCAAGCTCTAAACAAACTTATTTCCGCCAAAGGATCACACAACCAAGATTACAATCAAGAAAAGAAATCTCTTACCTCAACCAAAAACTCGCGATCTCGCCTTCCGGTGGTCTGATGTGCCGTCGACTTCAAGGATTTAGAAAATTCTCTCTTCTCTCTCTCTCTCTTTCTCTACTTAGTTTAAGCTTGATGTCTGAACCCAATAGAAGTACCCACTCTTTTATACCCTGCCATGAACCATCCTTTGGGCTTCCCCTTCAATGCGGCTTGAAGAAACGTCCCACCGTTTCTCCTGATCGGCAGCCAACAGCCGCCCCCTATTCCCTAATTAACATGCTTTAAATGTAATTACTAATGGTAATAACTTGATTTAATTATTACTGTTTTTTATTACTATTATTATTATTATTATTATTATTGCTATATTTATCAATGTACCATCAATTGGGCTTAAGCCCAATCACAAATAAATCACCCAATTCTGTACCAAAACTAAATGGGCTCGCTCTTAAATTAAAATAGGTCGACTTATCGATATCATTCAAATTAAGCCAAAACATAAATATCAGCCCAAGATAACTAAATAAATATAAGCCCAAGTATATTTATTCTAATTAAACAAACAATATTATCAAAATTAGGGATATTACACTCTCACCCCCCCTTAAAATAAGTTTAGTCATCTAAACTTGACGTACATGGTCAAACAAATAACTCGGGGTATTTCTCTCTCACCTCTTCCTCAAGCTCCCAAGTGGCTTCCCTTTTGGTATGGTTACTCCACTGAACTTTTACATAAGGAATAGTTCGCCTCCTCAAAACCTGGTCCTTCCGATCCACAATTCGGACATGTAGTTCATCATAGCTCAAATCTTCTCGGAGCTGTAAGGGTTCATATGCGATCACGTGACTAGGGTCTGACATGTACTTTCTTAACATTGACACATGGAACACATTGTGAACTCCGGAGAGTGTAGGTGGTAGAGCAAGTCGGTAGGCGACTTCTCCCACCCGCTCGAGTATTTCAAACGGTCCAACAAACCTCGGACTCAACTTACCTTTAATACCAAATCTCATAACTCCTCTTGTGGGCAAAATCTTTAGAAACACGTGATCCCCCGCTTCGAATTCAAGTCCACGGCGACGATTGTCGGCATACGACTTCTGTCTGCTCTGTGCCATAAGAAGTCACTTTCTAATCAACTGCACCTTCTCTGATGTAGCTTGCACTAACTCGGGTCCCGTAAGCTTCCTTTCACCTGACCCACTTCATCCCAACAGATAGGTGATCGACACTTCCGCCCATACAAAGCCTCGTACGGTGCCATTCTAATACTCACGTGATAACTATTGTTGTACGCGAATTCCACCAACGACAAGTGATCATCCCCACTGCCCTGCAAATCCAAAGCACACGTCCGCAACATGTCCTCCAGTGTCTGTATGGTCTGTTCTGACCGACCATCTGTTTGTGGGTGAAAAGTTGTACTCATGCTCAACTTTGTACCTAACGCCTTCTGCAAACTTGCCCAAAACTTAGAGGTGAACCTTGCATCACGATCTGACACAATCGAGACTGGAACCCCATGCAATCTGACAATTTCGTTAACGTACAACTTTGCCAACTTCTCTAAAGAATCTGTAACCCGAAAAGCTAGAAAATGTGCAGACTTGGTTAATCGGTCCACAATAACCCATATAGCATTGTGACCCTTCAAAGTCCTAGGCAACCCGATCACAAAATCCATGGTGATATGTTCCCACTTCCACTCGGGCACCGGTAACGATTGCAATAACCCTCCTCGTTTCTGATGCTCGATCTTCACTTGCTGACACACCAAACACTTGGAGACGAACTCCGCGATCTCCCTTTTCATGTTGTCCCACCAGAAGGTATCACGCACATCCCGGTACATCTTAGTACTACTGGGGTGTACAGCGAACCTCGAGTTATGTGCTTCCTCCAAGATTTCCGTCTTCAGTTCTGGGTCTGAGGGGACACAAACTCTGGATCCAAAACGTAGAATCCCATCACTACTAACCCGGAAATCTGAATGACGACCCTCTTCGAGACCTTTCGAGACTTTCATTAACCTTGGGTCCACAGCCTGTCCTGCCTTAATCCTTTCTAACAATGATGGTTGCACCCTCATTGCGGCCAAAAGTCCCCTACCGCCTGGAACCCTGACTTCAATTCCCAAGGATTCAAGGTCGTCTAAAATTCTCCTTTCCTTAGTGACCATAGCTGCTAAGCTCCCTTGGTTATTCCGACTCAAAGCGTCAACCACGACGTTGGCCTTCCCAGGGTGATACAGTATCGTACAATCATAATCCTTAAGTAGTTCCAACCACCTTCGCTGCCGCATGTTTAACTCTTTTTGTGTGAATATATACTTAAGACTTTTATGGTCGGTATAAATCTCACACTTCTCCCCATACTGATAATGCCTCCAAATTTTCAAAGCAAACACCACAGCTGCCAACTCCAAATCATGGGTTGGATAATTCTTCTCATAGTTCTTGAGTTGTCGGGAGGCATAAGCAATTACCTTGTCATTTTGCATCAAGACGCACCCTAATCCTTTTCACGATGCATCACTGTAGATCACGAATCCTTCCGTCCCAGATGGTAAGGTAAGGATCGGAGCAGATGCCAATCGATCCTTCAACTCTTGAAAACTAGCCTCACATTCATCTGTCCATACAAACTTAACATTCTTCTAGGTCAGTCTAGATAAGGGTACTGCTATCTTTGAGAACCCTTCCACAAATCGGCGATAATAACCGGCTAATCCCAAGAAACTTCTAACGTCCGTGACAGTTGTTGGTCTCTCCCAATTCACTACCGTCTCAATCTTAGCTGGGTCCATAGAGATTCCATCCTTCGATACTACGTGCCCCAAGAAAGCTACCTTCTCCAGCCAGAATTAGCACTTCTTAAATTTGGCATATAATTTCTTTTCTCTCAAGATTTGCAGCACAGCTCTCAAATGTTCTTTATGCTCCTCCATGGTCTTAGAGTAGACCAAGATATCATCAATGAACACAATCACATAACGGTCAAGAAACTTCTTGAATACCCTATTCATCAGGTCCATAAATGCAGCTGGAGCATTGGTCAACCCAAATGGCATAACTCGGAACTCATAGTGGCCATATCTGGTTCTAAACGTCGTTTTAGAAATATCTTCATTACTAACCCTTAACTGATGGTAACCTGATCGGAGATCGATCTTGGAGAAGTAACGAGCACCTTGTAACTGGTCAAACAAATCATCAATTCTTGGTAAAGGGTACCTATTCTTTACTGTAACCCGATTCAACTCCCGATAGTCAATACATAACAAAAATTCTTCCTTATGCCTTGGGTTTGTCCTTGTCCCCGCTCCCCGAGCCTTTGTTGAAAGTATTTTTGAGCGGCTCCGGGCAGTTCCTGATCATGTGCCCCACCTTTCCACAGTAAAAACATGCCCCTGTCCCTCGGTAGCAAGGCTTGTTTGGATGCAAACCCCCAATAGTGTGGCACGTGTCGTCTGTTTTCTGATTAAAATTCGATCCCTGACTTTGAGACTGATTCCTTGACGGCTGAGCTCCCCCCTTGAAACGGGTATCCTCTATGGTTCTTCTCTTATTACCGTAACCACCACTTCCTTGACCATTGGATTGGCCTCGGTACCTCCCTGAACTGTCCTCCGAGTTCCTCTTCTTATCTTCCTTTTTCCTGCGGTACTCAGCCGACTCCTACTCGACCACCCGAGCCCAATCCAGCACCTCCGCATGAGTTGGCAACTTCAAAGCTGTTAACCTGAAACTGATTTGACTGTTGAGTCCTCTCTCAAATTTCCTTGCCTTCTGATCCTCATCCTCAAAGAAGTTAGGAGCATATTTCGCCAATTCCGTAAACTTAGCATTGTACTCATTCACACTCATTGTCCCTTGCTCCAAGTTGAGAAACTCTACCAGTCTTCGTTCTCGTACACTTCGAGGGAAATATTTCTTTTTAAAAGCTTCACGAAACATTTCCCAAGTATAAATGGCCACACCGCTTGCATGGGCAGTCATCTCCTCTGACTCCCACCATTCACCAGCCTCCCCTTCCAGCATAAACGTGGCAAATTGAACCTTCTGCTCGTCGGTACAAGTCATGGTTCCAAATATTTTTTCCATATTTTTCAACCATTCTTCCGGTTTCTCGGTGCCCGGCGCACCAGTGAAGGTTTTAGGTTTTTTCCTCTGGAAAGCTTCAAGGGGGTCCTTAGTGGATACCTGGTTTTGGGGTTGTGGTTGTGGCTGGGGTGGAGGTGGTGGTTGTTGCTCTGGTTGTGGTGGTGGTTGTTGCCAAGGTTGGCCCATATTTGCCAGGACGGCCTGAGTGAGAGTTTGAAGGAGGGCCATAAGTGTTGGGTCCAAGGGATCGGGACCATTAACATTGACTTCCGGCTGCTCGTCACCCGCAATCCCGGAGGTAGAGTTTTCGCTGACCCTTCCCCCGCGACCACGGCCACGCCCTTTAGCGCCCGCACGACCTCCACGAGGACCACGGGCCATCTATTACTGTTTCATGGATAGCAAAAGTGTCATACACACATAAAGTAGAGATACATTTCTAACATCTTTCGATTTAATGCTTTAACCCTTAAGGCTTAAATGGTTATGCCATGGTTACAAAATTTCCTTAACATCGACTGAGAGGATTTAGGGTACCAGACAAATCAAACTATATGTATTCAAATAAAGCTTTCTATATTAACCTCAAGAAAATTTTTCCATTACATCCAAAAATAAGTTCGAAAACATGGGACTTTAACCCACAACAAAAGGAGCTAATAACGTCCCTAAACACAAAAGAAAACGATTATCTATAAGTCACTCTATCCAACCATTAGTGTGTGCCCTCCCGGCTATCGCCCCCACTTCTTCGCCAGACTCGGAGCCCTCGGACTTGGTGCCCTCAGATGTGCTCTCTTCCATCTCCTCATCTGCCTCGTCATCTTCTGAATCTGAGTTAACTTCTATGGGGTTCAGAAAAGACCCCAACCCGTCTTCAAGAGCTTCATTAATGGTTTGGTTTAGGCTCGCGTGCACTAAATCAAGTACGTGCCTAACATCCCTGGCTGCTTGCATGTGGGCACGTAAGTGAACCGCAAGCTTATCCTTAGCGTCTTTCATCCTTTGGAAGGCACGACGGGAACGATACAACTTCACACGTACGCCATTAAACAACCCCCTAGGAACCGAGAGAGATTGGTGGGTACAGGTTTTCCTCGCTGTCTGACGGGTTCGTGCCATTCCTACACATAACCACCGATGTATTAGTCCTTAAAAGAAACCCAAATTTGGATAATATGCCTATCTCTACCATCTCATTATTTTTTTCATAACCCTTAGAACCTACCACCCTCAGGATCTTATCCTAAGCTCTGATACCACTCTGCAACGCCCCAAACTCGGTACCGACACCGCGGTCCCACAATTTGGCCACGTCACAATTTCTAAATACTAACCCACAAAAATACCTAAAATAAAATATTCAAATTTTCCTATCCAAAATACATAACGGTCTAATACAAATTCCAAAGTATAATAAACACCATAAATCCCAACAAATGTTTATTCCTTAAGAAAAATAAGGCAAAACACACCTTTGGGCCACTGTACTTTACAAAACATTGCAATTAGGCCACTGAGACTTCAAAATTTTCGGGATGGCCACTGTACCAGACTTATCTTGCACGTTTACCCCTTTTTTGGATGGACGTTAAGTTTGGCCGTTAAATCAGGTTAAATGTCTAATTTACCCTTGTCTTTATCAATCATCCCTGTTACAAAGTAACCCAGATCTGGAATCATCCCTGTTCTATGGAAATGGGGTCGATGAGTTCTATGGAACAAGGGAGTTGAAGGCTGAAGTTAGACCATAACGTTAAAGTTGAAGGCTGATGCTCTCGCCTCTCTCTCCTACACCAAGCCGAAGAAGATACGCCATAGCAGTTCCTTCTTTCCTAGTTACGGCTTCAACTTCATCTTCCCCGATCGGATCTCTCCCTTCTCCGCTTCCGACAAGATCTGGTGAGCATCCCTATCGCTAGCACATACCCAAGCCCATATCCAAAAGCAGCAGTAGTCATTTCATCTCTCACAATCGACTTTTCCCTCTCCCTAGTTCGTCATCACCACGTGACCATCTCCCTTCATTGCAGCCTACAAATTTGAGATCTGCATCTCCCTCCTTCATCTTCTCCGACCAAAATCCCCCTCAATAGAACCGCCAAATTGACATCTCTGCTCCAGACCTGGCAGCAACATCTCGCCTCCGTCTCCGACGCATCGTTGTCCCAGTCGAGTACCCCATCTCTAGTGCACACTGATTCAGATCCGGCCGAGCTCTTTATCTACAGCGGCTACATCTCCAGATCTGCCTGCCTTGCCGTCTCTTCACCGGCATCTCCATTTTGTATTATTGTATTAAAAACTCATTTATTTCATAATGTGCCTAGCTAGCCTCCTGGGTTACTTTGTAACAGGGATGATTGATAAAGACAAGGGTAAAATAGACATTTAACCTGATTTAACGGCCAAACTTAACGTCCATCCAAAAAAGGGGTAAACGTGCAAGATAAGTCTGGTACAGTGGCCATCCCGAAAATTTTGAAGTCTCAGTGGCCTAATTGCAATGTTTTGTAAAGTACAGTGGCCCAAAGGTGTGTTTTGCCAGAAAAATAACTACCAAATCTAAGAAAATTAATCTCGTCCGAGCCACCCTTCAAATGATCCACCTGATCCCAAAAGAAATTCAAATTTTACTTACGACTTGAAGAAAAATAGAAAAAAAAGGGTGGGCGAACAATGCCTAACAAGTTCATATACAACCCATTCGGTTTCTAAGGAGGAGTTGACCACAAAAATTATATTTTGCCAAAGGTCAAATAATTTAACAGGACTAATAACTACATTTATCGGATATAGAAATAATATTATCGAATACAATGCTAATTAGGAATTCCAAAAGAAAGATAAAGCTCAAAACAAATACGAGATATTCAATTGCCGCCAACCGTCTCATTCCAGTTGGAAACAAAGAACACCCGTAGATTTCATGATCACTTAAGTGGTCAATTCGACCTGACTAATTGCCGCAACGGGCCTGAACCCGCAACGGGCCTAAAGGTATATCCGGATAACCTCACCACATGTCCAGTGGTGTAATATAATTCAAAGTTCACAAATGTTACATATTTCATGTAACAACTTATTTTACTTAGTGATCACGGAGGAGTTCCAAATAAAGTCAAATGTCCAAAAATATATGTAATCCATTTTTCCAACTGATTGATATTTCAAGATGTCAAACATGGGTTACAAAAGTTTCAAAATTCGGATTATGAACAAAATAGGTTCGACGGAGTTCAAAGCAAATATCGGCAAATGTCGAACATGAGTTTACAAAGAAAGTGTTAAACCAATAAAGTTATAACGGAAACCTACCGAATAAAATATGATGATCAAATAACTTTAAAGAAATATAATCCCTTACCAAAAAAATGGTGGACAAAAACTTGTACGTGTAAGGCACCGATGCTCATACTGGCCCAAATCTAACAACAAATACAGAAAAGACACTAAATTATTTAAACAACATTTTTCCCGCATTAAACAAATTTTATTTTACTTTTTTTTAATAATTTAGTTATAGTTATTATTATTATTTCTTTTTTTCCGTTTAGGAACCAAATTGATAATGGATCAAAACAATACTCAAACCTACTCCAAACACCAAAATAACTAACCCCAAATTCCCTTTTCCTTAATTTTTTTTCCTTCTTACAGCCGTCCCTCCCAACCCCCCTTTTTTTTCTTTTTGTTTTTTTATTGAGTTGACTACCTATTAGTACACCAATCACAACCTCTCACAACACCTACCTAGCCTACCCCCACCTCCTGCCACCATCACATCAACCGCCCCCTCATTCCCTTTTTTTTCTTTCTAATAAAGACTAGTGACCACTCCCTCCACCTTCCCTCTCTTTTCTTCCTTCATTATTCTTTCTTTCCTTTATTTCCTTTTCCCACAACACAATACGCGCACACTCCCCTTCCCTTTATAATCTACAACCTGTGCACTCTTTTTATTTTTTTCCCCCTTTGTTTTTCACGGCAACAACCCACCGGCATCCCTTCTAAAATTAACCCAAACTCTAAACAGACTTATTTCCGCCAAAGGATTACACAACCAAGATTACAATCAAGAAAAGAAATCTCTTACCTCGACCAAAGACTCGCGATCTCACCTTCCGGTGGTTTGATGTGCCGTCGACTTCAAGGATTTAGAAAATTCTCTCCTCTCTCTCTCTCTCTCTCTCTTTCTTTGCTTAGTTTAAGCTTGGTGCCTGAACCCAATAGAAGTACCCACTCTTTTATACCCTGCCATGAACCATCCTTTGGGCTTCCCTTCAATGCGGCTTGAAGAAGCGTTCCACCGTTTCTCCTGATCGGCAGCCAACAGCCGCCCCCCTATTCCCTAATTAACATGCTTTAAATGTAATTACGAATGGTAATAACTTGATTTAATTATTACTATTTTTTTAATTACTGTTATTATTATTGTTGTTGTTGTTGTTGTTGTTGTTGTTGTTGTTGTTGTTATTATTATTATTATTATTATTATTATTATTATTATTGCTATATTTATCAAATGGACCATCAATTGGGCTTAAGCTCAATCACAAATAAATGGGAGAATTTCAAGTTGGTACAATTTTGAAAACATGTTTTCATATAGAACCATCAATTTTTTGGACATTTCATTTAACTACAAATTGCTTGTCAAATGACAAAAATGCCATTAATGAAGACAAAACTGATCCGGCATTATGCAGGACCAAATCAATCCAGAAACTCTGATGCCAAGTGCTGGCATCAGGATGCATTTGACAGCATTAATGCAGGACCAAAATCAATCCAGAAACTCTGATGCCAAGCCCTGGCATCAGGATGCATTTGACAGAAAATCAATCCAGAAACTCTGATGCCAAATGCTGGCATCAGGATACATTTGATAGTATTTTGGAGGACCAAATCAATCCAGAAACTCTGATGCCAAGTGATGGCATCAGGATGCATTTGATAGTATTTTGGAGTACCAAATCAATCCAGAAACTCTGATGCCAAGTTCTGGCATCAGGATGCATTTGACAACATTAATGCAGGACCAAAATCAATCCAGAAACTCTGATGCCAAGCCCTGGCATCAGGATGCATTTGACAGAAAATCAATCCGAAACTCGATGCCAAAGATTTATTTTGGAGGACCAAAATCAATAAAACTCGATGCCAAGTTCGGCATCGGGATGCATTTAGTATTTTGGAGGACCAAATTAATCCGAAACTCGATGCCAAGCCACGGCATCGGGATGCATTTGATATTATGCGGGACCAAATTAATCGAAACTAAACTCGATGCCAAGTCGGCATCGGGATGCATAACATTATGCGAGACCAAATCAATCGAAACTCGATGCCAATCACGGCATCGGGATGCATTTGACAGAAAATCAATCCAGAAACTCTGATGTCAAGCCCTGGCATCAGGATGCATTTGACAGTATTATGCAAGACCAAATTAATCCAGAAACTCTGATGCCAAGTGCTGGCATCAGGATGCATTTGACATTATGCGAGACCAAATCAATCAGAAACTCGATGCCAATCACGGCATCGATGCATTTGACGTAAAAATCAATCGAAACTCGATGCCAAGCCCTGGCATCAGGATGCATTTGACAACATTATGCATGACCAAAATCAATCCAGAAACTCTGATGCCAAGCGGCATCGGGATGCATTTGATAGTATTTTGGAGGACCAAATTAATCAAGAACCTCTGATGCCAAGCCCTGGCATCAGGATGCATTTGACTTGATTTTGGAAGACAAAAATCAATCCAAAAACTCTGATGCCAAGTGCTGGCATCAGGATACATTTGATAGTATTTTGGAGGACCAAATCAATCTAGAAACTCTGATGCCAAGTGCTGGCATCAGGATGCATTTGACAGAAAATCAATCCAGAAACTCTGATGCCAACTGTTGGCATCAGGATGCATTTGACTTGATTTTGGAAGACAAAATCAATCGAAACTCGATGCCATGGCATCAGGATACATTTGATAGTATTTTGGAGGACCAAATCAATCCAGAAACTCTGATGCCAAGCCCTGGCATCAGGATGCATTTGACAGTATTATGCAGTACCAAATTAATCCAAAAACTCTGATGCCAAGCCCTGGCATCAGGATGCATTTGACAGTATTTTGAAAAACAATCAAATAGAAACTCTTTCAACGAGAAATTCCTTAGAACAAGCCTATGACGGCTTAGGGTTCAAGCAAAAAGCAAAAAAACTCAAATTTTATTAAAAACTACCCAAATAATGTTTAATAGGGTATTTATATGCCCTAACAATCCAAACCCTAAAAGGAAAAGTCTTAAACAAAAAAGACGAAAAAGCTCGAAAACTTCAAAGGCCCATAACAGTACTTAAACAGCGTTTTTTGGGCTAAAAATGAATAGTTCACGGGGTAAACCCCATGAATCTTGTAGAGCTCGTCGAGAGCTTCGATTTGATATGCTGTGGGTCCCGTAATTCATCCGGACGCGAAAGTTATGCTCCGTTAAAGTTCTGCCGACCGTTAGGTGCTCTCTACTATTGCTTAACGGAAACTAACGGAGAAATTGTGAAAACAAAATTTGATCTTGCTACCAAACTTGAAAGACTTGATTAAGAGCTATATGTGCATACTATACTACTGTACCAGAGAATCTTGTATTTCCACATGAATCATATAATGCCAACCTTTCATAACTGAAATTACATTTTCACATGAATCATATAATGCCAACCTTATGTATACCAAATGCCAACCTGGGATTTTCTACTTTGCCTTTTGTATATCTTCCCCAAGAAAGATTTCAACACTGCTCGTACTGCTTTGCTTGCATGAGCTTCGATCGAGATGATTAACTTTTCATAACTCTTGTTTTCGTAATCTGCAAATACATCCTGAAGCTTTAGTGCGTTATAAAGCTTCTTCACTTTTGCAACAAACCCGATTCTCCTGAGCCTAATTCTCCGAATTCCTTCCTTTTGGAATGACTCTTTTAAGAGAAAGGAAATGTCAAGAGCGGAGCTTGTAAATCTCAGATCTGAATCTATAAAAACGGATATCAGAGCTTCCTCATTAAAAGGTGTTCGTATGGTTGGATAAGTGAGGGGTCGAGGCCCTTGGCGAATTGGGAATTAAATGGAGTAATATTGCGGCGTGACAAGTGGTGGACGGCGTTGTTGGTGCGTTGTTGGTGGAAGAACGACCGGTGGTGGTGGAGGCGTCGTCGGCGTAGCGGCAGATGTAGAAGGAGAAGAAGCTCATGAAGAAGAGAGCAGTGAGGAGGACTAAGATAGTGAGGGCCATGGAGGTGTCGAAAGGGCTACTGTTGGGAAGGTGGGGTGGAAAGGGCATTGATGTACTTTTCCTCTAAAATTGTATCTAAAAGATATATCTAAAAAATAGGTGGATTTATTTGAAAACATGTTTTAAAAGATGTACCGGCTTGTAATTATTCCCAAATAAATCACCCAATTGTGTACCAAAACTAAATGGGCTCGCTCTTAAATTAAAATAGGCCCACTTATCGATATCATTCAAATTAGGCCAAAACATAAATATCGGCCCAAGATAACTAAATTAATATAAGCCCAAGTATATTTATTCTAATTAAACAAACAATATTATCAAAATTAGGGATATTACAGGCGCGAATTCAAAGAAAATAGATCTAAAAATATAGGACTTAACATTTTAATTAGTCCCGTTTTAATTTTTTTCATAGATCTGGATAATTTGAGCTAGTCAATTTTAGAACTAGAATTTTCCTAAATTATATATTGACAAATTAACATTATAAATATAGATCCTAACTTTCTAAATCGATTTAATTTATTTTTTAAAAGATTTGGGTAAACACCAAGTCAAGGTATTTTAACAGGGAAGGAAGAATTATTATTTTTTTTTGACGTAAAATGTCAAAGCTAAACCATATATATTGGGCAAAGAAATACAATAAATATTTCTCGTGTACAATACAATAGGACTTTTCAAATTTGAATGATGCTTACATGCATGATTGACACAAGTATCAAGGAATGTACAATGACATTTTATATGGATTAGTAGGAAGTGTAATTATACATTTAATTTTTTTTAGATAGCATGCAAAGTTGTATATATATTAATAAATGGAGAACCTTATATTTTTGGAAAGAAAGTTTTGACGGAATATTTCCTTTTATAGATGCACATGTCTTTATATATATATATATATATATATATATATATATATATATATATATATATATATATATATAGATTCTGGTCGGCCTCTTTTTCCAAAAGTCCATCGTTATTTTTTCCAATTTTAAGAAACCACTTTTCGAAATATTGTTTTAAAAATATAATCATCTTTTTCAACAACTCTAGCAACACACTTTGCTTTTTAAAAATCACGATTGTACGCAACGAAACGGGGTTCGACTTGTGATGGGTTGAAGGATTTTTCAATTTGAAAGAAGGAAAAGAAGGATGAGGAAGAAAAAAACTTACGACGGAGGAGATTGAAGAAGAACGTGGAAGACGTACATTAGTTTTTTATGTTATTGTATCGCGGTGCAAAAATGAATTTTATAATATTTGTGCACCGTGGTTCAAAGTTTAATTTCCTAGTCTATTTTTGCACCGCGATTCATAAATTTCATTGCATTATTTTTACACTGCGGTTCAAAGTTTAATTTCCTAGTCTATTTTTCCATCGTGATTCATAAATTTCATTACATTAATTTTGCACCGCGATTTAAAGTTTAATTTCTTATTCTATTTTTGCACCGCAATTCATAAATTTCATTGTATTAATATTTGCACCGCGGTTCAAAGTTTAATTTCCTAGTCTATTTTTGAACAGCGATTCATAAATTTCATTGCATTAATTTTTACACTATAGTTCAATAGTTTAATTGTAACGTGGTGCAAAAATAATGACCTTCGTAGCGCGCATACTGTTCATTAAGGATATCGTAGTCATTTTGCCACCAAAAGTAACTTTTTCTGGTTGAAAACAAAAAGAGGGTACTGTAGCAATTAAATACTTCAAAAAGTGGACCGGCGCACAATTTTTTCATTATCTTTTTATGATCTTTCACCAAAACATGATATAAACTTTCTTAAAGGCCCTTCAAAACCTAAATAACCTTTCATCTCTCCCTTTCTCACAAACACACGCACTCAGTTTTTTCGTCTCTACTACTACCTTTGTGTTGAGTGATTTTCAATTGATCACTAAATTTTACCGCAAGTGCATGGCTATTCGTGTAGTATTTAGGATGTCGATCCCACGGGGACTTTGAATCAAGTACCGAAGAACTCACATTTAAGATAATCTAGACGGATTAATTTCAAGATTTTTGTTGTGATGAGTAAATTAAATTAACAAGACTAAATTAACTAAACTAGAATGCAAAATTAGATTTTTGATTAAAAACTGATGTGGCAAAATCACAGCTTGGGTCGTCCGTGTGTTGGGTTGGATATCTGGGCTTGAATCTGCTTCCTTGAATCTAACTGTGAGCACAGAAAACCTGAGTGGAAGTGCAAGGCAGGGCCTCGCGAAACCCCTCTGGCATGAGAGTAAGTATTGTATGAGATAGTCAAAAAGCAATTTGACAGAGGTTTTAGGCTCAAGAAAGTATGTGTACCTCGTTTGTGGTTATGGAGGGGTATTTATAGGCCCCTAATGAACTAGAATCCGTGTGGGATTCAGTTTCCTTAGATACCCTAATCAATCAAGGAGAGGATCCCTTGATTGTAGGCATAATAGGCGGCTGGCCGCATAAATGTAGGAGCAGATAAGGCAAGTGTCCTGCTCGGATATGGAAACCTTCGACTTGTCTTGGTGAGTAAGTTTCCAGAGCTTCCTGCCTGATATGTTCCTGGGCGAGCAAGGCTTTGCTCGGCTGTTTGGTGTATACTAACTAGATGTATATATGGGTCCCGGGCGTGGCCCCTGGTCGGGCAGGAGAGGCCGGTGCTCGACCAAGTTTGGACGGGATGATACTAGTTCTTTGCTCGGTGTAAGTGAGTTCCCCGGGCATGGCCCCTGGTCGAATAGGCAAGGCCTGTGCCCGGCCAAGTTTAGAAGGGAGTCGCGCTGCTCATTGCTTGATGTCTCGATTGCTTTGTCTGCTAGGTTGATGGGCCCCATATTGATTTTGCTCGTGGCTGGCACGTGATGCTAGCTCGTGCCTTACTCGCGACCCGGCTTGGGCCGGGCATATTAGTGGCCCATAGCTCCTTGTCTGGCGAGTATTCATGCTCGAAGCGGAAAACGTACATCCTGGATTATGCTCGTACATGCCTCAACACTTGTGATTTTTTAGAAAAAGAGCGGATTGAAATAGCAGACTTGAGGAAGGTTCTGGTGCTTCATTGGGAAACAGCTGGAGCGTATTGAGGAAGCTTGCTGCTGAGGGCGTACCGGGCGAGTGAGGGTAAAGGCGCGTGAGCCATTAGAAACTGCGGTGACTTGATGGGGGGGGGTACGGACCACGAAGCGGCGCATTTAATGCGTCGTGATGATGGACCGTCTTTCTAGACGCCGTTTCGGCCTCCGCCTTCCCCCCAAAAACCCAAAACTCCGCCTATAAAAGGGCTTACCTCCTTTTCCTTAAACCTTTTACAACTCTTAAGGTTTCTAGAGAGAGAAAGTCTCAGATTATCGCCATTCTTGCCGGTGCTTCAAGGTGATTCCCAGATTTCATTGTCCCCTCGTTCTGTCTCCAAGCATTCACCTGACTACGATGCTTCTGATTCCATCTTCTCAACGGCTTCACCGGTCCATCTCCCAGTATTTCTGAAGGAGAAACCCTCGTTCGCTTGTGACAGTAAGTTTCTTACCCTTCTTCTCTGATTTGTTCTTCATTTTCTGAGTTTAGTGAAGGCTTTTGGGTTGATCCCCTCATCTTCACGCATTTTTGGTAGGGGTTTACGATTAGAATTGGCCCTTAGGTAGAGATCGAGGAAAATACCATGTGGTCTTGCTCGCTAGGCGGGTGATCGATGTCTTATTTTAATTATTCCTTGCAAGTGGACAAGACTATTGTAGAATAGCTTGGGAAGCAAGAGTCGAACCACAGAGACAAGAAGACCACAAATAACACGATTATTGATAGCGATTTGTTAAACTAAGGGGGTTTTTATATTGATTTTATCTAAACTAATTATTATTCTAAAGTTAACTAAATTAGCAGTAATCACAGGTTATGAAGATCTTATGGTGAAGGGAAATCTAGGGATATGGTTTCACTTGTATCTCCTCTATAGCTTATATTGATAAGGTATCATTCAATTTATTGGGTTCGTTCACAAAATATAGATATAGCCTGTCGAATTACCGTTTAGTCTTCATCTCTAAATAATTCGTCCATTCTATATCCCAGGCACAAGAACATATGAATCCTAACTGTCACTTAGGTCATATATTGAACCTGACCCTAACTTATCACTCTCGTGCATCGATAGATTCAATTTATCATGATAGTGAGCCAATGTACGACATATGCACATTGATCATGCAGTTATCCGCACTTCTAGGCCTTTACTATTCACGATTACATTCATTTGTTCAAAGTGAAATAATAAAGGGATTGATAATCACCACGATCAACAAGAATTGAATGATTAAAAATTGATTAAAGCATAGATTCGATACAAGTTACCTCCCAACTCCTAGATTAATGGATGTTTAGTTCATCCTTGAAGATGAACAGCACATGGAGATGATTGAATACATGGATCGATCTTCCAAACTATAATTACAACAACTAAACTATGTTATACACGCTAGATCCTACGCTAAAACTATATAAAACTACTTCCTGGACACTCTTGAGCTCTGGCTACCGTCCTTTATTTATACCATGGAGTTGTAGGGGGTTTAGGAGTTTTAGTCTAGCTTGAAATCCTCCGAAAGTCGGTTCTGGCCACCTTGCGGCCGCAAGGTCATTACCCCTTGCGTCCACAAGGGTCTTCAATCTCCGGGGCTATCTTACTGTCCACCTTGCGAAGGCAAGGTCCAAACACCTTGCGACCGCAAGGTGTCCGTTGTCTCTGTCTGTCGTTTTCTTCCATTTTACACTTTGGCCCCTTCTTGAAATCTTCACCAAAAAGCCTTATAAATCATATAATTTCACCTAAAACCCTGAAACTCATAAAACAACTGAAAAACACATATCAGTAGCCAAAAGCCTCGTGGAATCGCTCAATTTAAGTCATAAAAGTACCCGATATCGACGTATAAAATACATCGATCAAATACCTCCAAACTTAAACTTTGCTCGTCCACGAGTAAACAATACTTATAAATACAAAAGCAAGTTAACAAAAATAACAAAAATCTTTTTGGAGGGTGACACTATTTACACTCCTCTAGAAACCCACAAACTCAAGGAGACTCTTACAAGTGACTCGACTATGCAGATAAATACAAAAGCAGATAAAAATTAAACTAGAAATAAAACAAAAATATTTTTGGATTCAACCTCAAGTCATAATAGCATGGCATAACAAAGTAGTCTCAGTCAGATGCTCACCACATATGTGCAGACTAATCACATAAACCAACTGACTTATACTCAAAACTGCTACTAGTCTTAATTTCTCCGTGTGTGTGTGATCACCAGTCTTAGAGAATATCTTAACTAAAACAGTTTTATTAAGTTAAGCATCACATTCATATGAAAATCAAAGTTTAAATAAAACTAATGCATCATAGAGTATGAGATCTACCATCCAAACCTGGTCTATTACGGAAAGAGAGATCACCAAGGATTTTAAAAACTTATACATCCATCCCATGCACTTCTATGGATGACATACAATGCTCTCCTATCCCAATTACTTGTAATAGCTAAGATTATGCTAACACAGTGAGCTTGTGAATAGTGTGAATATGAAGTGTTAGATCAATTTTACATGCCTTACTATCAAAATAACAAACACAAGCATTGGCAAGAAGATCATTAGGTCTTTAATAGCTTGTAATGTAAGGCCATGGTGTTGGGGGATATGATGGAAAGGGATTAGAATTCAAAGTGAGAGAGCAAGACTACCCTTTACCCCTAATACTTCCAAGCAAAAGGAAGTTTTTCCCAATTAGGCTAGGACCTGCAAAGACCACAAATGGGGGGGGGGTGTTTTCTTTTCTTTTACTTTTTCTTTTTCAATCCCCCCCCCCCTAAACTTGTTTTTTTACAATATATCAAGCTAAAAATATCTCATCATCTTTCTCAGCATAAATTTTCTAACATATTTTCTCTTGAAAGCTATGTTTTCATTTGAATCTTCTTGCACTCTTCTTCTTCCGTTTTATTTTTTCGTTGATCTTTTTTTTTTTAATAACAGGAAGAAAGAAGTCTTGAAAAACTTGCTTGATGAAAATGGTCCCATAAAATTAATTCCCCACCCACATCCTACTCTCTCAAAGGGTAGGCTAAAAGTGTATTAGGCTTTTAGGGTTAAGTTAATGTGGGTAATAGAAATGATGTCGAATGGGGTTTAATGTGTGCTTAGCACACTCCATTCTTTTTAATTAGGCTCAAAGGGGACACTAGGGATATTTTTAGTAAAGGTCGGGAAATATTTAGGCTCAAACGATCCAAAGATGGCCTAAATCATATCTTAATGCCAAATGCTCATGCAGTTTTTAAGAAAGCAAAACACATAAAATATCATATCAACTATGGGAATTGTGGAGTTGAATGTTAAGCATCACTGAATTTCACATAAGCATTCGCTAAAACAGATGGTAGGGACAATCGAGACTAACATGCAGACACGGTTCGAAAGTGTGCTTGAGATATATTAGTGAGAAAAATCCAAGGGATCTAACTTATCATGCAATTGACCTTAAGTTACAATTCAATGCAACAATCATGTTAGGATGGCTATTCATCATATTCTTGTGCATATCTTGTTGAAATGAAATGTGTGCTATAAACTTTATAAAAATATTCTAATCAATCCATAATTATGACTGGTGTAGGTGCACAGAGATTTGGAGAAAATCAAGAATTTTGCAGAATCAAGTAAATTCCAGAATGATCTATGGAAAAGTTATGTGGTTCATTGCATTAACTCCTCATCGACTAGTACGACCACACAAAGACTTCGAGGATGAAAATTTTGAATTATAATATTTTTTATTTTTTCAATTTTTTATAAAAATTTGGAGATGATGATGACACAATTGATGATGGGTCCCCATAATGGGTACCGCAAGAACCAAATATTATAGTATTACGGTCACGACAACATCTCAGAAAATAAGAAAAATTAAAAAGCAAGAAAGGCGGGTGAGGAGAAGACACGATAGAGGGAAAAGAAATTTTCCCCACCCTAAAAACGTAGCCCAACTCCACTCCTCCTTAGGGGGACACAGGACTACGGGCTTAGAATTCCCCCAAACTTAATTTCTATTTTGTCCCCAAAATTGAGGAACATATGAGAGGATTGATGGGGAAGGACAAATATCAAAAGGACATAGCGAGGCCCACCTAACGAAGAGGAAGAAACTTGGGCCTCGACTCACGGCGAGTCGGGAGGAAATAACGAACGAGGACGAAACTTCGGGGATTGTGCCAGGTGGCATCCCAAAATATGTGGAGACATTTTGCCCCACAGTTAATCCAACCAAAGAGGTCGATGCAGGTCGGCACGTATTTGTGCCAGCTGGCGACCAACATATCATTTTGGAGGACAATCTCCTCACACTGTTGGAGATCGCCTCCAACGGATCCTCCTCCTCGGGCACCTCCTCACGAGGGCCTCTCTCGCGGTGGCGGCGTGCTCAAATAGTACCCTAGTAATGTCGGGCACCTTCCTAATTCTCTCGAATCGGAGCCCACTCGACTCGGCGATCACACGATCAGGTAATCAAACTCGGGAGCGAATCCCGTTTGTGTTACCTCTAATAAGGGTCGAATTTGGCCGTTGATCAGGCGGCCAACATCGGCGAACCCACCGTAAGGATGGTGTAGATCAAGCGCCTTAGCCCAAGTCACCGTGTGTTGGTGACTGGAAGGCATAAGTCGTGCACAGATAAATTTGAACACGACCTTGGCCGTGTTCGTGAGAAAGGACTCCTCCATAGTGCGGGCACGGAATGGTGGGTTTTGGTTGTAGGTCCAAACCACACCAGGCGTTGCGATAGTCGCATTAACCGCCTCGAGAGAAATAGGGTCAGAAAGGTGGCGGCTGTATTGGTCGGCACCACTCGCAAAGTTGGAAGTGCCATAGAAAAGGTTAATGTCTTGGGACGTAAAACTAACGTGCCTATCCCTAACATTAACGGTCTCTAGCACACTACCGTCTATGCCAACTTGGCCATTGGCATAAAATTCACGGACTATGGCCACGATGGCCACGCCCGGAGAAGCAATAAGAGTAGCCCACCTACGGTTATAGAAGTGGTCGGGGAGGGCAAATTGTCGAGCTTTAAATCCCCTTTCAGGGACTATGCTCTTGGAGAGCTTCCTAGTGTAGCTCTCCGAAGCCTCAAATGAAATGAAGCGGGTGATGTCAAAATCTTGCTCCTCCTCTTGGGAGCGGGACGTGGACGGGCCGGTGTTTCTACGCTTGGGGCCATTTTAATTTTGGGCACAAAAATTAACAAAAATCTACTCTCTTTTAAAAATTAAAATTAATCACATCCTAACAACTAAGGCATGCAAAAATAAAATTTTACGCAAAATAAATCTAACACCCTAGCATGCAAACATTTTGATACGTCAAAAATTTAACTAAGAGGGTTTAGAAGATACTTGGTTTGCGAGCTTTAGTTGGTGAAGGATGTTGGCCGGATTTTACGAAGCTTTCGCCGGAAAAAATGGAAGTCACCGTCTTCAAGCTTTGATGGAATGAGATGAGGGTGGAGGGAGATGATGTAGCTTGAGGGGGAGAGCACCTAGCCTTGGATCTTGGCCGGAATGTGGAAAGACTTCGCCGGATTTGTGAGGGAGAGAGAGATCTTGTTCTTTTGAGAGAGAGATTTTTTCGGAGTGATCGTGGAGGCTGCCGAACTTGGCTTATAAAGGGGCCGCAAGGTCCTTAGGGCTTGCGTCCGTAAGGTCGGCGATCAAACAAATTGCTTTGGAGGTCGGCGGTCACACTTCGGGCATTTATTATTAGGGCCTTGCGGCGCAAGGTGTTTATGCCTTGCGTCGCAAGGTCTCGAGATTTCATGCGTTTTACGCTTCCGGCTTTTTGGCGGTTTGCGGTTTGGTCCTACATTTATGTTACGTTCCGTTAGGTCCGTTTCTTTCCTGCACTCTAAAAATTCTACACAAACTCTAAACTAAAATATTAGCAACATATAAATACAACACTACGATGCTTTTCTCCCCCAAACTTGAATTTTGGCATATTTAATTTTTAATTAAATGTCCAAAATTAAATAAGACGGAGAATAGCATATTTAAATTATACTACGAAAGCAAATAAAATTCATCATAGTAGGTTGCCTCCCACTTAGCGCACTTGTTTAATGTCTTTGGCTCGACCCAACTGCAAACTTAATCATTTGGTGGTTCATTGTCAGCAAGACGAATAAGTTCAATTGTTCTCTCTACTGACATGGGTTCAAGATATGGTTTGAGTCGGTGACCATTAACTTTAAATATTTCATTGGTCCTTGGGTTTTTAATATCAATTGCTCCATGAGGATAAATTCGGACTATGATGAAAGGTCCCGACCATTTAGATTTCAATTTTCAGGAAATAACTTTGAGTCTAGAATTGAAAAGTAGTACCTTTAGTCCTGGACGAAACATTTTGTTGGCTAATCCCATATCATGATATTTTTTGGTCTTTTCTTTATAAGTTTTAGCATTCTCGTACGAATTTAACCTATGTTCTTCTAATTCGTTCAACTGGAACAGTCTTTCCTCACCGGCCAAAGTTAAGTCTAAGTTAAGTTCTTTGACAGCCCAATAGGCTCTATGTTCAATTTCAACTGGCAAATGACAAGCCTTGCCATACACCATTCGGTAAGGACTCATTCCTATCGGGGTCTTATATGCGGTTCGGTATGCCCACAAAGCATCATTAAGTTTAGACTGCCAATCTTTACGGTTTGGTCTAACAGTCTTCTCTAAAACTGCTTTTATTTGTCTGTTACTAACTTCTACTTGGCCAGATGTCTGAGGATGATATGGTGTAGCTAACTTGTGAGTTACACCATATTTTCTAAGGACTGAATTTAGCAATCTATTAGTGAAGTGTGTTCCTTGATCACTAATTATGGCCTTAGGTACTCCAAACCGAGCGAAAATATCCTCCACAAACTTGACAACAGTTTTTCCATCATTATTTTTAGTTCCAATAGCTTCTATCCATTTAGACACATAATCAACAGCAACTAAAATATACTCACAATTATTAGAGACTGGAAAAGGACCCATAAAATCAATACCCCATACATCAAAAATTTCAACAACCATATTTATATGCAAGGGCATCTCATTCCTTTTTCCTATTCCACCAGTTCTTTGACATTTATCACAAGTTTTATAAAATATGTCACAATCTCTAAAAACAGAAGGCCAATATAATCCAGATTGCATAATTTTTCTAGCAGTTTTATTACCACTAAAATGACCACCACAAGAGTATTCATGACAAAATGCCATAATACTTTGTTGGTCTTGTTCTGGAACACATCTCCTAATTATAGAGTCAGAACACATTTTATATAAATGAGGTTCTTCCCAAAAATAATTCTTTGCCTCTGTTAAAAATTTCTTTCTTTGATAGAAATCAAAGTCAGGATTGATGATATCAGACACATAATAATTGACATAATCAGCATACCAAGGATCTAAATCTTTAACTGCTAATAATTGTTCATCAGGGAAGTCTTCATTTACGGGAATTTTATTATCAAGAAATTGGCGTTCAAGTAAGGTGAAAATTCCAACCTAGACAAATGGTCGGCTACAACGTTTTCCGTTCCCTTTTTATCTTTAATAGTAATGTCAAATTCTTGCAATAATAGCATCCACCTTATGAGTCTAGGCTTAGCCTCTTTCTTGCTCAATAAATATTTTAGGGCTGCATGATCAGAAAATATTATGACTTTTGATCCTAACAAATATGGTCTAAATTTTTCTAATGCATACACAACTGCTAAAAATTCTTTTTCTGTTGTTGTATAATTAAGTTGTGCATCATTTAATGTCCTACTAGCATAATGAATTACATGTGGTTTCCTATCTACCCTTTGACCTAACACAACTCCAATTGCAAAATCCGAAGCATCGCACATGATCTCGAAAGGAAGAGACCAATCAGGACCGGTTAAAATTGGGGCAGTAGTCAATCTTTCTTTTAATAAATTAAATGCGTTTAAGAATTCTTGATCAAAAATGAATTCGGTGTCTTTTGCCAACAAGTTACATAGAGGTTTACAGATTTTTGAAAAATCTTTTATAAATCTTCTATAAAAACCTGCGTGCCCTAGAAAACTTCTAACACCTTTGACAGAAGTTGGGGGAGGTAGTTGTGATATAACTTCAATTTTTGCCTTATCGACTTCAATTCCTTTATTAGACACAACATGACCTAAGACAATTCCATGTTTAACCATGAAATGGCTTTTCTCCCAACTTAGGGTTAAGTTTGTTTCACAACATCTTTTCAAAACTGATGTAAGATTTTCTAGGCAATGGTCAAAAGAATTCCCAAATACTGAAAAATCATCCATGAATACTTCAACACATCTTTCCACTAAATCTGAAAATATAGAAATCATGCATCTTTGAAAAGTAGCTGGGGCATTACAAAGTCCAAAGGGCATTCTCCTAAATGCAAAGGTACCAAAGGGACATGTAAAAGTGGTTTTCTCTTGGTCTTCGGGTGCTACTGGGATTTGATTGTAGCCAGAGAAACCGTCAAGAAAACAATAATATTCATGACCGGCCTAGTCTTTCAAGGAGTTGATCAATAAATGGCAAGGGAAAATGGTCATTCCTAGTTGTCGCATTTAATTTCCTCAAATCAATGCACATTCTATAACTGGTAATAGTTCGTGTGGGAACTAACTCATCTTTATCATTTTTAACTCTTGTAATTCCGATTTCTTAGGAACTACTTGAATTTGGACTAACCCATTTACTATCGGATATCGGGTAAATTATACCTGCATCAAGAAGCTTAAGAACTTCTTTTCTCACTGCTTCTTCCATGTGAGGGTTAAGTCTTCTTTGTCTTTCTCTAGAAGGCTTACTACCTTCTTCTAAATGTATTTTATGCATACACATAGACGGACTAATGCCTTTTAAATCTGCTAAGGACCAACCTATAGCTTCTCTATGTGTCCATAAAACTTTTAATAGGCTTGCTTCTTGTTCTTCTGTTAAATCTGCAGCAATTATAACAGGTAAAGTTTTACCTTCCCCTAAAAATGCATATTTTAAGTGGGGTGGTAATGGCTTTAATTCTTCTTCAGGAGGAGATTTAATAGCCGGAGTAAATTCAGGTTTAATTGTCTCCTCTTTAACCTCCTTGATGTTTTCTACTTTTTCTTCATCTATTCCTATTTCTTCAAAAAGAGATTTTAGGATTTCCACATCCTCTTCTTCATTATTTTCATTCTCCTTTATTTCTATTTTATCAGAATTATTTTCAGATTCAGATTCTTCCATTTTATCTTTATCTTTATTCTTAAGGGCTTCTAATCTTTCTCTCTCTTTTCTCTCATCCGTCTCTCGAAGTTCTCTTTCTAACTCTTCAATGTCGAATTTTATGTGAGAGAAAGTCCTATCATCATAACTTATAAACACATCCTTCTCATAATCATCCTCACAATTTTCTTCAAAGGTTTGGGTTGTCAGTTTTTCAATTTCATCAATTGAGAAACATGCATTCATGTCACTCGGTCTATTCATTGCGTCAAAAACTGAAATTTCTATGGTTTCACCCATGACTGACATCGTGAGTTTGCCATTCTTAACATTTATCATTGTATTGGCAGTGGCCATAAAAGGTCTGCCTAACAAGATAGGGACTTCATTATTTGTGCATATTTTCCTTTCCATCTCTAGAACCACAAAATCAACCGGAATGATTAATTTATCAACCTGAACTAGGATGTCCTCTACTATACCCAAAGGATGTTTAACTGAACGATCAGCTAATTGTAAAGACATATTAGTGGGTTTCAGTTCTCCCAACCCTAATTGTTTATAGACTGCAAAAGGCATCAAATTAATACTTGCTCCTAAATCTAACATAGCCTTCATCTTTTTAGAACTACCCAATGAGACTTGGATATTAAAGCTACTAGGATCTTTCAACTTAGGGGGAAGTTCGGGTTGTAAAACTGCACTTACGTTTTCAGAAACAATAATTTTTTCATTGTTTTCAAATTTGTGTTTCTTAGAGTGAAGATCTTTGAAAAACTTAGCATATGACGGAATATTTTTAATAACATTAAGCAAAGGAAGGTTAACATTCACTTTGGATAACATATTATAAATTTCCGAAAATTGTTTATCCATTATGTTTTTCATAAGTCTTCTAGGGAATGGAATTGGAGGAACATATGGTGGTAGTGCCACATAAGGTTCCTCTTCCTCTTGTTCTTTTTCTTGCCCTACTTCTTCTTGACTTTCTTTGTTTGGTGATTCTTTTTCTACTTCTTGATTATTTGTTTGATTATCTTCATTTTTATCTTTTTCAACTTCTTTTTCAGAATTATCTAATTTATCAGGCACATCAGAAGATTGAATAGGATCACTTACCTCTTCTCCAATTACTCTACCACTTCGCAGAGTAGTGATAGATTTTGCTTGCTCAGTTTGACTAGGGAACTTCCCTTCTTCTCCTTTCTCGTTCATAACTTTTGCAAGTTTCTCCCTTACAATTTCTACTTCTTCTAGAAAATATTTAATAAGGGCAACTTGACCTTTGCTTGCTCCATCTGATTTTGAAACTTCTTCAATTCGCAATTGTCCTTGATTTGGGAATTGTTGAGGTTGTGGTGGTTGAGGTTGTAATGGTTTATTTCCTCCCCATGAAAAATTTGGATGATTCCTCCAACCAGGATTATATGTGTTTGAATAAGGATCATTCCTTTGTCTTTGAGGGTACATGTTCATGGCATTCATCTGTTCAGAATACATAGCACTAGATGGACAAAAATTAGTAGCATGAGAATATAATCCACACATAGCACATGCTTCCTGAATTTTCCAATTTTCAAATTGAGCTTGTGTATTCATCTCTGGTTTTTCTTGAACTTGAAATAAACTTCTACTTTTACCTCTTGCACTTTTACATTGAGAATTTGCACTTAACATCTCAAGTAATTCTTCTAGTGCAACTGGTGTCATTCTATTAATAAAACCACCGGCGCATTATCAACCATAGTTTGTAAAGCATGCGAAGAGCATGATAAAATTGAAGTACTAACACATCTTGAGGCAGTTATGATGAGGACACATGATAAGCAAGTTTTAAATCTATCTCATGCTTCATGGAATGTTTCACCTGCTTCATTTTGAAAAGACATGATTTGTTTTATGTATTCGGTAAGAGATGCATGTTTATAATATTTACTCATAAACAAATCATATAGTTGAGCTCAAGTATAAACACTACTAGGCGTTAGATTCATAAACCATCTTTTCGCCAAATCTTTTAATGCACTTGGAAAATATTTCATTTTTACTTGGTCTTGATCAAACCGCCTAACGGAAAAGTACTCATCATATACTATATTCTAAGGAAACTTACTCGATCTTCACCGCATTTCATGGAAAGAAGGTATCATATTAAAAGTAATGACCTTAATTCGAAATTCCTTATGCTTGGATAAGATTAGACATGATGTTGCTACATTCAACGAGGTCTACTATAATCATTAATAGTTCTTTGATTTACTACTACTCATATCTTCTAGCAAAGTTCTTTCTCTTTGATTCAAGACAATGGATGAACCGCATCTTCTCGTGATTTTGATTATTATTGTCCATTGGAGGATCAACGGAGGATCCTCTTGATTCAATTGTTCTTGATTAGCGAGTTGAGTTGCTAGATTATCAAGGTCTTCTGATTCTTTCAAGATTATTTATATTTTGATTTAATTCTACTAACTTTGGATTCAAGATCTACGACCGTGCATAAAATAAATAAAGCAAATAAAACAAATAACAACTATCTACTAAAATAAATAAAATCTTTTTGTATTTTTATTTTATAAAAGCGAATTT
>CM028380.1:139318162-139614744 GCA_013146195.2 Codonopsis lanceolata
GAGGATTGATGGGGAAGGACAAATATCAAAAGGACATAGCGAGGCCAGCTTCTTGAAAGAGGAAAGAAACTTGGGCCTCGACTCACGGCGAGTCGGGAGGAACTAACGAGCGAGGGGCGAAACTTCGGGGATTGTGCGGTGGCATCCCAAAATATGTGAGACATTACGCCCCACGGTTAATCCACCAAAAGAGGTCGATCAGTCGACGCGTATTGTGCCAGCTAGCGACCCACATATCATTTTGGAGGACAATCTCTTCACACTTTTGTTGAGATCGCCTCAGCGAACCTCCTCCTCGGGCACCTCCTCGAGGGCCTCTCTGGCGGCGGCGTGCTCAAATAATACAGCCCTAGTAATGTCGGGCACCTTCTAATTCTCTCGGAATCTGGAGCCCACTCGACTCGGCGATCACCATGATCAGGTAATCAAACTTCGGGAAGCGAATCCGCGTTTATGTTACCTCTAATAAGGGTCTGAATTTGGTCATTGATCAGGCGACCAACATCGACAGATCCACCCATAAGGATGGTGTAGATCAAGACTGCCTTAGCCCAAGTCACGTGTGTTGGTGGTGGAAGGCATAAGTCTTGCACAAATGAATTTGAACACGGCTTGGCCGTGTTCGTGAGAGGACTCCTCCATAGTAGGGCACGGAATGGTGGGTTTTGGTTGTAGGTCCAAACCACACTAGGCGCATGCGATAGTCGCATTAACCGCCTCGAGAGAAATAGGGTCGAAAGGTGGCGGTTGTATTGGCTCGGCACCACACAAAGTTGGAAGTGCCATAAAAAAGTTAATGTTTTGGGACTAAAACTAACGTGCCTATCCCTAACATTAACAGTCTCTAGCACACTACCGTCTATGCCAACTTGGCCATTGGCATAGAATTCACGGACTATGGCCACGATGGCCTCGCCCGGAGAAGCAATAAGTGTAGCCCACCTACTATAGAAGTGGTCGGGAGGGCAAATTGTCGAGCTTTAAATCCCTTTCGTGACTATGCTCTTGGAGAGCTTCCTAGTGTAGCTCTCCAAGCCTCAAATGAAATAAAGCGGTGATATCAAAATCTTGCTCCTCCTTGGGAGCGGACGTGGACGGGCTTGTTTCTACGCTGGGGCCATTTTAATTTAAGCACAAAATTAACAAAAATCTACTCTCTTTAAAAAATTATCACAACTAACAACTAAAGCATGCAAAATTTACGCAAATAAATCTAACACCCTATGCAAACATTTTGACACGCCAAAATTTAAATAAGAGGGTGAGAAGATACTTGGATTTGCAAGCTTTAGATGAAGGATGTTGGCCGGATTCTACGAAGCTTTCGCCGAAAAAATGGAGGTCACCGTCTTCAAGCTTTGATGGAATGAGATGAGGGTGGAGGGAGATGATGTAGCTTGAGGGGGAGAGCACCTAGCCTTGGATCTTGGCCGGAATGTGGAAAGACTTCGCCGGATTTGTGAGGGAGAGAGATCTTGTTCGCCGCTTGAGAGAGAGGAAATTTTCGAGTGACTGGCCTGAGGCTCGCCTGCTTTTGGCTTATAAAGGAGCCTCATGCGGCCGTTAGGTCCTTAGGGCTTGCGTCCGCAAGGTCGGCAGTCAAACAAATTGCACGGATTCTGTTGGAGGTCTGACGGTCACACTTCTGGCATTTATTAGTGCCTTGCGGCCGCAAGGTGTTTATGCCTTGCGTCCGCAAGGTCTCAAGAAGATTTCATGCATTTTCTGCTTCCAGCTTTTTGGCAGTTTTGCAGTTTGGTCCTTCTGTTATGTTCCGTTACGTTTCGTTTCTTTCCTGCACTCTAAAAATTCTACACAAACTCTAAACTAAAATATTAGCAACATATAAATACAACACTACGATGCCTTTCTCCCCCAAACTTGAATCTTGGCATATTTAATTTTTAATTAAATGTCCAAAATTAAATAAGACAGAGAATAACATATTTAAATTACTCTACGAAAGCAAATAAAATTCATCAAAGTGGGTTGCCTCCCACCTAGCGCACTTGTTTAACGTCTTTGGCTCGACCCAACTGCAAACCTAATCATTTGGTGGTTCATTGTCAGCAAGACGAATAAGTTCAATTGTTCTCTCTACTGACATGGGTTCAAGATATGGTTTGAGTCGGTGACCATTAACTTTAAATATTTCATTGGTCCTTGGGTTTTTAATATCAATTGCTCCATGAGGATAAATTCGGACTATAATGAAAGGACCAGACCATTTTGATTTCAATTTTCCGGGAAATAACCTGAGTCTAGAATTGAAAAGTAGTACCTTTAGTCCTGGACGAAACATTTTGTTGGCTAATCCCATATCATGATATTTTTGGTCTTTTCTTTATAAGTTTTAGCATTCTCGTACGAATTTAACCTATGTTCTTCTAGTTCGTTCAACTGGAACAGTCTTTCCTCACCGGCCAAGGTTAAGTCTAAGTTAAATTCTTTAACGACCCAATAGGCTCTATGTTCAATTTCAACTGGCAGATGACAAGCCTTGCCATACACCATTCGGTAAGGACTCATTCCTATCGGGGTCTTATATGCGGTTCGGTATGCCCACAAAGCATCATTAAGTTTAGACTGCCAATCTTTACGGTTTGGTCTAACAGTCTTCTCTAAAACTGCTTTTATTTGTCTGTTACTCACTTCTACTTGGCCAGAGATCTGAGGATGATATGGTGTAGCTAACTTGTGAGTTACACCATATTTTCTAAGGACTGAATTTAGCAATCTATTAGTGAAGTGTGTTCCTTGATCACTAATTATGGCCTTAGGTACTCCAAACCGAGCGAAAATATCCTCCACAAACTTGACAACAGTTTTTCCATCATTATTTTTAGTTCCAATAGCTTCTATCCATTTAGACACATAATCAACAACAACTAAAATATACTCACAATTATTAGAGACTGGAAAAGGACCCATAAAATCAATACCCCATACATCAAAAATTTCAACAACCATATTTATATGCAAGGGCATTTCATTCCTTTTTCCTATTCCACCAGTTCTTTGACATTTATCACAAGTTTTATAAAATATGTCACAATCTCTAAAAACAGAAGGCCAATATAATCCAGATTGCAAAATTTTTCTAGTAGTTTTATTACCACTAAAATGACCACCACAAGAGTATTCATGACAAAATGCCATAATACTTTGTTACTCTTGTTCTAGAACGCATCTCCTAATTATAGAGTCGGAACATATTTTATATAAATGTGGTTCTTCCCAAAAATAATTCTTTGCCTCTGTTGAAAATTTCTTTCTTTGATAGAAATCAAAGTCAGGATTTATGATATCAGACACATAATAATTAACATAATCGGCATACCAAGGATCTAAATCTTTGACAGCTAATAATTGTTCATCGGGGAAGTCTTCATTTACAGGAATTTTATTATCAAGAAATTGACGTTCAAGTAAGGGTGAAAATTCCAACCTAGACAAATGGTCGGCTACAACGTTTTCCGTTCCCTTTTTATCTTTAATAGTAATGTCAAATTCTTGCAATAATAGCATCCACCTTATGAGTCTAGGCTTAGCCTCTTTCTTACTCAATAAATATTTTAGGGCTGCATGATCAGAAAATATTATGACTTTTGATCCTAACAAATATGGTCTAAACTTTTCTAATGCATACACAACTGCTAAAAATTCTTTTTCTGTTGTTGTATAATTAAGTTGTGCATCATTTAATGTCCTACTAGCATAATGAATTACATGTGGTTTCCTATCTACCCTTTGACCTAACACAACTCCAATTGCAAAATCCGAAGCATCGCACATGATCTCGAAAGGAAGAGACCAATCGGGGCGGTTAAAATTGGGGCAGTTGTCAATCTTTCTTTTAATAAATTAAATGCATTCAAGCATTCTTGATCAAAAATGAATTCGGTGTCTTTTGCCAACAAGTTACATAGAGGTTTATATATTTTTGAAAAATCTTTTATAAATCTTCTATAAAAACCTGCGTGCCCTAGAAAACTTCTAACACCTTTGACAGAAGTTGGGGGAGGTAGTTGTGATATAACTTCAATTTTTGCCTTATCGACTTCAATTCCTTTATTAGACACAACATGACCTAAGACAATTCCATGTTTAACCATGAAATGGCTTTTCTCCCAACTTAGGGTTAAGTTTGTTTCACAACATCTTTTCAAAATTGATGTAAGATTTTCTAGGCAGTGGTCAAAAGAATTCCCAAATACTGAAAAATCATCCATGAATACTTCGACACATCTTTCCACTAAATCTGAAAATATAGAAATCATGCATCTTTGAAAAGTAGCTGGGGCATTACAAAGTCCAAAGGGCATTCTCCTAAATGCAAAGGTACCAAAGGGACATGTAAAAGTGGTTTTCTTGGTCTTCTGGTGCTCGATTTGCTTGTAGCCAGAGAAACCGTCAAGAAAACAATAATATTCATGACCAGCTAGTCTTTCAAGGATTTGATCAATAAATGGCAAGGGAAAGTGGTCCTTCCTAGTTGCCGCATTTAATTTCCTCAAATCAATGCACATTCTATAACCCATGATAGTTCGTGTAGGAACTAACTCATCTTTATCATTTTTAACTACTGTAATTCCTGATTTCTTAGGAACTACTTGGACTGGACTAACTCATTTACTATCAGATATCGGGTAAATTATACTCGCATCAAGAAGCTTAAGAACTTATTTTCTCACTGCTTCTTCCATGTGAGGGTTAAGTCTTCTTTGTCTTTATCTAGAAAGTTTACTACCTTCTTCCAAGTGTATTTTATGCATACACATAGACGGACTAATGCCTTTTAAATCTGCTAAGGACCAACCTATCGCTTCTCTATGTGTCCATAAAACTTTTAATAGGCTTGCTTCTTGTTCTTCTGTTAAATCTGCAACAATTATAACATGTAAAGTTTTACCTTCCCCTAAAAATGCATATTTTAAGTGGGGTGGTAATGGCTTTAATTCTTCTTCAGGAGGAGATTTAATAGAGGGAGTAAATTCATGCTTAAACGTCTCCTCTTTAACCTCCTTGATGTTTTCTAATTTTTCTTCATCTATTTCTATTTCTTCAAAAAGAGATTTTAAAATTTCCGCATCTTCTTCTTCATTATTTTCATTCTCCTTTATTTCTATTTTATCAGAATTATTTTTTGATTCAGATTCTTCCATTTTATCTTTATCTTTATTCTTAAAGGCTTCTAATCTTTCTCTCTCTTTTCTCTCATCCGTCTCTCGAAGTTCTCTTTCTAACTCTTCAATGTCGAATTTTATGTGAGAGAAAGTCCTATCATCATAACTTATAAACACATCCTTCTCATAATCATCCTCGCAATTTTCTTCAAAGGTTTGGGTTGTCAGTTTTTCAATTTCATCGATTGAGAAACATGCATTCATGTCACTCGATCTATTCATTGCGTCAAAAACTGAGATTTCTACAGTTTCACCCATGACTGACATTGTGAGTTTACCATTCTTAACATTTATCATTGTATTGGCAGTGGCCATAAAAGGTATGCCTAACAAGATAGGGACTTCATTATTTGTGCATATGTTCCTTTCCATCTCTAGAACCACAAAATCAACCGGAATGATTAATTTATCAACCTGAACTAGTATGTCATCTACTATACCCAAAGGATGTTTAACTGAACGATCAGCTAATTGTAAAGACATATTAGTGGGTTTCAGTTCTCCCAACCCTAATAATTGTTTATAGACTGCAAAAGGCATCAAATTAATACTTGCTCCTAAATCTAACATAACCTTCATCTTTTTAGAACTGTCCAATGAGACTTGGATATTAAAGCTGTCAGGATCTTTCAACTTAGGGGGGAAGTTCAGGTTGTAAAACTGCACTTACGTTTTCAGAAACAATAATTTTTTCATTGTTTTCAAATTTGTGTTTCTTAGAGTGAATATCTTTGAAAAACTTAGCATATGCCAGAATATTTTTAATAACATTAAGCAAAGGAAGATTAACGTTCACTTTGGATAACATATTATAAATTTCTGAAAATTGTTTATCCATTCTGTTTTTCATAAGTCTTCTAGGGAATGGAATTGGAGGAACATATGGTGGAGGTGCCACATAAGGTTCCTCTTCCTCTTGTTCTTTTTCTTGCCATACTTCTTCTTGACTTTCTTTGTTTGATGATTCTTTTTCTACTTCTTGATTATTTGTTTGGTTATCTTCATTTTTATCCTTTTCTAGTTCTTTTTCAGAATTATCTAATTTATCAGGCATATCAGAAGATTGAATAGGATCACTTACCTCTTCTCCAATAACTCTACCACTTCGCAGAGTAGTGATAGATTTTGCTTGCTCAGTTTGACTAGGGAACTTCCCTTCTTCTCTTTTCTCGTTCATAACTTTTGCAAGTTTCTCCCTTACAATTTCTACTTCTTCTAGCAAATATTTAATAAGGGCAGCTTGACCTTTGCTTGCTCCATCTGATTTTGAAACTTCTTCAATTCGCAATTGTCCTTGATTTGGGAATTGTTGAGGTTGTGGTGGTTGAGGTTGTAATGGTTTATTTCCTCCCCATGAAAAATTTGGATGATTCCTCCAACCATGATTATATGTGTTTGAATAAGGATCATTCCTTTGTCTTGGAGGGTACATGTTCATGGCCTTCACCTATGCAGAATACATAGCACTAGATGGACAAAAATTAGTAGCATGAGAATATAATCCACACATAACACATGCTTCTTGGATTTGCCAATTTTCAAATTGAGCTTGTGTATTCATCTCTGGTTTTTCTTGAACTTGAAATAAACTTCTACTTTTACCTCTTGCACTTTTCTGTTGAGAATTTGCACTTAGCATCTCAAGTAATTCTTCTAGTGCAACTAGTGTCATTCTATTAATAAAACCACCGGCCGCATTATCAACCATAGTTTCTAAAGCATGCGAAAGAGCATGATAAAATTGAAGTACCAACACATCTTGAGACAGATTATGATGAGGACACATGATAAGCAAGTTTTTAAATCTATCTCATGCTTCATGGAATGTTTCACCTGGTTCATTTTGAAAAGACATGATTTGTTTTCTGTATTCAGTAAGAGATGCATGTTTATAATATTTACCCATTAACAAATCATATAATTGGGCCCAAGTATAAACACTATTAGGTGTTAGATTCATAAACCATCTTTTCGCCAAATCTTTTAATGCACTTGGAAAATATTTCATTTTTACTTGGTCTTCAGTCAAACCGCCTAACGGAAAAGTACTCATCATATACTCATATTCTCTAAGGAAACTTACTGGATCTTCAGCTGGCATTTCATGGAAAGAAGGTATCATATTAAAGTAATGACCTTTTAATTCGAAATTCCTTACTGCTTCCGATAAGATTAGACATGATGTTGCTACATTCAACGTAGGTCTACTATAATCATTAATAGTTCTTTGATTTACTACTACTTCCATATTTCTTCTAGCAAGTTCTTCTTCTCTTTGATTCGCATTGACCGGATGAACCAGATCTTCAGGATTTTGATTATTATTGTCCATTGGAGGATCAACCAGAGGATCCTTTGATTCAATTGTTCTTGATTAGCAGGTTGAGTTGCTAGATTATCAAGGTCTTCCTGATTCTTTCCAAGATTATTTATATTTTGATTTAATTCTACTAACTTTGGATTCAAAGATCTACGACCGTACATAAAATAAATAAAGCAAATAAAACAAATAACAACTATCTACTAAAAATAAATAAAATCTTTTTGTATTTTTATTTTTATAAAAACTGAATTTAAAACTACGCTACCAACAAACTAACTATGCAAACTAGCTTGTCCCCGGTAACGGTGCCAAAAACTTGATCGATGTCTTATTTTAATTATTCCTTGCAAGTGGACAAGACTATTGTAGAATAGTTTGGGAAGCAAGGGTCGAACCACAGAGACAAGAAGATCACAAATAGCACGATTATTGATAGTGATTTGTTAAACTAATGGGGTTTTATATTGATTTTATCTAAACTAATTATTATTCTAAAGTTAATTAAATTAGCAGCAATCATAGATTATGAAGATCTTATGGTAGAGAGAAATCTAGGAATAGGGTTTCACTTGTATCTCCTCTATAGCTTATATTGATAAAGTATCATTCAATTTATTGGGTTCGTTCACAAAATATAGATATAGCCTGTCGAATTACCGTTCAGTCTCCATCTCCAAATAATTCGTCCATTCTATATCCTCAGCACAAGAACATATGAATCCTAACTGTCACTTAGGTCATATATGGAACCTGACCCTAACTTATTACTCTCGTGCATCGATAGGTTCAATTTATCATGATAGTAAACCAGTGTACGACATATGCACATTGATCATGCAGTTATCCGCACCTCTAGGCCTTTATTATTGACGATTACATTCATTTGTTCAAAGTAAAACAATAAAGGGATTGATAATCACCACGATCAGCAAGAATTGAATGAATAAAAATAGATTAAAGAATAGATTCGATACAAGTTACCTCCCAACTCCTAGATTAATGGATGTTTAGTTCATCCTTGAAGATGAACAACACATGGAGATGATTGAATACATGGATCGATCGTCCAAACTATAATTACAACAACTAAACTATGTTATACACGCTAGATCCTACGCTAAAACTATATAAAACTACTTCCTGGACACTCTTGAGCTTTGGCTACCGTCCTTTATTTATACCATGGAGTTGTAGGGGGTTTAGGAGTTTTAGTCTGGCTTGAAATCCTCCGAAAGTCGGTTCTGGCCACCTTGTGGCCGCAAGGTCATTACCCCTTGCATCCGCAAGGGTCTTCAATCTCCGGGGCTATCTTACTGTCCACCTTGCGAAGGCAAGGTCCAAACACCTTGCGGCCGTAAGGTGTCCAGTGTCTCTGTCTGTCGTTTTCTTCCATTTTACACTTTGGCTCCTTCTTGAAATCTTCACCAAAAAGCCTTATAAATCATATAATTTCACCTAAAATCCTGAAACTCATAAAACAACTGAAAAACACATATCATTAGCCAAAAAGCCTCGTGGAATAGCTCAATTTAAGTCATAAAAGTACTCGATATCGACGTATAAAATACATCGATCCGCGTGCATGGCCCCTTTGGTGTACCTAGACTTAGGAATTTTTCCCTATTTTGCTTTATCGATTATCCGGGCAGAACGTTGACTCTCCTTCCTCGATCTCATTGTAGATGTCTGATATTTCAGAGAATGACCGCGAGGCTTTCAGCTACGGCGGAAAGAATGATTCTCTGAGCAGTGAGAAAACCCCTCCCGTTGACTTTGAGCCGGATGAGGGAACGAGATCCGTGGCCGGGCCGACGGTCCCTAGGCGTGTGGCCGCGTCGATAGTTGACTTAGTTGATTCTTCCAGCGAGGAAGATTCTGGAGAGGCGAGTGTTACTAGAGGCTATGCTGGCGGGCAGGGCCCTGAACAGCAGGCAGCCAATGTTGAAGGTACGGTCGAGCAAGGAGAGCTGGCCGGAGAGGCCTTAGATGCTGACGAGGCAGATAACATGCCACTTGCCCGGTGCCTAAAGAGGACAGGTCGTACTCAAGTGGAAGCCATACTTGAGGATGATGCAGATGACCGAGACAACATTCCATATGCTCGCTGCCACACAATGGTCGGCGGCTCTCGAGTGGAGGTCACACTTGATGAAATTGTGGAAGAAGAGGAAGAGCCCGACTGGTACGTGAATACGGATGAGAGCCGGTGGCCCGGTATGGTGCTCACTGGGCTACGCTGGACACGGCTGACAAAGTGACCGCTTGGCTCACGTCCCTTGGCATCGACCCTGCTTATTATCGGGCGAGCAAGATGGATGTGCCCGCTGGTGTGGAATTGTCCCGCGAGCAGGGGAACGAGCTCCTATTTTTTGCCAACTTCTTCCGCGTAGGATTACGTCTTCCGCTGGAGCCCTTCCTTGTGGACTTTTTGCATGAGACCAGAGTTGTGCCCTGTGACTTGATGTTGAACACTGTCCGGGCAATCACGGCCTTCACGGTGGCGTGTCGTCTGCTGCGGTTCGAGCCGGATATGTATTTACTCCGAAAGCTATTTATCTTTGCCCCGAGTACAGGTGGGAGGATTGAAGTGAGGTCCAACTCCAACTTTTTGAGGTTGTTGGCAGATGTCCCTGGGAAGGTTGAGGTCTGGAACCGGAGGGTCCTCTTCATCGAATCTCGGGTTGGCGCGCTGGCCGTTTGCGCCCACGGCCACTAACAAAATAAAAATCCCCAAGGTCTCCAAGCAAGACTTCAGCTTGGGGGAGATTACCCGGTTAGCGGCGTTGAAGGCTGCCGTAGGGGTCATTGAAGAGAATGAGAAACGCGTCGGCCAACAATTTCTGCTCGATTGGAAATAGCTGGTATGTAATCCGCGTAACTTGTGCCTAGCCGGGGTGATGCGGGCAGAAGTCCCCGAGGTGGAGTCCCTCTTAATTCACGTTCTTGAAAACCCGCATCCGTACTGGAGTGATTGTCACGGCCAGATGTTCAAGTGCGATTGCGTTGAATGGCAGCAGCTAGGCCCCGGTGCAGACTGTCGGCCAGTTTATGAGGACAGGGATGGTTGCCTGCTAACTATGAATATGCTCACATCTTTGCTTTAATCACCCTTTTATTCGTGGCATTACTGATCCCACTTTGCTCTGTCTTGTTTCAGCGATGAAGAACTTGGCGGTCTTGAGCGAGGAAAACAGGCTAACCAGCCAGGCGGCCGTCGAAGGCAATGAGCAGGTGGCCTTGCTTAAGGTGCCACTTTTGTCCTTGAAAACGGCCTCGGGCGGGGCAGCAGTCCGGTCAAGAAATCTTGGCCGTAGAAAGTTGTCGTTACCACAAAGAGGCCCAGTGGTCATTCAAAAGGCTGACCAAACCACCAGCTGCAAACATCTCCGTGGTGCCCGTTGCGAAGGATGCCAAGGCCACAGGGAAAAGAAAGAAAAGTCCTACTCCTCCTCCTGTTCAGGATGTCCGCCTTCGGGGCTCGAGCCCTGACCCTGTTTTGTCTGCCCCTATTCAGAATGGGGAAGCCACTTGGAAGCGATCGGCCGTGATGCCCTCCACCATTTGCAGGGCGGTGAGCAGAAATATCAGGGGATGCCCACTGCTGGGAGTTTAGATTTGCATGCCCGCGGGAGCCCGGAAGGTTTGGTGGGCAAAGGCATCATCGAGAGGACTATGCACGACGGTCTGGCCAAAGATCGAGATACCGTCGTCCAAGTCTTGGTTGGGAACGTGGGATTCTGCCTGAGCGAGGTAAAACATGGGCCGTAACTTGCTTTATTTTCTCATCTTTATTCCTTTCCCTGCTTCACTGCTTTGCTCGTTGCCTGCAGATTGCCTCAATATGTACCAATCTCTATGATCGGTATAAGGAGGAGAAAGATGTTCGCAAGAAGATGGCGGCCGAGTACAAGGCGTTGGAGGCCCTTCTGAAGGGGAAGGTTGAACAGGCAGCCACTCTGGCCGACCAACAAGAGACCAACGACGCGGCGGCCAAAAAGAAAGAAGTCAGGATGCTTGAACGTAACTTGAAGTTGGTCGCCCAAAACAACACTCTGGTTGCTGAGAAGAAAGATTTGGTGGGCCAAATGAAGAAGGACAGTGACACGGAGAAGGGGCTACTGCAGCGCATCCTAAGCGAGAGGTGAATCTGCAGGTGGAGCGGGATTCTCTCAAAATGCAAGCCATCAAGGACGGGAAGTTGGTGGAAGAGTTCTTTGGCCCAGAAGAAAAGCGAGAGTTCGCGGTGGAGAACTATAAAAATCCCGGCCTTCGAGGATCTCTTATAGCGCAGCGGCCATTGTGCCCTACTACGCCCATGGCACCAATCACATACTGAGGATGCTTGCCGGCCATGGCGGGGTGAGGATGAAGACAATGACCGAATGAGCCGTGCTCGATCCTTATGCCAAAGCTACTCGCCCCTTCCACGCCCTGGTTCCTTATAACAAAGAGGAGTTGGCCGCCTTAGCAAGCGAAGCGGCGAGGTGGGCGAGAACAGGTTCCGACTCATGATGAAGTGAATGTCTGCTCGCTGATCTAAGCTTTGGAGTCTGAGGATGAAGCTTTAAAAGAAAGCGAGTAGATTGAAGCAGAATCTGCGGCCAAAGCTGCTGAAGACGAGGCTGCTCGTAAGGAGCTGAACCTCCAATATGAGATGCAGTATCGGGCCAGCGCCAAGGAACTTCCTCCTCCTCCTGAATAGGCTTATTCTAGGAAAAAAAAATTTTGCTTCGCCTGCGTGCCACCATTTTTGACTTTCGATTGTAACTCCTCACTTATCATGAATAGAAAGCAACTTTTATTTGACAACTGCTTCTTTTTGCTTGTAGTGACTTTTTGACTCTGTTTTGATTCTGCTCGATAATTGTTTTCTTACTTGTATTTCTCCTGCCATAGATTAGTACAAGTACAGGTATTCCCTAGAAATATGTCGAGCATAAATAACTAGTGTTAATCAAGCATAAAAACTTGTAATTATGAACTTAGAAATAACAAGGCTAATGAAGCAAACATATTATTTAAGTTGAGAGGTTACCCGGACAGATGCCCGTTATAAGTGCTTGGTTCTAGCCAAGGCTTTGCACGGGCATGGCCCTTATTGCCCTGGGCGAGCATCCTGAAGACTGCCTAGCGGGCATGGCCCAACTCTGAACGGCGACTAGCTAACCTAGCTTGGCCCCGTTTGACATTTGTACGTCGAAGCTGCTGCTAGCATATCAACTAGGTATAGAGATATACGACTAACAGTGTTGCTCGGTTGCTATAGGAATCCGAGATAGTTAGCCGCTACCTTAAGGGCAGGGCCCCTACCCCCTGGCGGGCATCTTAGTATGTGAACCGGGCATGGCCTCATCTTACTCACGAAAAGGATGAGCTCACTAATACTCGGGAGTGGAGGAAGATTGACCGGGCATGACCCTACTTACTCATCGGATGAATAGATTTTGTCGAGCAATCCCCATGCAATTGATAAATAACATCGTAATATCTTAAATGAATAACATGTAAAAACTTGCCTTTTATTGATCAACAATAGTGACCCTCAACAGGACTAAGGTCTTGCCCGTTTGTATACTGGGGACTGATTTAGGGATAGTACTTTTTTAGGTGATCTACATGCCAAGGATGTTTCAAGTCTTTCCCTTCTTGAGTCCGAAGCGTGTAGGTGCCCTCTCTGACTATGCCAGTGACTTGATAAGGCCCTTCCCAGTTAGGCGATAACTTTCCCCATTCTGCCCGTTGACCCGTTACCTCAATCTTTCTGACTACCCAATCTCCGACCATGAAAGCTCTACCTCGAACCCTTTTGTCATGATCAGCCTTTGCTCGCTGCTTGTAGTTGATCATCCTAAGTCGTGCATCTAGCCTTCTTTCCTCAAGCAGATCAAGGTCTATCGCCCGGGCAAGCTGATTGTTCTGCTCGCTATAATGGGAAACTTGATAGCTAGGCAAGGCCATTTCTACCGGGATCATTGCTTCAGATCCATAGGTAAGTGCAAATGGAGTTTCCCCGGTTGGTCCTCGAACAGTGGTTCGGCCCTTGGCCGTAGTTCCTACGCCCATTTTCGGCTCGCCCTACAGGTTTCTTTTTAATGCATGCAACACCTGATTGTTCTCAGCCTCTGCTTGGTCGTTACCTTGTGGGTAAGCGACAGATGATTGCCAATGTTTGACGCCTAGGCGAGCACACTCAGCTGTGAATTTGTCGGAGAATTGGGTGCCGTGATCAGAGATAATTGCTCGGGGCAGTCCGAACCTGCACCATACTTGATCGTGGACAAACTTGATGACATTTGCCTCTGAAATTTTAGCCAGGGGCTTTGTTTCGATCCACTTTGTAAAATAGTCTATGGTGACCACTGCATACTTGTACATACATTGTGCTAGCGGGAATGGGACGATCAAATCGATTCCCCACATGTCAAAGGGCCAAGCTGCAACGACTGGGGTTTGTACGGTGGATGGAAGCCTTGGTATGTCCGCATGTCGTTGGCACTTGTCACACTCACGGACATACTCCTCTGCATCCCTTCTGAGGGTTATCCAGTAATACCCCGCGCGCAAAACTCTTTCTGCTAGAGCTCTGGTGCCCGGGTGGCGGCCACATTCCCCTTCATGTACTTCATATAAAACCCCTCGGTTAGCTCAGGAGGCAGCGCATAGGTCGACCTTAGATCGCATGCAGGATTCCCACGACTACAGAGTATCTACAAAGCTTGACTTATTTGTGGTGGCTTTAACTTTGTCATTGGGAAGACTCCTTGTTCGATATAGTCCTTGTAGTCATCAATCCAAAATTCATTGGTTCGATCTCCATGACTACTGGCCTATCAATGGCTGGAGTTTCCAGATGCTCGATCATTACTGAGGGATTTAACAGTGCTAGGTGTGCCTCAGCAATCTTGGACAAGTAGTCTGCTCGCATATTGTCGGTGCGATCAATTCTGATTATCTCCCAGAACTTGAAATTATTCAAGATTTCTTTGACAAGCTCGCAGTATTTGACCAGGGAAGGGTGATGCACCATATATTCCCCCTGGACTTGGTTCACTACTAGTTGTGAATCCGAGTACACTGTGACTGCTTCTACGCCCATGTCCGCTGCGAGCTCAAGACCGGCGATCATTGCTTCATACTCGACAACGTTATTTGAGGCGGGGAATTTGAACCGAAGTGCCAGCTCGAACTCTGTGGTTTTGTCGGGAGCTATGAGAAGGATGCCAGCTCCACTCCCGACTTTACTCGCTGCTTCATCCACATAAAGATCCCAACACTAGGCCGTCGAGGCTGTGGCAGTTGCCCTTGCTCGGGCTCTGTTGGCTACTGGGCCTCAGGTTCCTCATGCTGAGTGAAGCTTGTTTCTACCAAGAAATCGATCAGGGCCTGAGCTTTGATTGCTCGTCTGGGAAAGTAGTCTATGTGGAATTCCGTGAGCTCGATTGACCAGTTGAGCAGTTTACCCGATGAATCAAGCTTGTGAAGAACTTTGCGCAGCCGTGCGTCCGTGTATACTATGATTACATGCGCAGAAAAATAAGCCCTTAATTTTCGGGTAGCTATGACAAGCGACTAAGCTAATTTTTCTACATTAAAATAATGACCCTCGACATGACTGAGGGCCTTGGATACATAATACACAGGCTTTTGAATGTCTAGCTCCTCCCTAACTAAAACAACGGCCACGGCCTGGTTCATGGCTGCTAAATACACATATAAAGGCTCACCGGGCACGGGGCTGCTAAGGAGCGGTGGTTTGCCAAGATATTCCCTGAGCTGCTCGAGGGCTTTGGCACAATCTGCGTTCCACTCGAAACCCTTGTTACCGCGCAGGACCTTGAAGAATGGGAAGCATTTTTCCGCTGATCGGGAGATGAAACGACCAAGGGCGATGATTCTGTCGTTTAGCTACTGGATGTGCTTGATACAGTAAGGCTGCTCCATGTCGAGTAAGGCTTGGATCTTCTCCGAGTTCGCCTCATCCAGCATTTGGTTGACCATGAATCGAGCAACTTTCTGCTTTCGGACCAGGCGCACTTGCTTCTTCGGGTTCGACTTCATGTTATGTTTGCTTGCAGATTGGCAAGCGTTTACGCAGTCAAGTATGGTCGTGGCCTTTTGTCTTGATGACTATGTCATTTATGTATGCTTCCATGTTTCTGCCAAGCTGAGAGCCAAAGACCTTGTTGACCATGCGCTGGTAGGTAGCCCCTACATTCTTCAGCCCGAAGGGCATCATCTTAACTTGATAAAGGCCCATTTGCTCGGAAAATTTGTCTTTCTTGAGTATCTTGCTCGTTCATCTTGACACAGTGGTACCACAGTATGCATTCGGGAAGCTTAGCATTTCGAACCCGGCTATGGGTTCTGAGCACATCTATGCGAGGCGGCGGTGCTTGATCTTTTAGGCGAGGCTTTGTTGAGGCCTGTGAAGTCGATGCACATCCGCCATTTGTCATTGGCCTTCTTGACCATTACTATGTTTTCCAGCCAGGTCGAGTACTGGATCTCCTCGATGATATCCGGTTTTAGAAGCTTCTCGACCTCTGCTTTGATGGCCGCATTTTTCTCAGGGGAGTATTGCCTTGGCCGCTGCTGAATGGGCCGAAAAGTTGGACCGACGTTTAGGTCATGGCGTGCAACACTCTCACTGATACCTTGCATGTCCTCGACGGTCTAAGCGAACACATCCAGGTTGTTCTTCAGCAGCTCGATCAACCTTTCCCGAGCTTCAGGAGGCATGGCCTTCCCGATTTTAATTTTCTGCTCGGGGTAGGCGGGATTGATGATTATCTCTTCCAGCTCGCCCTCTAGCTGAATATCGGGCTCATCGCGAACTTGCAGAGTATCCATCTCAATGTCTTGTGGCTCGAGGCGTCTAACTTTACGCCTGGAGAGCACTGGTGCCGGGGTTTGTTCGGGATCCTCTGTTTCCATGAGCTCAACCGCTTTAGAAGTTTCCCCAAGTTCGATGTTGTTTATGGGGATGGAGGTTGAGGCAGTGTCGGTGGGAACCTCTTTCTCTGGAGCCGCTACAGTCTGGTCGGGAATGTCCACGATCAGTTTCTGTTTCTTCCACTGGGAATCTCGAACATACTCCCACATTGCCCGGGGCTTGCTGTTGAGGATGCCTACTACATCCTCGGTGTAGAATTTAGCCTTCTGGTGGGGAATGGAGGTGACCATCTAGAACTTGGCCATTGCCGGAGCACCCAAAATGCAGTTGTACGCGGATTTTAGATCGATCACTAAGAATGTAATCATCTCTATTTGGGTTTGTGCCCCATCACCCATGAATACCTCCAGCTCGATAGTACCCTTGACATTTACTTGGTGGTTGGTGAATCCCTCAAGCTTCCCCAGATAAGGCTTGAGCTTGGCGTCTGGCAGTTCCAATCCTTTGAAGCAGGAGTAGTACATGATGTCTCTACATGCTCCAGTGTCGAGCAGCACCCTATGAACCTGCCAGTCGTTCACCAGACAAGAAATAACCAGTGGTTTCTCGGATGCCAAAGGAGTGCTTGCCAGCTCCCTACGAGTAAAGCAGATACTCTTCTCTACTGCCCGCTGTATCACCAGTGTATTGACAGCCTTAGACAAGGAATAGATGTGCTTCCCGAGCTGTGTGTTAGACGGGAGCTCCTCCTGAATCACATTGATCACCCCTCGGATCTGAGGGGCCTGGCCGTCTCTTCCTCTTGGGGGTCTTCCTTGTTGGTCATTATTGGCATTGTTGCCCGCGCCTTGATCCCTTTTGAAGCGGTCCAATTTGCCCGCATTGATCAGCTTTTGTATCTCCCGCTTCAACATAAAGCATTCCTCAGTAGTGTGGTCGTTACCATGATGGTAATCACAGTACTTCGTGTTGTCCCTGATGTGAGCGAGCTCAGGGTCAAGCGGATAAGGGATTGGCAGCACGTCTCCAATTTGGAACATAATCTCTTCCCGCGTAGTGTTTAGCGGGGTGAACTGCGCCTCCCTGAATCTCTATCCGGGGGTAGATGATCTTTTCTTGTCTCTGTGCGGGCGGTTATTGCCCTCCGGGCTCTGGTCGGCTGGCGTGGCCAAGCTGTCCTGAGCCTTGTCTTTGCCTTTGGCCTTGTTGCCCTTGATACTCTCAGTCGAGCAGAAGAGATGGGAATTTACTAGCAGCTCTGCTTTCGAAGCCCCCGGATTCATCGCTAGCATTGTCTTCAGTGACCCTGCCCTCATGTTTTTGAGATAGCAGAAAGTGATCTCTGGGTCACTGGTGGCGGTCACCTGATCGAGCATCTCCTCGAATCTCTTCAAGTAGCTGCTGTAAGATTCGTTGTCACCTTGCTTAATTTTGGCAAGGTCAAAACGATTTTTAGGGGTTAGGCCCGCAGTGCCGAACTCCTCCAAGAACTTTTTCCGGAGCGTTGCCCAGCTGCCAATCGATCCGCGGGGGACTCTACCCAACCATGCTTGCGCCTTTCCCTGACGAGCTCCCTTAAATTCCCGCATCTTCAAGGCTTCCACATCGATGACCATTCGAATCTGTGCCTTGAATGATCGGAGCCAATCGCTTGCCCGCGTCTTCCCAAAGTACTTCTCAAATTGCGGGAAGATAACCCCTTGCGCGGGTGGCGCATTCTCAATCTCTGGAGTGAACGGGCTACCCTCCAGCGGCTTAATGGCTCCATAGCCAGGCTTGGTCATGGCTAGATTAGCCATCTGTTTGGCCATGTCTCTCTTCATGGCCTCCATTCTCTCGGACACTCGCCTTTCCGCGTCCATAGTGAGTCTGGAAGAGCGAGCAGGGTCTGATTAGTGGCTACGCACCTGAGGGAAAAAAGTTGGCTCATAAGAAGCTTCAGCTTCCTGCTCGACACATGTCTATATCTTGGTCGTTGCGCATCTGCTTCTGCGCACTCACGGGCCCTACAGCGACAATGGCTCTCTTCCCGAGCACAGTACTCCTGCCGATGATGGTGTCTGTAGGAGAGATTCTGACGGCTGTATCTACTCTCCGCCTGGTCATCTCCTTACTTCACCGCCTTAGCTCTCTCCGATGGTACGTGAATGGCGGATGGGATCCGTCTGCTTGGAGCGGGCAAATGCTGGGAGGCATGGCCATCGCCGACAAGTCTTTGGATTGCGAGCGGCGGCACCAAATGCACCAAGCTGGAACCGGGCGTGGCCCAGGCGGCGATTCTTTGGTTGAGTGCATACATCTTGTTATAATACTCTGCCTAGACTTGCAAAGCAGCAGCTTGCTAGTCGGGGTTTTGCCTGGGCAAACTCATGTGGCTATCATGGTCATTCTCCCGCTGGCGTTTTAGATGCGTCCTGAGATCTAATGCGCGAGCATCACGCTTCTCATTGCTAACCTGCCTGGCATCACGCTGACTGGCATGGCTTTGGCTGGTGTGCTGGGACAGCTGCTCCTTAACATATGGCACGTCATTGCCATGAGCTGCGTGCGAAGCAGCCACCTTTTGATTTCTCGTTTGCACCCCTTGGGGTGCCCTTGGTGGCAAATCAACCAGCGGTGGTAGATTATTGTTTCCAGCCTGATGGCTTCCGGCCTGGTGGTTACTGATGATGGCATGATGCTTGCTACCTTTTCCAGCCATTGCAATAAGAAGATTTCTAGAAACTTACACCAGAAAGACTTGAAGAAATTGTTGAAACTTCAAGTTCCCGGCAACGGAATCAAACTGATGTGGCAAAATCACAGCTTGGGCCATCCGTGTGTTGGGTTGGATATCTGGGCTTGAATCTGCTTCCTTGAACCTAGTTGTGAGCATAAAAAACCTGAGTGGAAGTGCAAGGCAGAGCCTTGCAAAACCCCTCCGGCGTGAGAGTAAGTATCATATGAGATAGTCAAAAAGCAATTTGACAGAGGTTCTACGCTTAAGAAAGTGTGTGTACCTCATTTATGGTTATGTAGGGGTATTTATAGGCCCCTAATGACCTAGAATTCGTGTGGGATTCAGTTTCCTTAGATACCTTAATCAATCAAGGAGAGGATCCCTTGATTGTAGGCATGATAGGCGGCTGGCCGCGTAAATGTAGGAGCAGATAAGACAAGTGTCCTGCTCAGATATGGAAACCTTCGACTCGTCTTGGTGAGCAAGTTTCCAGAGCTTCCTGCCTGATATGTGCCTGGGTGAGCAAGGCTCTGCTCAGCTGTTTGGTGTATACTGACTCGAGGTATGTATGGGTCCCGGGCGAGGCCGGTGCTCGACCAGGTTTGGACGGGATGATACTAGTTCTTTGCTCGGTGTGAGTGAGTTCCCCGGGCATGGCCCCTGGTCGGACAGGCAAGGCCTGTGCCCGGCCAGATTTAGACGGGAGTCGCGCTGCTCGTTGCTTTATGTCTTGATTTCTTTGTCCGCTAGGTTGACGGGCCCCATATTGATTATGCTCGTGGCTAGCACGTGATGCTAGCTCGTGCCTTACTCGCAACCCGGCTTGGGCCGGGCATATCAAAAACAATAATTAAAAAGCTTCTATGATTTCAGTTCACCACAACAATGAATTTATAAGTTCCGTAACAATCTTTCCGTTCGCGATGAATGTCAAATTTTGAAGGCGAACTGCATAAAAATAGTTGATTGTATTCTTTTGAACTACTCTAAACCATACCTAGGTTAATTCAAATCCGATGTCTCGCTCAATAAATTAAACTAAACTCATTATGTCCTACAATTCTATAAGCCTCTAGATATTTAATCAACTGTCGTTCTCATGCATTTCTAGTTCGATTTTAGAGTTCTGTCACCTACGCTTCACCTTTTAGTCATTCACTTTAACAACTAAGATTATTGCATAAACTTAGTAGTTTCACCTTTCGGTCCCAAGCTAGCACAATATTATACAATTATTGACAAAGCTAAAATCAATCAAAATGGGTGACATTCAAATAATCAGAAAGATAAAAACTTTATTTATAAATCCATTATGGGTTACACCTAATCCTAGAATTAGAAAACTGCTCACACATAATTAAAGTAACTAGGATAAACATGTTAGGAATAATCATGGAAATAAAAATACAAGTAAAGAGAAGAGAAGAAGAAGAACTTGTAATAACAAAATACTTCTGAATGAATTCACGAACTAGAGTCTTTAAACATAAATTAATCCAAGACAAACCTATTTCAAAGTGTTTATCTATGTCTAGCTATTTGAGAGAAGAAAAATGGAAGTAAAAATTCTATATATAAGGAGGGGAAAAGGGAGATATATATATATGGGAAAAACTAAACATTTGTTCTCCCCTTGTCTCACCAAGAGACAACCAAAATAAATTGGAGTAAATAGGAAGTAAATGAGAAATAAAGGAGTGATAAATGAGAGACTAAAAGCTCTCCAATCCCCCTTTAGATGTCATTTAGTCTAGATGAACAAAAAGGTCCAAACTAGAAAATGTTAGAAGTGACTCTTGAGCTGCCCTGATTGAAGGTTGCGAATATTTCACACCTAGGGTGAGATTGTTGCTGGAAATCTTCAATTTAATACTTGACATCAGTTTTCCACCCACGAAAAATAACCACAGTCTGCCCACAAAAAATGTTGGAATTCAACTTTTCTTTTTGCCTTTACTTCATCATTAAAGTTTGTCTTTAATTCACCAATAAAGTTTGACTTTAATGTACAATGTTGTAAAACTGTCTAATTAAGACAAATAAAGGTAAGGGAGCCAAAACAATTAAATTAGCAATGATAAATGCAATATTGACTAGGAAAATAAGCCCAAAGTATCCAAAATATAGACAATATTGTAGACACCCCAATTTCGTACCCCTGGTATGTAACATGACATGAAATATCAAGACCTGTGAAAAAGTTAACGAATGTCAAGTTACAGGGTCGAATATGCAAAAAGCAAAATCAGGATGCGTAAAACAGTGAAATGTAGGGGCCTAAGTGCCAAAAAGGACACCAGAAATGACCACATGCGCCGCCCATGGTCACTCTTGGCGCCGCGCCCAGTGTGGCTATGGGTGGCGCCCAACTGTCCCTTTTCCACTGTAGCAGTTTGTCTTTGGTGTAATATCTCAAGCGCGCGGTACAAGCCAAGGAAGCACGGAAAGAGAAAACTTAACTGTGAAGGAAGCCTCCCTCCTAGCTATAAATAGAGGTGCCCGACCTTCAGTTTTCACATAGTGAACACAGTTAGCGCACACACATCTTCACGCGGTGAAAAATCCTCCGCAATGAGTTCTGAGAGAACGCCTTGAGAGATTTATTCCTCTAGCCCCGAAGCTCTGCCAAATCTCCCCCCAAACAGTAAAACCATGAATTGAATAGTATAAAGTGTTCGAGGTTGTCAGACCATGAATTGACACTTAAAATTAGTGTTCTAGTAATGTTATTGAGAAACATTGACCATGCTGCAGGGTTGTGCAATGGAGGAAGAAAGACAGAGTGAATCTCTGATTTTTTGGACTATGTTTTTTTTGTTGTAACAGAGTGAATCTCTGAATGTTTGAACTCTGTTTTTTGGTGGTTTCATGTTAGGCTTATAAGAATTAATATACATTCCCTTGGTTTAACAGAGTGAATCTCTGAATAGAAAATATTATGATGTTGTAATCTACATTCCCTTGGTTTAATGTGACCCTTGTTTGGATTTTGTATTCAATTTCTTTTGTCACGAACATTTTACATAAATAATACACATCTGACATATCATTCATTTTAAATAGGCAAACTAACATACATATGGGGTTTGATGTTCACCTTTTAATAATACATATTAAAAAGCAAAGTTCACAACACTAAAACACAAAATTAACCCCATTTCATGATTACTTCAATACTCCAATTGCTTATTCCTTCCCACTGATGATTAAGATAAAGAGCAGATTGAAGAGACGTGACAAAATCAAACAAAACCAAAGGCATTTGTTTCTTTCCACTACTTTTTCCACTACCATTTGCTGAGGATCATATCAAAGAAAAAAGTCACAACCCCCTGACTGCAATAACAAACAAAAAAGTTTATTTGACAACTAATCACTACAACAAAAATAAAAATGAATACTGATAAAAAGTTAAAATTATTTATATATTGACGTACCCTAAATCCTTGACAACGTAAGAACCTTCTCTCTAAATTTTGATTTGTCCTTACTATCATCAGAACAAATATTCTTCCACAATGACAATAAACCGATGTATTCATGATATATATATATATATATATATATATATATATATATATATATATATATATATATATATATATATATATATATATATATATATATATATATATATATATATATATATATATATATATATATATATATATGATCACGCAATTTTCGTGGTGACCTTGTCTTGTTGTCCACGTATGAAACAGATGTGGTTCGGTCTTTGTTCGTTCGTCCTTATCTGGTTACCTGCACAAGACAAATAAGAAAACGCCGTTAAGGAGTCGGGGTAGCCCGACTAGAACCCTCCGGCGTGAGAGTAAGGTTTCCGGTGGAATGGGTAATAAATGAGCCGTGATAATAATTGGTCCGATAAGAGGGTTTGGATATCTGAAAAATGACTTGTCCATTAAGAATGAGGAATCTCCCATATTTATACCTAATTTGCTTGGTGAGGTGGTGGCTGCTCATAGGTTGCGGCGGGCATTAAATGCGTTACAGACTTTATCAGAAATTAGTGGGCTGGACGCTGTCAAATAGTTGGTGATTGCGTGTGGCGGTTTAGGCGGGCCTCAGTAAGCCTCTTGTCAGGCCTGGTGATTATTGACTGTTTACCGAGGACGAGAGGCTTGAGTGCTGTAGATCTTTGTATCCGAGGCCGAGGGGGTGGAGGACCACGGATCCCATTTGCTCCTTACCTTGGCTCAATTGTTTCTACGGTGTTTTGTTTGGCAAGCTCATGCTGGCTCGGCTATCCTGCCATCCAGCTTCAACGGCTTTTTATCTTGTATGAGTCGCATCACTGTGCTGAGGCTGATTTCCACGGTTTCATCCTTTCAGTGGCCCCTTACTTTTTGGACGTCTGCTGTCATAAGGCCAAGAAGTATTTTCCCTTGAATTCCTTGTGATGAAAAAACGATGTCGAGATTGGTTTCGGAGGCTAGGCCGAGTGTCGAAGAAGGTAATGGAACGTTTTGTCTGGTGCCAGCTAAGAACATTCGGTCTTTGTTCGTTCGTCCTTGATCTCGCAGAGCTCGCTATCATCAAAGGGAACCAGGGAGGAGACCCCTCGGCATTCCGGACCATACGAGGCCAGACCAACCATCTTCACCACCTCCGGCAGAGGCACACCAATCGCAACCGCTGCCCGAAAAGTCTGGATTCGGCTTGTCTCCATATAATTAAGAGCCTCCTCCTCATATGCATGCGAGCCCTGGTGCTGTTCCAAAACCTCGTCACTGTCAGGCTTCGCGGCCAGCTCAGCTCGTAAACGGTCGTTATCACTAGTAAGGCCCTCTAACTTGGCCTCGAGGTCAGCCACCATCCTCTTCAGACGATCCCTCTCATCGGCTCTGCCCTTCCATGTCCATGGGGAGGAGCAACCCCCTGCCAAAACAAAGAAGCCTACTGCCCAGGATTAAATCGACCGAGAGTATGCATATTGGGAGCACCAGCGAACCCTCTACACCAAGATACAGGAGGCTGAGGCCAAGATGCACGAATTACGACAAGCGACCCGGGTCCCAGATCTTGAGCCCGTGATCAGCGTGCATAGTACACCAGCTCGCTCCAACTTGATCTGGCAAAGGGTGGGAACAACAAAACCCAAAAAGACGAGATTCACCACTAACGTCAAATCAAGGCTTGACAAAAGAGTGGCCGCCGAGGGGTCGAGGATGAGTATCCATTCTCGCCTGAGGTTCCTCGATTTCTTCTTTGGTAGTGTTTCTGACTAGTGATCCCAGGCGAGGCTCCCTTGCGAGCTGTCGGGAGGGATGTGGTGATTTGGAGGCACCTTTGTTTGTTGAAGCCTAAGCCCAAGGTTGGGACTCTCCTTCTTCGCTGTGAGCCGGGCGGTTTTCTGTTTCGGGGGAGTGACGCGACTCATGCAAGATAAAAAGCCGTTCGGTAGGACATCCGAGCCAGCATGAGCTCGCCAGACAAAACACCGTAGAAATAATTGAGCCGAGGTAAGGAGCAAACGGGATCATCAAAGGGAACCAGGGAGGAGAGGCCAGGCTCTAATGCCTTCAAATCCTCCTCGCCTAGCCGAGGAGATGCGAGGCTCTAATGCGTTCAAATCCTTCTCGCCTAGCCGAGAAGATCGGCCAGATACACTGTAATTGGGGATGTGTTGTGCAAACGATTCTTCACAAAGCCTCTCCTGAGGTGTGTTTGCCCAGAATACACACAAGGATTGCTGGCCGAGGTACACGGAGGGGTATGTGGAAGCCACCCGGGAGCTCGAACGTTGGCCGACAGGATCATTGTCCACGGATACTACTGGCCCACATTGAGGAAAGACGTCGAGGTATATGCCCGAAAATGCGACAAATGCCAAAAGTTCGCAAACATCCCAAGATTGCCTTCGGCCCCTTAAACCTCCATTCTCGCCTGAGGTTCCCCCCCCCCCGAAACAGAAAACCGCTCGCTATTTCGACTCATGCAAGATAAAAAGCCGTTGAAGCTGGTTCGGCAGGACAGCCGAGCCAGCATGAGCTCGCCAGACAAAACACCGTAAAAACAATTGAGCCTAGGTAAGGAGCAAACATGATCCATGATCCTCCACCCCCTCGGCCTCAGATACAGAGATCTACAGCACTCAAGCCTCTCGGCCTCGGTAAACAGTCAATAATCACAAGGCCTGACAAGAAGCTTCCCGAGGCCCGCCTAAACCGCTACACACAATCACCAATTCTCGGCGGCGTCCGATCCATTAATTCTGATAAAGTGCATGCTTAGCATTTAATGCCCGCCGACTTGTTCCCCATGAAGCGGCCTGCGCCATCACAAACTCACGACCGATCACGTCCTCCTCGAGGCGTAACTAACATCATTGAGCAGCCACTCGACATAGACAAGGACCACAAAGGAAAAGACCAGAGTAGGACTCGACAGGCCGAGATCCACCCCGTAAGAAAGAGGGAGGAAGAACGAGGTGCGAAGTTCACCGGCGAGATCAGGGGCCCGAGGTGAGACAACGAGTTAGAAGATTTCACCCCTCTCAATGCATCAAGGGAACACATCATGGACGTGCTCCTCACAGAAAACAAGATACGACCACCCTTCCCAATGAAGTCACCCCTCGAAACCCGAAATCCGAGAAAAAATGCGCCTTCCACAACGAGATCAGCCACGTAATGAAAGAGTGCATATAACTCATAAGAGCTATACAACGGGTCATAAACGAGGGGGATCGAAGATTTGAAGCAAGAGAGCCAAACCATCGCACCCCCAGACCAAGGGCTTCGGGGGGCGATAATAGACAGTCGAATGATAGACCGGTGGTCAATACCATCTGCGAAGAGGCTCAGAGTATCGAACAACTAAAAAATGCGATCAACAGCTTGAACCACTCGGTCGACAGCATGATGGAGGGGGTAGTTGAGCATGAAATGGTGTTCAGAGATACCGAGCTAGCCGCTAACACATCCGCTCGGCAAAATCCTTTGACTTTGCAAATCGGGATCCACAATAGCCTTGTCAAAAGAGTGTTGATAGACACAGGGGCCGGAAGAGACGTGATGCACTACAAATGCTTTCTAGCATTAGGGCTCGGCGACTCTCACCTCACACCAAGCCGAGTCCAATTGAAAGGGTTCACGGGCCATAAAGTGTCGGCAAAAGGCACCGTAGCCCTCAAAGTTGACCTAGGGGAGGGAGACACCGCCAGAAGCGAAGAGATCACCTTTATGGTCCTCGACCTCCCATCCCCATATAATGCCATCCTCGGCGCACCGTCCCAAACGAAATTCTGAATAGTCGCCTCAATGGTACACCAGAGGGTCAAGTACATGACCTCAAGTGTGGTAGAAGTCCTCAAAAATGATGCTCGAACTACCATAGAATACCTCATAAATGAGAAGAGAGAGGCGGAAAGAATAATGAAAAGGTCAGAAGACCTCCAGTAGTTAGGATATATGAAAAATGACTTGTCCCCTAAGAATGAGGAATCTCCCATATTTATACCAGATTTACTTGGTGAGGTGGCTGCTACTCATAAGGGAACAGGTTGTGGCGGGCATTAAGTGCTTGTTTGGTGGAGCGTTTTGGTCAAAACGCTGGTAAAAAACGCAGCGTTTTCTCTTTAAAAGTGTTTCAATGCAGCGTTTTAAAAACGTGGAGCGTTTTAAAACGCTCCAATTTGTAGCGTTTTAAAAATATGCTACGTTTTCAACTAGTCTGTTTATGAAAAATAGCGTTTTAAAATAATTTTCCAAACGTGTTTATAAAAATAAAACTGCGTTTTGAAAACGCTGCACCAAACAAGCCCTTACGTTATAGACTTTATCAGGAATTAGTGGGCTGGACGCTGTCAAAGAGTTGGTGATTGCGTGTGGCAGTTTAGGCGGGCCTCGGGAAGCTTCTTGTCAGGCCTGGTGATTATTGACTGTTTACCGAGGCCGAGAGGCTTGAGTGCTGTAGGTGCCGAGGCTGATTTCCATGGTTTCATCCTATCTCTCTCCCATTTATATTTTAGTTTTGATTTTACAGCTGCATGTATCTATTTGTTTCCATGTAAAAGTGGACTTAGTACAGTTGAAACTCTAATAATTACTAACCCCTACGAAAAAAGAAGTCTTGTTTTGACTTTTCAATGTGAGCTTGATTGTATCTAAAATGAAAATCCGGTGTGAATTTAGTTGTTTTTCTGAAAAATACAGTACAAATGATTCATAGTATTTTTGGTGGAATTGTACACTGGTGATAGTTTTACAAATGGCCATTGTTCGTCTTTCCAGTTGAATCGGTATGTGCAAGAATGTCAAAGAAAAAGCAAGGAGCGAAAAGAGAAACATCAACTAGATATATTGATCTTAAGGACCAAAGGATGGAATTGAAGTCCATAATGAAAGATATTGAAAATTTAGGTAATGATTTTTCTTAGAGTTCTCATTTACTTCATAATTTTGATGTTCATTTTGCAAAAAATGCTTGGTTGAGTTACTTGAGTAGCTAAGTAAGTGTATAGTTTCAATTTTACTTAAAGTTATGCAAAAAATGCTTGGTTGATTTACTTGATTTTTCTTGGAGTTCTCATTTACTTCATTTTGAAAATATTATGAAGCCTAAAAAAAGTGTTTTTTGCATTGGGATGCAGTTAATGAAGGGATGAGTCGGAGAGCAATTCACAAGACAATATTTGAATCAGTAGCACTAATGGGGGCTAGTGTTTTCCAGATCTATCTTCTTCAACGAAAGCTTGGGAGTTTAGGCAATTTTAGTGTGTTACCATACGAACAGTTTGTGTTTTGATCACTCTGTTGTGTTACTAAGAGTTTGTGTTTTGTTACCAACATGACATGAACAATGTTATTAAATGACACTGAGTTACTCAAAAGTCTCTTTTGAGCAAATAGAAGGAATGCCTTTTGTTGAATTTGTTGTTTTTATTGTGGTTGTAATTTTCTTAATATATGGAAATGATATATATATGTATGTATGTATATACATGGTTAGTTGTAATTTTTGATAATTTTTTTGTATAAGGAAATTATTTTTTTGATAAGTGCATGTTAATGAGTAAATGGACGCCCATGCCCATTTAATGCCCGCTCATATATGACCATGTTATTAAATGGGCACTTACATGCCCGCCCATTTGCCACCTCTAGATGTCTAACACGCAGCGACATCAAACTCAATATATAATCTACATAATATGTCCAAACACATAGGTGTAAACTTTGGAGTTTATTATATCAGATTTGTTGAGATACGTTTTTGAAATTTTAAAAAATACTTGCAAGAAATAATTTTATGACTTTATTATCGTAGATATATCAGATTTTGAACATACAATTATATATCTTTCAAATCGTAAACAAATTGAAATAAGATAACACCTTTATAACCTAAAATTAGTCTCAATGTAAAGAAATCCAACTTTTAAAATTTGTTTACTTTCCCAGCTACGAAAATCAAGTCAAAAGAAATAATTTTTTTTTCTTAAACCATAAATAATTGAAATTTTGTTTGAATATAAGTAAAACAAGATTACTACACAAGTATGGATTTTTCAAGACAGGGTTACTTGTGGAAAGCAAGCGTAAGAACATTTGTCATGAAGGGATAGAGGAAATGAATAGACGTTGAAGAGATTGGAGAATCGATTAGGGATTGAAGTATGGGGAGGGCAAGATGAATAATGTTTAGGGCGAAAGAATTTATGTATGTAAAGGGTAGGATCCAATTGGACTGAGTTTATTTACGAAAAAATGCAGGCAATTATTCTTTTCAACGTTTTCAACCACTTTACACTTATATTTTTTCGTAACTAGAAAAAGGTACTTCATGCATCGCAAAACACAATTTACCCGGTTGGGCATTACAATGCATGATGTGTCTATTTCAAATTATGAAAAAATGTAGAGTTTAAAGCGGTTGAAAATTATTAAAAAGGGACATGGTTCATTACAAAAAATTTAAATTTGTTGAATGTTCGTGTTTATATCGGCCCGTAATTAATTGAATGCGACATAAATAATATTAATGATACAATGATGTATCTCAATTAAATTGTTGCCTCCAACACAATTGTTCCTTAATTAATTTTTTTGTCTTAATTTGCTTGACTATAATTAAATTAAAAAAGACATGTGTCCGTGCGTTTAACACACGGGTGTTAAACTATTTGATAATAAAAGTTTAAGACTTTTATCTAAAAACTTTTAAAGCAAACATCTCTTTCTAACCATGTGGTATACATCTTTTCTATTGATAATAATAGTATTTTTAAAACTAATATTAATTTCTAACAAATATGAGATACATTCTTCTATAGTAATGATAATAGTCTTTTATATAAAAAAAAATTGAAATTAACATCTCTTTCTAATCAATATGAGATACATATCTTCTATTGGTTATAACATAAAAATAATAATAGTAGTAATAGTATTTTATCTAAATAGTTTTGAAACCAACATCTATTTGTAAACAATGTGTGATACATCTCTTATATTGATAATAACATAAAAAATTTGTTTATCTATGAATTTTATAACCAATATATGTTTCTAAATAATGTGGATCTCTTTGTAACCAATACGATATGCATTATCTAAAAACATTTTAAACCAATATCACTTTCCTAACTAATGTGAAATACACATTTTTTCTATTGGTATTAAGTCTTTTATAAAAAGACTTTTAATACATGCATCCCTTTCTAACCAATGTTTAATATATCTCATCATTTGGTAATAGTAGTAGAAGTTTTTTATTAAAAAAAATATCTAAAACCAACATTTCTTTCATTATAATGATATACATCTCTTCTCTTCTCTTTTATTAATGATAAAAGTAGAAGTCTTTTTATTTAAAGACTTTTAAAATCAACATAACTTTTTAACCAATGTAAGATTTATATCTTTTATTGGTAATAATAGTATTTTAAAACCAACATCGATTTATAACAAATGTGTCATATATATATTCTATTGCTAATAATAGTAAGTCTTTTATATAATCTAAAATAATTAAAAATCAACATAATTTTTTAACCAATGTGAAATATACATCTTCTATTGGTAATAATGGTAGAAGTCTTTTATAAAAAAACTTTGAAAACCAACATCACTTTCTAACCAATGTATGATACATCTTTTCAATTAGTAATTAATAGTAATATTTTTAATACAAACATCAATTTCTAACTAATGTGTGATACATCGCTTCTATTGGTAATAATAATAGAATATTTTGTAACCATGTGAGATACATCTCTTGTAAAAGTGAAAGTCTTTAGTCTAAATACATTAAAATCTAACATTTTCTTATTAAACAATGTGTTATACATCTCTTTTATTGGTAATAATATATAATAATTTAAACTCAACATCATTTTCTAATCAATGTGAGATATACATATTTTATTGGTAATAATGGTAAAAGTCTTTTATCAAATTACTTTGAAAATCAAAATCACTTTCCAACCAATGTATGATGCATTTCTTCTATTGGTACTTAATAATATTATTTTTAAAACCAACATCAATTTCTAACCAATGTGGGATACATCTCTTCCATTGTTGAAAAATTAGTGTTTTTAGTGAAAGAAATCGTGCAACTTGAAGCACGAATTTCTTTAAGTGTCATTTGATTGTTGGCGAAGGTAATTGCGCAAATGTGTTTTACTCGGTGAGAGTATCAAAATGATATATTTAGTTGTCCAAATCGAGTTTTGGATAATAAGATATCAAGACTTAAAATATAATACTTGTTAAAAAACAATTAATGATTTTAGTGAGAGAAATTGTGCAACTTGAGGCACAAATTTCTTTACATGTCATTTGTTTGTTGGAGAAGGTAATTGTGCAAATTTGTTCTACTCTGTAAGAGCATCGAAATAATATATTTATTTGTCCAAATCGAGTTTTGGATGAATAAAATATCAAGACTTAAAGTATATACTTATTAAAAAAATAGTATTTTTAATGAAAGAAATTGTGCAACTTGAGGCACAAATTTTTTTACGTGTCATTTGTTTGTTAACAAAAGTAATTGTGCAATTGTGTTCTACTCGGCAAGAACATCGAAATGATATATTTATTTGTCCAAATCAAGTTTTGGATGAATAATATATCAAAGCATAAAATATGGTGTTAAAAGTGGGTCATTAGAAGTAATATCTCACTTTGAAGAGTTTTATTCCACATTGGTTAGAAGTAATGCTAGTTGTAAAAGTTTTTAAATATAAGTCTTCTACTATTGACAATAGAATAAATTATATATACTAATACTAATATCCCTTATCATATTGATTATTATTATTATTATTATTATTATTATTATTATTATTATTATTATTATTATTATTATTATTATTATTATATATATAGAGAGAGAGATTTAAAGTTGGTGAGGGGCACTATGGTTGTGCCACCTCACCACCTTTGGATAAATCTTCGTTCTAAAGCATCCATGTGGAAGTTTTAAAAACTTTTAGTTTTCTAGTTATTAGCTAATAATAATACATAATAATAATAAATATGATAAGGGGTATTAGTATTAGCATATATAACTTCTTCTATTGTGAATAGTAGAAGACTTATATTTAAAAACTTTTACAACTAACATTACTTCTAACCAATGTGGGATAAAATTCTTCAATGTTAGATATTACTTCTAATGAATCACTTTTAAAATCATACTTTAAGCTTTGATATCTTATTCATCCAAAACTTGATTTGGACAAATAAATATATCATTTCGATGTTCTTGCCGAGTTGAACACATTTGCACAATTACTTTTGTCAACAAACAAATGACACGTAAAGAAATTTGTGCCTCAAGTTGCACAATTTCTTTAACTAAAAATACTAATTTTTTAATAAGTATTATACTTTAACTCTTGATATCTTATTCATTCAAAACTCGATTTGGACAAATAAATATATCATTTCGATGTTTTCATCGAGTAGAACACATTTGCGCAATTAACTTCGTCAACAAACAAATGACACGTAAAGAAACTTGTGCCTCAAGGTTACACAATTCTTCTCACTAAAAACACTAATTTTTCTAACAAGTATTATACTTTAAGTCTTGATATCTTATTATCCAAAACTCGATTTAGACAAATAAATATATCATTTTGATGATTTCACCGAGTAGAACACATTTGCGCAATTACATTCGCCAACAAACAAATGACACGTAAAGAAATTTGTGCCTCAAGTTGCACAATTTTTTTCACTAAAAACACTAATTTTTCAACAATAGAAGAGATGTATCCCACATTGGTTATAAATTGATGTTGGTTTAAAAAAATACTATTATTAAGTACCAATAGAAGAAATGCATCATACATTGGTTGGAAAATGATGTTGATTTTCAAAGTCACTAGAAAACCAAAAGTTTTTAAAGCTTCCACATGAATGCTTTAGAATGAAGATTTATCCAAAGGTAGTGAGGTGACACAACCATAGTGCTCCTCACCAATTATATATATATATATATATATATATATATATATATATATATATATATATATATATATATATATATATATATATATATATATATATATATATATATATGATAAAATATTTTTACCATTATTAACAATAGAAACTGTATATCTCACATTGGTTAGAAAATGATATTGAGTTTAAATTATTTTATATTATTACCAATAAAAGAGATGTATAACACATTGTTTAAAAAGAACATGTTAGATTTTAAAGTCTTTAGACTAAAGACTTTAACTTTTACAAGAGATGTATCTCACATGGTTACAAAATATTCTACTATTATTACCAATAGAAGATATGTATCACACATTGGTTAGAAATTGATGTTTGTTTAAAAATACTATTATTAATAACAAATTGAAAAGATGTATCATACATTGGTTAGAAAGTGATGTAGGTTTTCAAAGTTTTTTTTTATAAAAGACTTCTACCATTATTACCAATAGAAGATGTATATCTCACATTGGTTAAAAAATGATGTTGATTTTTAATTATTTTAGATTATATAAAAGATTTACTATTATTAGCAATAGAAGATATATATCACACATTTGTTATAAATTGATGCTGGTTTTAAATTACTATTATTACCAATAAAAGAGATAAATCTTACATTAGTTAAGAAGTAATGCTGATTTTAAAAGTATTTAAATAAAAAGACTTATACTTTTATCATTAATAAAAGAGAAGAGAAGAGATATATCTCATTGTATAGAAAGAAATGTTTGTTTTAGATATTTTTTTTAGATAAAAAACTTCTACTACTATTACCAAATGATGAGATGTATTACACATTGGTTAGAGAGTGATTTAGGTGTTAAAAGTCTTTTTTATAAAAAGGCTTAATACTAATAGAAAAAATATGTATTGCACATTAGTTAGGAAAGTGATATTGGTTTAAAATGTTTTTAGATAATGTACATCGCATTGATTACAAAGAGATCCGCGTTATTTAGAAACATATATTGGTTATAAAATTTATAGATAAACGAATTTTTATGTTATTATCAATACAAGAGATGTATCACACATTGTTTACAAATAGATGTTGGTTTCAAAACTATTTAAGATATAATACTACTACTATTATTATTTTTATGTTATAATCAATAGAAGAGATGTATCCCACATTGTTTAGAAAAGAGAAGTTTATTTCAAAAGTTTTTATATAAAAGACTATTATTATTACTATAGCAGAATGTATCTCACATTTGTTAGAAATTAATGTTGGTTTTAAAAATACTATTATTACTCATAGAAAAGATGTATACTGCATGGTTAGAAAGAGATATTTGTTTTAAATGTCTTTAGATAAAAGTCTTAAACTTTTATTACCAATAGAAATAGAAAAGAAGTATCTCACATTGTTAGAATATGAAAAATATGTATCTTATATTGTTTAGAAAAAGATGTTAGTTTTAAAAGTCTTATAGTAAATTCTTTTACTCTTATTACCAATAAAAAATATGTATCTCACATTGTTTCAAAATAAATGTTGGTTTAAAAAGTCTTATTAAAGACTTTTTGTTACAAATATAATAAATGCAAGTATTTCACATTATTTACAAAGTATTCTACTATTATTATCAATAGAAAAAAATATATCACAAATTGGTTATAAATTAATGTTCGTTTTTAAAATACTATTATTACAATTTACCAATAGAATAGATGTATCATACATTTGGTAGATGGTTATGTTTGTTTTTAAAGTCTTTAAATATAAAGACTTATACCATTATTATCAATAGAATATGTATATATCACATTGGTTAGAAAGTGATGTTGATTTTAATTTTAGATAAAAGACTTTTACTATTATTACTAATAGAAGAGATAACCTATATATTTGTTAAAAAATGATGTTGGTTTTAAAAGTCTTTAGATAAAAGACTTTTACTTTTATCATCAATATAATAGAATAGATGTATCCCATATTATTTAGGAAAAGATGTTGATTATAAAATTTTTAAAATAAAAGACTTCTACTATTATTACCAAATGATGATATGTATTACACACTGGTTAGAGAGTGATGTTGATTTTAAAAGTCTACAATTATTAGCAATAGAAGAGAAGTATTTCACATTTGTTATAAAAGTGATATTGGTTTAAAAAGTTTTTAGATGATGTATCTCATATTAGTTACAAAGAAATGTATCTCACATTATTTTGAAATGAGTATTGATTATAAAAATAATTAGATAAAGACATTTTTTGTTATTACTAATAGAAAATATGTATTCACATTGTTTAGAAATAAATGTTGGTTAAAAAGTCTTTTATCAACTACTATTATTACTAATAGGAAATATGTATATCACATGGCTAAAATGTGGTATTGGTTTTAAAGTCTTTAGATAAAAGACTTAAACTTTCATTACCAATATAAAATAATTATCTTACATTGTTTAAAAATGAATTATGATTTTAAAAGTTTCTAATAAAATGACTTATAATATTATTATCAAGTTAAATGTTAATTTTAAAAGTCTTTAGATAAAAAAAATTACTATTATTATTAGTACAAAATATGTATCTCACGTTAACTAGAAACTTATATTAATTTTAAAAGTATTTAGGTAAAAAAATCGTTTAATATTAGTAACAACCGAAAAAAAAAACCATGGAAGAGATTGACAATCTAATTATAATGTCTAAAAGTTATACTCCTATTATTTTTACAAAAAATATATATATCTCACATTATACCCATGCAAAACACGGGTTTAATAACTAATATATATATATACATACATACATATATATATATATATATATATATATATATATATATATATATATCATATACCTTTCCCAACAAATTAACAATCAACATTTAACTGTCCCAAATCAAATCCCAATCCCAAATCTCAAAATCCCATTACCTTTGGCTTCGACCTTCGAGTGTGCGAGACAGCCGAGACTGCGTCCATGGCGATTGGCGGAGACTCTTCGTCTTCGGCGAGATTGATGGTGCTCATAGCCGGCTAACTCACTCTCCCGCTCTCTTAACTCGCTCGCCGTCTCTCAAGTCTCAAGTCTCAACCTCTCTCCCGCTCCCTTTCTCTCACTCTCACAAATTTCCTCAAACTCTTTCTCGATACTCAGCCTGACAGTGTCTCTACTTCTATAGTATCTGTCTCTCCAGGCGTCGACATTTTTCGGTAAGTTCTTTTTTTTCTTAGATTTTTTGATTTTCTTTGTATTTTGCTCCTAATTTATGGGTGTTTGGTATGAAATTTTGTAAATGCTTGTGAGTTGTGACTGGTTATATGAATATTTTGGTATGAATTTTATGATATGACATGGGTTCTTATTTTTAATGGCAGCAAAGGTGTGTTATGTTGATTATCTCTGTTATTGATGTGTTTATTGCAGATTAATATATTAACGTAATCTTCAACCCACTGGAGAGAATCTTTGATTTGATTATTTAAATCCCGCCATCAAACCACGGGGATGTTGACAATGGATACTATAGACGATAGCTTCCCTTTATTTTCTTCCCTGAAAAATAAACCCAAACAACTCTCCTCCAATATCCCTATTCCTATCATAACACCGGCCATACAAAACCCTAGATCCTCCCATACCCTACTGCTCAAAGAAACTAACCCTACTATTAACCCCACCCATCTCACTTTCTCTGCCCTCGGTCTCGCTGATTGGGCCCTCCAGACCTGCAAAGAGCTGGGCTTAAAGAAGCCCACCCCGGTCCAACAACACTGCATTCCTCGTATCCTCGCCGGCGAAGACGTCTTGGGTTTGGCCCAGACTGGTACCGGAAAGACTGCAGCCTTTGCCTTGCCTATACTTCACCGTCTGGCCGAAGATCCCTATGGGGTGTTTGCACTGGTCGTGACTCCAACCCGGGAGCTAGCTTACCAGCTGGCCGAGCAGTTTAGGGCACTGGGTTCCTGCTTGAATTTGAGGTGTGCCGTTGTGGTAGGTGGGATGGACATGATTAACCAGTCACAGGCGCTGATGCAGCGCCCTCATGTCGTCATCGCCACTCCCGGTAGACTCAAGGTCCTTATTGACCAGAACCCTGACATGCCTTCTGTCTTTTCCAAAACTAAGGTTCTACTACTTACTATTCCTCAATTTCATTAATTTTTTTCAAGTATTTTACTACTATAGCCGTAGGAGTACTTAAGGCTGTGAAATATCAAGAGACTTGCAGGATTATCTATGGAACATCAGGAGGGGAATTGTTGGATTTGTGAAGTAGGTTTAGAAAAAAGTTACCAAGAGTATTTTCTTGGGAATTTATTTTCTACAAATTTACCCCAATATTCCCCCGTCATTTTCTCATTTGCCCCCATGGACTTTTTTTTTCTTTTCGGATTCTCAGTTTGCATACTTCATTATCCATTCTTGGATTTTCTACCCTGAGCAGTGAGCACCTATTGTGTAAGCTCCTAGGGTCGTTTGGTAGCAAAGCTGGATAATACTAATTAATACTGAAAAAGATTATATTAATTTATCAGAGAATATTTTATGCCAGAAATAGAGTTATCTGGCACTTGGTAGATGATAAATAAGACAATTTTATCCGTTATCCAATGTGGTGTTTGGTAGCGTTGATTTTAATTTTTCCATAAGCACCATTAAATTCCAATATTACATAGCATTACAAGTTCTAGACAACAATGGTAATGTATCAAAATCTCCAATCAATACACTGGTGCAACGATAAAATAGGAACAGGGCTTTTCTTTTAAAATAAGGGAGACGAAATACTAAATTTGTATAATACATAAATTAAACAGTTGGTGATCCCTAGCAGACATTATTTTTGTTGGTAATGACTTAAGAGGAAAGAAACAGAAACAAACTAAAACCTAACAGTACTAACACTTACTTCTTCCGCCCTAACGACTAATGCCTAACGAGGGGAATGAGATCCGGGATAGTTTCAACTAAATACACAGAAGGGAGATCTTGAGCCGCTTCCAATTTGGCAAGAAAGTCCGCACGCTTGTTTCCCTCCCCAAGGCCATGGTGTGTTGGATCATCATAGAGAGCTATCTAATCAGAATCTTCAATTAGAGTCGTCATTGGATGTCTATTTTCTTTTTTTGTTCTGAATGAGGCAATGTCCCAATTTGGAGTCCGTTTTCACTGTTGTTCAATTTTCCTAGACTTCAACACTTTGAGCCCCACAAAGATGGCATGTATCTCCGCCTCAAGGCTGTTGCCAGGATTTGAACTTTCATAGTAACCACCCGACCAGCTACCTTCATCTATCTAAATTCAACATTATATGCTTCCACTTTTCTATGCCTGGGAAGAATTTTAGTGGATGACTCGACAACATCCACCCCATTACTAGATTTTTCCATCAAAGCCAGTAGATTAGAAAATGCATACCAAAAGTAAGAATGTTATTCTCCTTTGTGAATAACTACATTAGAGTATTAGACCTCTGCACTTTCTCATACCGAGCAATCTGGCAAACAGCTCCTCTTACATCTCTTTCCATAATATATAATTTCACATTTTTTTACCGAACCCAAACATTGATTGCATAAAGTATATGTAAGATAAAAGCAACTCTAAAATATAGAGCAGCTGGAGTGGATCATTTGAATTTTTTGGCACAAGATGCAAAGGATCATATAAGAAGTCATCAGCAGCAATTCTATACTACCTCAGTAATGAACTTGGGATGAACTTGGGTCTCAAAGGAAAAGCATGTACCCTTTTTTGACGCTAACAACTGGCAGGCAAATCCCATATTAGGATCACCAATTTCTCAAGTGACCTTTACATATTGAAATGTGTCATCAAAGCTTTGCCCTTCCCTCCACATACAATAAGCAATTACCCAGCAAAGAACGAAAAGAATTAAGCATCTTGGGATGGGTAGTTTGTAACTAGCATAGTCTAGGACTCTAGAGCATAGTTATTAAATCGGGATACATATCTTGTATCGGGATACATATCTTGTATCGGGATTTTATTTTCATAATACGTATCAGGATACATATGTGTGTATAGTTAGATACACAATGTGTATAAAGGTACACAAAAACTTAAGATATTTCATTTGAAACTGAAAAATTAAGTTAGAATTTGAAACTGAAAAATTAAGTTAGGAAGTCTAATTATAAAAAATCAACGTATGGCAAGATACATTATTATATCGTAATATATGCCACTGCATTGTAAGATATGAATAACATATAGTAGGATGTGGTCCGTGAGACACTTTGACAACAATGTACTAAGACCTTTCCACATTGTTTTCTAACTTCTTCAAAGTAATCAAGAATATCATACAATATGCTAGGAATATCTTCTGAAGGGCTATGCTGCAACCACAAAGTCCAATATATGTAATCCACGTGGAAATATTCAGCGCAGACAAACCATACACAATTGAGAATATGAGTAACTGAAAATTTCTCTCATTCAAAGCCATATGCTAACATTAGTAGAAGGATAGAGAAAATAGTGATACCAAGTCTTCTAGGAAATATTGAATAAATTTATGCAAGCATACTAAAGTTAACTACATGGGACTCTCACAATCATATCAACAAGCAGATGTGCCTCAAGCTCTCAACAAATTAGGCGTGCAAACTTTTCAAGTATCTAGGACCCGTTTTGTACCCGGATAGATCATGTCAAGAAATTAGTTACAAATATACATGATAATTAATGTTGCTTTGTCATCATGATATTTTCTATGTTTGCCATGAGCCCATGACGAGATGAATATAGACATTCAAAAAGAAGAGGAGAACAAAGCTGTTGCTGTGCAACTGATTTTATTTATTTCTTATCTGAATGATACAGTGTCATTTGAGATACACAAATAAGATACGTAGCAATTACCCTCATTTCTGCATTGTACTGTAGGATATGTATCGTGTATCGTAAGGTACTATAACCATGCTCTTGGGAATAAGCAAAAAAGACTCGAAGAAGCAACTAGATAGTACCATGAAAGCCCAAATCATAGGCTTCCAAATCCTTTCAAACTCTTAACTTTTCAAGCCCCAAGCTTGATCTCAGAAAGTGATTCACAGAAAAACATTTTAGATTTCAGAAGAAGACATACCTGAATGGTTTGTGGAGAAGTAGTCAATTGGAGAGGAAAGTCGACATAAATCGCCTTAGAAAACTGTGGATGTGAACTAAATGAGATTATGAGAGAAAAAGTTGAGTTTGGGTTAATATATGAAAGGGCAATTTGGGAATGATAAAAGTAATCTTGGTTTTCTTATCCTGTACTAAATAATAATAGGAGGGGGTGAGGTATTATATACTCCTGGATAAGGGGGTAATTAGAGTATCTGGATAGTTTCATTCGGCACACAAAAATCTTACCAAACATTGTATCAAGATAAATGGTGTTATCTGGCTACCAAACGACCCCCTAATGTAATGGCTTATTGGGGAGTTTTCCATCTACGTGGGCCCTTCATGGCATGGGAAAGCTTGGAACTTGTTATCCAATCTTTGTGTCATTATTATTTCTCCTTTTCAAAGGTAATTTTGTTAATAAAATGAATAACTTCAATCCTACTTGCTATGAAATGAAAAGGGATAGCTCTTTTGGCTTCTCAGATAAATAAGATATGTTTGACAATACTTCATTTATTTCGGGTTTCATTATATATCTGTATACCAGAGATTTCAATATCATATTCTTGCACCTGTTTTTTGGCTCGAATGTTCTTGAGTAAGCCATTCACTGTTTCACTTGTCACAGATCCTGATATACTGTCATCTGGTTATGGGTGCTGATGGTAGATAATAGATATGTTCTCAACAGTCTTTGCAATCTTACGGTTATATCTTTATTTATTGATTTATTTATTTTTCAGTTCTTAGTTTTGGATGAAGCAGATAGAGTTCTAGATGTTGGATTTGAAGAAGAACTGAGAGTTGTGTTTCAGAGCTTGCCAAAGAATCGGCAGACCTTACTATTTTCTGCAACGATGACAAGTGACCTTCAAACTCTACTTGAGCTTTCTGGAAATGAAGCATACGTTTATGAGGCATATGAAGGCTTTCAGACGGTTGAATCTCTTAAACAGCAATATGTATTTATTCCCAAAAATGAGAAGGATCTTTATCTGCAGCATATTTTATCCAGAATGGAAGATATGGGTATTCGATCTGCCATAATTTTTGTGGCCACCTGCAGGTATAAAAATCTCTTTACATGCCTCTTCTCCAGATGTTTGTGTTGAGTATGTCTGTTGCATTTGCAATCAGCACATGATTGTTTTTAACATGGTTAATAGTAGCTACAGATGCAGTTACTTTGCTGCACATTTGTGTACTCTAATTTCTTCCTCCAGAAACTCAAGCTGTGCTAGTTATATAGCTAATGCCCTAAAGACAGTTTAAATCAGCTACAATTTTCTGTCATAGTAATGCTGAGATGCTTATTAATTATTATACTAAGCTTCAGTATTTTAGGTTGGCATAAAACAATTTGCATTGTAACACATGAAATTCAAATTGAACGTCTAAATCTAGATAATATCAGAAGCATATACAAAGTTTACTTAATCTAGATGACATCAGAATTATATACAGATTACTGAGTTTTACCTTCTTGGCTTAGTCCTTAGTAGAGAGCCCAGTAAAGCAAGCACATGACATTGGCTTGATTTTAAATACGAGCCTTGGAAGTTTTGCTGCCCTCCACCAACTATTATATGTTTCTAGCATGTAATTTATTAGGTTTATTTGTGCATACTTAGAACATTTAGAAAGTTTAGATTTTAGTCTGGGATGATTGCTATTTCTTGAAATCCAATTATGATTCCCATCTCCAGTCCCCTATTTAGGGAGGATCTGCTAAAGTGGCTAGAGATGGGAGTTCACACGTCATAACCTTCTAGGTGCCTCTTTTAAAGTTTAACCTCTCCCTTTTGTGTAATTAATCTACGAGCTTGACCTGAAAGCCTTCCTTAAAGATTTGGACAAGGAGCACTTAACAAAAAAAAAAAAGATTTGGACAAGGAGCTGCTTATGTGCTGGTCTTTGTATAAGCGCAGATGAAAAAAATGTTTTTGGGATGTTGCTCAGTTGGTGGTCGGTTGGTCCATTTGGAAAGAAAGAAACCTTAGAGCTTTCAAGAACGAGGAAAGGAGGTTTTGAGGGAATAAAAAATCAGATTATTCAGACTATGCACTTTTGGTGCGATGAGGCGGTTTCGCAGGGATCTAAGCCCTTTGTAGAGTTTGTGGATAATATTTAGTCTGGACATTCTATTCGGGTTTTGTCTGTAGGAATATGTACAATAAGTGTTCAATGTGTGGCATGCATCTAGGTCATACTTTTTAATGACCTGGTACTGAGCCATAGCTGTTTTGTCATAGTTGTTTGATCTTGGCTGTTTGATAGTTATTCATAGTTGTTTGTTCTTTGTGTGCTGCCCTTTTGCTGTTGTCTTTTGACCATAACTCTTGTACATTAAAGCCTATTAAACACATTTAATGGGAAAGTATGCTATCCTAGTTTTACTATTTTGCAACATCAAAACTTATCAATCTAAGGTCCTAACAAAATAGGACACTAACCATTCACTTTATAATGTATGGCCAGGAGTTGTCATCTTTTGGGTTTATTGTTGGAAGAGCTTGATCTGGAAGTCGCAGCATTGCATTCATTTAAACCCCAATCCTTAAGGCTTTCTGCTCTACATCAATTCAAATCTGGGAAGGTCCCTGTACTGCTTGCTACTGATGTCGCTAGTCGTGGCTTGGATATTCCCACGGTTGATCTTGTTATTAACTATGATATTCCAAGGTTAATGTGCTTGAGTAGATATTTAGTGATGCAATTTTCAATATTTTTTTCCTTGCGACTGTATCTCAACAAAAAAATAAAAATTCTCCACCACTACAGATTTTCAAGGGACTATGTTCATCGTGTTGGGCGTACAGCTAGAGCAGGGAGAGGTGGTCTGGCTATAAGCCTTGTTACCGAGGTGAGTTAAAGATTAATGCTTTCAATTGGTGTGGCTGTGAGCTTTTCAGCCCTTGTTAGAATCAATATTTTACTGAGTTCTGTGTACGTACAACTCTATAGCTTTTGTACCAACTACTTGGTGTCAGCTCAATGAGTTCTCTTTCGCCATTCTTTTTTGTTTAACAATACAACTCTACTGTACATTAGTTTGCGTATGCCATTTTATGCAGCATTAAGAATGACTAGGTTCTTTTGTCTTGACTGCGGGCGATGTACATCTATAGCCAAGTCCCCTATGGCCCTATGTAAATCATTTTATGAAGTGATAGCATGTGTATTAACTACTGTTTGATATTGTCCTTGAAATGCCAAGTTGGATGATGTTGAAAATGTCTCCTGGAGGTTTATTTTTATCTTTCTCAATTACACAAAATCTTAATCATCATCAGAGAAGGATGGTAAATACTAGTTGTTGTTTTGTGCATGTATGTGTGTGTGCGCGTGTGGTGCTGCTTTTTGAATCTTTACATGATGTTTACTTCGTTTGGTTGGTATGTATCTGAGGGTCTGGGGAAAGTGGCAGAAGTTTGGTTGGTATGGATCTGCAGTCTGTCATGGCATGGGGTTTTTCTACTCCATTGTGACTTCCAATTGTAAAACTACTAGACAGCTGAATTGCATTGCTAATGTTTGACTGGTTTCTTTTTGCAGAATGATATAGATCTTATTCATGAAATAGAGGCTGATCTTGGGAAGCAGTTGGACAAGTTTGAGTATAAAGAAAATGAGGTGCTTGCAGATATCACAAAGGTGAGATCTTTATTATGTTAACTAAATGTTGATTTATTCAACAACTTTTGATAATCATCAGGTCTAGTATTTCCAATTCAGAATTAGTCCCAATGCCAACTTATGTGAATATGGCAGTAGTGACAATATAGGTTTTGTTTAGGAAAAGTATGTCCATCGTCTTTCACTTTGCGGATTGTGATGCACTTCCGTGTCAGGTGTGTCCGACGCGTATCCGTGTCCTGTACGTGTCGGACACGGAAAACACAAGCCCCTTGCCGTGTCCGTGCATCATAGCCCTTACCTAACAAAAAAAAGGCTCTCATTTTTAAGTTTAAGCTATAAAGATCTTACTGTTTTCCAGATTTTTTTCTTTTGTTTTAAAATATTCTGGTGTCGCACAAAAAAAGAGGGGGATGTTAGTGCACAATAAAGGACAAATATGAAAGTCAAAATACGTCATTAAAAAGTTAAGACTTTTGAAATAGGACTTTTGGTTTGGGAGGAAGAGAGTAGCCACTCACCATTCCAAATTACTAATTGGTGCCATTTGTTTTTGAATTCAAAAGCAACCATGATAGTTGCCCTCTTATTATATGCTTATTAGCTATTAGAATCGTAAACGGGAATGAATAATGAATCCAGCTCTTCTGCATTCTAATAGCAACATACAACAAGAAAGTAGATTTATAACGGTCTTGTGCAACTTTGTATTCCATCCGTTCCTGGCTTAAGAGTCCACTATGTTATTTTTGGTATGTTTCACTTGAAGAGTTCGGTTTCAAATATTATGCTTTCAATTTCCATACCTTTCATCTTTACCCTCCATTTGTGTTGCAAGCATATTGGTTGTGCTTAAGCATCTATGTATCTTAATTATTAATTATTTCAAACGTGGACTCTTTAGGTGAAACAGAGGGTGTAATTGTTTAACATCAATCAGATTTATGTTTTGCTTGTTATTTGACTTACTATGGTTCTCTTTAAACCAATTTGCGGGTGATTTTGTTGGGGTAGTTGTTATCTTAAGCTCATGTACAAGGTTCCCCTGTAATTTGTAGGTTTATAAGGCCAAACGTGTGGCTACAATGAAGATGATGGATGATGGGTTTGAGGAGAAAGAAGCAGCAAGGAAAGCACAGAAGCGTAAGACATTAGCTGAAAAAGGATTACTGAAGAAGAGGAATAAGAAGCGAAGAAGAGAGAAACCTGGCAAGGAATAGAGTGGCTTGCATGTAAAGCAGCACTGGAAAAAAGGATACAGCTTGCGGAGTGGGTTTCCTTCAATGCTCTTCCTAGTCCAATATCAGTTCTTGAGGAGAGGACTTGCATTTTCTTCTAGAAGTAAACTCTCCAAATTGGTTGCTAAGACTTGCGTAATCGTACAACGAACAGGGACGGACAGCAATCAATGAAATCCAACAGGTTTGGTTTGCAAGTATTCCTGTTGGATTGCCTAAATTTTGTTGGCTTTGTTTGTACATCTGCATTACCCTTGCCAATCTGTAACAAATCCTGCACAACAAAAGAAGCAAGGACTTTTTGGAGCAAGTTATTGAGGTCAATTATGTAACAAAAATAATTTATGAATTGGCTGTTGCGGTTGGTGGCCACGAAAGAGGTGGTTGGGTCTGCTGGATGCTGGCTGTTAGCTGGTACAACTGGTGATCTAGTAATACGGGAAGAGAATTTGGTTGAGAACCAACTAGACAAATCAGTCGCCTTTAGAAGCTCAGTCTCAGGCTCAAGATTGCTTTATTTTCTCCTTCGATGATTGTATTCTATCCAATTTTATTTCTAATTACCTGGAAATAAAATAAAAATAAAAATATCGTTTTTGACTAAACTGCGTATCACACATAATTAGAATAAAGATCTTAGGGCAAGTCTCTAATTTTTATACCATTGGAGTTGATTTGTAGGGTGGATCATTTGATAAATGAATTGGGTGGGCGGGTGGGTGGGTGGGTGGGTCAGTCTTACTTCTAGTATACCCTTCTTTAAACCGGTAAGTGGGTCAGAAGATCCATCATTTTATCTTTTATGGCTTTTGATTGGGTCAAAAAAGAAACTTCCTATTCTACCCTTCTTTAAATCGGTAAGTGGCCCAATATGAAGATACCCCTAGTCTTAGTCTTGTTATGGACAGATAATAAGAGTGACAGTGTTAGCGGCTTCTCACTTGAGTGGAGCTGTTGCCCGTCGCCCGTCCCTGTTGGAGAAGACTCTCTGTTCAATCAATCTCATCATTGTTTGTTTACTCCAAATTTACAGGTTTTTGAATACGGAGTGAGAGACCTCTGGCTCTGGTCAACATCAGTAAGCCCGCCCACCCTAACACATTCACAGATGATGATGATGATGTAGTTTAGAGTCTGCGACTGGGAGAAGACAAATCCAAAAACTATATCTATGCTGCTGCTGCACAATGCTGACTTTGACTCACATCCATTTCTCTCTCTCTCTCTATATATATATATATATATATATATATACTTATTATATACACTGCTTATATCAATCAAATACTAATACAGCGGGGGAGGGCTGGCTAATCGACTAGAACCAAAACCTGTGTGGTATTAAAACTAAAACTTTTAGGAACATCATAAGCTCAAACTCGTAATGTATACAAGCACGTACACGACTTGCAACAACTAGTATATGAAAATATTAGTTACTGTGATGTGGATTGTGGAATGTGGATGAGGTAAGCAAGCGGCTAGCCACCCTAAAATGTCTCATTGATTGTTGGCCACCGACCAAACCCAAACCCAAACCCAACCCCAACAGATATTTGTAATTTTTAATGAATAACAAAATACTATAACGACCGAATCAACACACACAAACATAAACATAAACATAATCATTATTTTATACTCATATATCTTTGTTCAAAGGCCGGCTACTGGTACGACTTTATCCTAACTATGCTCTCACAAGCATCCCATCAATTTACTTCAAACTTGTTCCTCCTTTCTACTCTTTTTGTCTTTCTTCTCTTCTTCTATCCCCATATCCCCAAGCTTTAGTTAAAATTAAAAAAAAAAAAAATATTCTCAAGCAAAGCTAAAGATAAGGTTAAAACATAAAACAAGGAAGCAACCCTACCCAACTCCTAATCTCTCTCTCTCTCCTACTTTCTTCCAACCCCCAACCACAACAATTCTCCTTTCAAAGTTAGCACCCACCATGTACAACAGTTTCAACCACGACCTAGCCATCCGCCGCTTCTGCCCCGCCCGACTTGAGCAGGAACAAGGAAGTTTCAATGCAATTGGAAGCTGCGATCATGCACCTCAGTTTGAGGAGGAGGAAGAGATTAATCACCTCTGTCCCCCACTTGGTAATCATCACATTATTACTCTTCGGTTACCTGCTGCATCTGATGATCAGGAGGACCATCGGTTTGTTGATAGCTTCTTCAACATGGATTCCTACAACGGGGAATCACCACCCCCACCCCATCACAATCACTTCCTACAGGGGGTTCCCGTTGGTTTCCCACTGATGCCCAATGATGATGTTTATCAAGACATACCAATGATGATCCAAGGGGATGATTTCGAGATGAGTACCACTACTACCGAAGAGGCGAGCCGAGGAGAGGACCAAGGCCTTCACCTTGTGCACTTGTTGTTGGCTTGTGCCGAGGCCGTGGGCTGCAGAGACACTCAGCTTGCTGACTCCATCCTCACCCAAATTTGGTCTTGCACCAATCCATGGGGTGATTCAATGCAAAGGGTATCATATTACTTCGCCATGGGATTGAAGTCCAGACTCACACTCCTTCATAATGTCAATTCAAATGGTACATTTTCAAATGCTGCCACAGATGTGTCCTTGATCACCACAGAGGAGAAAATTGACGCTCTTCATCTACTTCACCAAACAACACCTTACACTGGTTTCGGCTTCATGGCTGCAAATGACGCTATTTGTCAAGCAGCACAAGGGAAGGACTCTCTACATATTGTTGACCTAGGAATGGAACATACGCTTCAATGGCCTTCCCTAATAAGATGCCTATCTTCAAGGATTAACGGCCCACCAAAACTCCTGCGGATCACTGGCATTGTCGGAAATCAAGATATATTGGAGCTCGAGTCCAGCATGAATGAAATTGTTGGCCAAGCTAGTTCATTGGGCATTCCAATGGAGTTCCACATGATAGCTGGTCCGGCCACACCAACTTTGTTAACTAGAGAACATCTCAACTTGAGGGAAGAAGAAGCCTTATTTGTGAACAGTATAGTGCATTTGCACACGTACGTGAAAGAGAGCAGAGGCTCTCTGAAGATAATCCTACAAGCAATCAAGAAACTGGGCCCGATCCTCCTTACGGTGGTGGAACAAGACGCCAACCACAATGGACCCTTCTTTCTGGGGAGATTCCTGGAGTCACTTCACTATTATTCAGCCATCTTTGATTCCCTGGAGGCTAGCTTCACAAGAAATAGCAGCGAGAGGATGAAGATAGAGAAGCTACACTTTGCAGAGGAGATTAGAAACATTGTGGCATACGAGGGAACAGATAGGATTGCAAGGCACGAGCGGGCTGATCAATGGCGAAGGCAACTTGGGAGGGCTGGATTTCAAGTGGGATTGAAGAGTAGTAGTAATAGTATAAGGCAAGCTAAAGCAATGCTGTCTGCCTACAGGTGTGATGGGTTTACTGTAGCAAGTGACAAGGGTTGCCTACTGCTTGGATGGAAAGGAAGACCCATAATGCTCGCGTCTGCATGGCAAGTACACGAACGACAACAATGATACCCAATGCGCTCTTTTGCATAGTCGGCTCTTGACATCTAAGATAATTTAAATTGCTATTAGATCATTTCTTTAACTAATCGATGATTTCTACACAACCAATGGTCATTTCTTGTTAGGGAATAGGGATCTTCGTCTTCTTCACCGGATTAAGACACCAAACTAGTTTGGGATTTATTCAAGAGTTGTCAACTAAGTACCAAACTAGTTTGGGATTTATTCAAGAGTTGTCAACTAAGTGACTAACACTAAATCGACTCTGTCTACTTCTCCAGATGCCTCTCTCTCTCTCTCTCGCGTTGGGCTTTACTTGAACAAAGATAAAGAGGATTAGGAACGGAACCGCTGTGAATGTTGATAATGAAATTACGGACATTAAGAACTAGAGTGAGCCTGAGGGAGGATCTCCATTTTCCCCTAATATAAATTTGAACATCAATTACGGACAACCTGAACCAAGATACTCTACAATCTCTTGGTCTTGCTAGTTAATAGTAGATATGGGTCGCTTTATCCGATAACTCATCCGTTCTTAAATTATTCTCCTCTTTTACTTTTTTTTTTGGTCAAATTGAGTGTTTTTCAAAAGTGTTTTATGATTTTAGAAGAAAACAGCCGAACAAGACAAAAATTTAGGAACGGGTGGAGAGATGGACAGGTATCAAACTTGTCCTACTATATATAGCATGCTTCAGAATACTGTGGCTATATGAGATCCCAATAGAGAGTATGCCAAATCTGCAGGATAATCAATCATTACATATTCATCTACTCTACTCTCCAAACTTGCAACTAGTAACAAATATAAAAGCAAGACCAAAAATTGGGGCAAAATTCTTAACTCCATTTATTGTTTGCAATCCAACTCACTACCAGACATGTATGCTTTAGTATTAATGAATTAACCTCAAATACAAATACAATTTAATTAGGTTCTGTCAACCAAGACGGAAAGGTCCCACCCCACATTCATCTTTTGAACACCAGCCGCATCTAATTTGGCTATTACCACTGTATTATGCACACCCTTTACAGCATATAATTTAGTACGTATCTCTCTCTCTATATTGTTGACCATCCTAGGCACAATGGCAACAGAAGAATAGAAGAAGCATTAACTAGATGCCTTATGAACCTGTGCTTTGGACTGGTGGGCTGCAGACATAACACGCAATTTATTGGTGATTTCAGTGAAGGATGGTCTGATTGCAGGATTTGGGGCCCAACACTGCTCCATCAACCTTCTCCATTCAGGGTCACAGTCCCTTGGAATAGATGGCCTCAGAGTGTTATTCACAATACCTCCTGTAACAAGTCCAACACTTTTTATGTGATGATAAAACTAACAAATTGGTTTCTCAATAAATGGGAATAACATGGGATGTATCAATCAGATAATATATTGCACATGTAATGCATAATTAACTTCAACTTATAAAAAGTCAATTACAGTGCACACTTGAGACTGATGGGGCTTAACTGAATTTGTTATAATGCAGACCATAATGCATAATTAAATTGGGTTTAGATGACTAGAATTTATATATGGAAGGGCTCAAGAACAAATGAATATATTAAAAAAGCAATTTTAAAAGCTCACCTATGATTGCTCCATAGTGCATATTTGCATATGGCTCCTCCCCAGTGAGGATTTCCCATAAGACAATACCAAAGGAGAAAACATCAACCTGTTAAATTTAGCAAATGAAACAGCATCGTCAGTAATCAGTTCTTGTAATGGATGGCGAAGTAAGATATAAAAGCACAACAATCAAGAAGAACTTGATGATCTTAGCCCACAAATTTCCCTTCCCTCCTCCTGCCCCGCACCATCCCTTTTGCATTTTCATGGAAGTAAGATAGTTACTACACATCAACCAGAGGGATCATTTGAATCACCAAGGTTCAACTGCCCATGATATATGTATAAAATTTTGATTCGTCTAAAGAGAAAAGGAGCTACGAAGAACCAATAATCATCCAGATTGTGAGACACCTGACACTCTCCGACAAGTCTAGACAATACGGAAAAGTTTCAGAATATTTTTATTGTTTCTCAAAATTATCTGAGACGTCTGAACACGCTAGGACTTGTGTGTAAGAGGAAGATGAAAAGAAAGGAGAAGTGTGAAGAAGACGAAGGGAATGGAAGAAATCTGGTGAAAACATTTAGGGTCACGGGGACATTGCTTTATATATATTGGAGTGCCTTACATGGGTTAAGCACAAATGGAAACAAATCCTAAAATTTAGGAACTTAATTGATACACTCCTTATTGTACAATCTTTACTTGGTAAAATTATGTCATTTGCTGGTGCTAAATAATATTGTTTATTGTTTTCATTTATTTGCAATCAATTAACCTTTTTTACTTATTTCATATACATAAAATATAAGTAAAACTGATACACCACACACAAATTTATACACACACACACACACACACACATACATACACATTATATTAATATTTATATTGTAAAAGGCTTGAGGATTCTAGAAGGTCCACCTTGGAGATGCCCAGGGGTACGGTACCTCAGTGAGGGGGCCGTAAGTTGAAGCGGCTAGCAATAAATTCTAGTAGTCAATGGACGTATGGGTGGAAGTGGGGTGAAAAATGAAAATGGAGGCAGAGATAAGTGGGGGAGAGGGCAGCTGCCGGGTGACCCTCTTCCAGGAAGGTGTCAAAACGAGATTGTCACAAAGTCTCAATAAATGATGGTATATGAATAATTAAATCAACCATTTGACCCAGCACTATATATGTAGTGATGGTCTTGTTGTCAACTGCGTAGAGCCAAGGGATTGGAAGACAAATTAGCCCATGGCACGCGTCCAGGATTGTTCCTTTTAGTTCTCTCCCCTCGCCTGCGAAGGTCACACGTGTCCCCGAGAGGACCTACGATGACGTGCTCAATCTCAGCCACCATTTCAAAACCCCATCAGATACTATGCATGGAGGTCTCCTCGAACGTTCCAGCTTCGAAAGTCCCTTCTTCATTAAGTCCCAGGGGTGCTTCAAATGTGGAGCAGGACTAGGGTCCCCTGAGGGCACAAGTTGAATGGATGTACCCCTTCCCCAGGGTGGGGTGGGGCCATCGAGGCCTCTGTTGGCTGTAAGACATGGTATGGGTGATGTGGAAGCCAGATTCCCATTCCACATATATATTACTTCTATTGATTTTTTAATATAAGTACTCCCTCCATCCCAAAATTATTGTCCTCATTCCCCTTTTTGTCCATCCCAAAAAAATTGTCTTGTTTCAAAGTTTCCCTCTTAGGACAACATTTTTACCATTTTACTCTTACTTTTTCTTCTTATTACTACACACTATCAATAATTCAATATTAATAATCACGTCAATTGTTTTTTCTTAATCTATGTGTGCCGGGTCAAACAAGACAATAATTTTGGGACGAAAGAAGCATGTACTATGTTATAAGGTCATAAATATGTTTCTTGTCTATTTTCCCACTAGACATAAATCTATAAACAATCATATACAGAAAATTAAACACACTAATACATGAATATAGGGGTATCTACCTTCTCAGAAACTTTGCTACTACTGCCATTCAGTAGCTCTGGAGCCATCCAAGGCAGGGTTCCCCGAACTCCCCCCGAAACCAAGGTGTTCCGTTTGATCTTTGACAACCCAAAGTCGCCAACCTAGAGAAAAAGGTAGTATAATTACAATATAACATAGTATAGTGACTCGAAGCCAACCAGTATTTTGCATGCATTGCCTACTGTACGAACCAATGATCCATTTAAGATATATCATAAGTAGGAAAAAACAAATAATTAAATTTCATCAGGCAACCTTGCAAATTGGGCGTGAAGCATCTTTCATGTTCACCAGCAAATTGTCACATTTCAAATCAAAATGTACAATGTCTTTAGAATGCAAATACTCCATGCCAAAGGCTGCATCCATGGCAATTATAAGCCTCTTACGATGATCGAGGTGCCTAAGAATCACGAGGAAAATGGATGAAAAAGAAAAGTCACAATAAAGAAAATTGTACGTGTTAAAGAAAATTAACAGTCTAAATCTTGATTTTCTTAACGAAACTGACATCTTGGCAGCTACGAATCATAAAGCTAGGCACTATTGTCAAAGCAAAGTTGGGCTTGACAAAGCCATGGCAGAGCTGAACTATCAGTTGAAAATAAGGCCAGAACACTATTTGATTCAGAAACCTATACTGCTAAGGCAATACAGCCATCAATTGCTACGTTTCCAAAACAATGATAATATTAATGTGAAACATACACGTAGAACCTATAGTTGAGAAGCATGGGTGGAAGTATTACCTATCTTTACGAAGTAAGACTTGCCTTAGAGAACCATCAACCATGAACTCTGTCACAGTAGCTAACGTTCCCCCAGGGCCATCTTGCACTACACCATAAAATGCCACCACGTTTGGATGGTGAAGCTTCGACAGTATATCAGCTTCTCGCCAGAACTCTATGGTCTAGAATAAGCGGAACATTAATTCCATTGGACGAATTAAAATAATGTGGCTTATTAAACTTCCTTTAGTTTGCTTTTCCCAGCTGCCATTCACAGTTTACATACCACATGACATGCAGATATAATACAAGTTAATATAGGTCCAATACTACAACAGGAGGTAAATGACACTTACCAATCTCTCTTGCTCTGATGATCTGCCAGCAAAGCAGCTCTTTTTTATTCGTTTAATGGCGACATCTGTTCCTCTCCATTTTCCATGATAGACTGTCCCAAACGTTCCAGAACCAAGTTCCCTCAGCTCCTCAAGATCTTCATTCTTTATGATCTGCTCAAGCAATACAAATGATTAATCAAAATTTTGAAGGAAATTTTCTCACATATGAGGTTATATTAGACTGAAACTGGTGTCAATTACTAACTAAAGTACAATGTATAGCAAACAAAAGCATAGTTAACAGTAGTATATGCATAGGTCAAGTTGAGTTTCATCATAATCACAAAAGAAAGGGTATAATTATAGTCCCTTTTAAGTTATTATATAAGTTCATCATATTGATCATGTTACAGCCATCTTCAAGTTATTAGAATTTCATAAACAAACCCAAAGTTTTTACGCACAACTGTTGATTCATGTAAATTTGGTGTACTTCTAGGTATTCATGTTAGGTCGAGGAATTAATCATGTAACCTTTATTTTGTTTCGAGTTTCAATCTCTTTTTCTGCATTCGAAGTTCATTAGATCCTTGCTGAGCACTGTGTAAACCCCAAGCAAATATAAGTATGGAATGAGCACCACAAGAAGTCTGGAATGACGAGGGAGACTGTGCACAAAGATATAGCAAGGAAGAAGAGACCAGTGCTTATTTTACCACAAAATGTGTGTCAGAGGCCCCGCCTTCTACCTTGTTAAACCAGTCATAATATTACCTATCTCAGATTCTCACATTACTTTTGTACCTTTTCCAAGAACAAAAAGCTAAACGAAAAGGCCCAAAACTACTACTTTCTAAAAGGTAAATGAACTATATGAAAGTGGATACTCATATGATCAGGGCAAAAGATGGAATGAGTGGCATTCAGTTTGGGACAGATGAGTGTAATATCAACCTGCATAATTTTTATTAATATATTCACAGTATACAAGTAGGTAAGAACAGTGCCATCTGTGTTAGTCATTCCATCAACAATAATTTGGTAGCTGCTGAAATACACATGTATATATAGCAGAAAGTTCATATGCAATCACTTTAATGCACTATCCACAGGTAGCTATCTGACACCTGTTAATAGTAAATACAAGAGTCATACCTGCAAAGCACTAAGATCAACACCATCCAATGAAGGATACAAGGAAGGCGGGCCAATATTTCCTATCCCAACCTACGAGCATCAAAGTGATCAGGAGATGTGCCAGTAAAGTGAATATTATTCAGTAAAATGAGTATAAACTTAACCAAATGCTAGGGTCTCAACTTGCCATCCCAATCTATGTGGCACTTGCATGTGATTGGTTAGTGAGTGGCCCCACAGTGATCCCATATCTAATCACTCACATGCCTTGCCACTTAGATACAGATGGAACTCTAGCATTACTCCCAAACAAAACCTGCAAAGTGAAAAAGTACCTCATACTCTGATTCAGGTAATCTCATGTTCTCTGCCAGATCATCAAACCGTGTGCGTTCACTTCCTTTCACCTGAGAATGTGAATGCATACTCAAGGTGTCAGCTTTCTTATCATCTTCAACAAAAGCGTTTGGCGAATCTAACTGGCTGTCAGATATGTCATCTTGTGGTAACTGCACAATATTATAGGCTGTGGTAGCTTCTTCTTCAACTTTTGGAAGGGTAGATGAAAAACCAAGATGATCCTGGTCAATAAGAGAAACATCCTTCTGTGGAAACTCATCCCCAGCCAATTTCTGGAAAAACGACCAGTGTTTAGGTTCATGGTTAGCTATGTTCAAGCTCAAACCTGCCCCATCTTTAGGCAGCGCACCCATAACAGACGAATCCTCGGAAAGCATAGCTCTAGTGAATATATCAGAAAGGAAATCACGAGGAAATCTGTCATTAATATCAATAAGAATGTCTCCACGCTCAGGTCGGGAAACACCGGGAGCAGAAGGTTGAGGATGTGCCTGTGTATTATTACCAGTAAAATCACTGCCTGCCTGGTCACCCCAGTGGAACTCTGGTAGGTTACGTTCAAGATCCTCATGGTGCTCTATTTCTGATCCAGTTTCAGGCATTTTACCAAACTGAACGCTCTTATTCTTGCCCTTGGTAGAGGAGATTTCATGGCCTACCTTAAGGATCTGGTTCCCATCAGAAGCATAATCATTGTTCACATTTTCTTGTACCGACTCTTTCAATTTTTCAATTTTGGGAAGTCCATCACTGGTGTTTTGGGATTCCGTGTACAATCGCTTTGCTGTTGAGATTGGCTGCTCATGCTGGGGAGGTAGATCTTCATTGTGCAATTTTTCAACAGATTCTGAGATGAAATCCTGAGTCCCAACATCTGAACGTGAATGAGTAATGAGAAACTGGGAACCAAGTGAATCATCAGACTTGGTTAACCTGTTCAACTCCGACTGTCCACGGGGAATTCTCTCGGAATGATAAACCCTTGGAGGAGGGACAGGAGGCTCAAGATAGCTTAAATCAATGAGATCAGATCCTGAGTTGGCATATTCAGGAGCAAAGGCACTACTAGACATGTATAAATCACTGTCATCAGATTTAGGAACTTTTGACCTGCTAATAGTATCAGGGGCTGAAGACATGTGTACAGGTTCCAGGTGCCTCTCCTCATTAACTGAAGGCCTTAAAGGATAATTCCCCTCTGCCGTAGGTATGACACCCGATGAATCTTCACCAGGAAAATAATTCACCCCATTACCCTTATATTGTTGAGATGGAACAAGGTAGTCATTTTTCGGGGATTTAAAATTCTCGTGTTCAACCTCTTGCCGTCCAGAGCTATCACCCTTCAGTTTTGCCTCCTTTACTGCCTGTTGTAGATCCTGTACAGATACGGCATTAGATGGCTGCTCCTCAGTCAAGCCACCTTCTTGAATACCTAATCCTTCAAAAGGCAGTGTAACAGAACTTTCTCCAAAAGGCGTGCTAGCTACAGGCCGAGGTACAGAACCATATTGCTGGGTGTTCAGCTTAGCTTCTCCAGGATGCATCATCAGGCCTTGATTTAACTGCGATTGAGTGTTATATGCAGTGCCAGAGCTTGGTAGGGTAGGCTGAGAGGATAGTGTCACTGATGATGAGCCATTAGTGCCAGTCAAAGGTGAAGCATTACTTCCAATGAAGTCAGTTACAGCACTACTTACGTCCCGCTCGGTATTCTGTCCATCAAGCTCATCTAAATTATTTGCTGATGAGCTCCCTAGACCTTGCAAACTTGAGTCCCTTCTTGATCCCATGTCCATGCCATTGACAGCAACTACATACTGAATCTCAGAATCACCACCAGAGTTGGCCAGACCAAAATGGGTATCATCTAAGTCGCCTAGGGAGAATAGGAACATCCTAAGCTTCTTTGATACTTCTCCTTCACCTAGTACATTACACTCCTCCATCATATTCTGCAAATCCTCATCACAAGAGACAGAAACTAAGGCATCAAGATCCTCCCCCGGAAGCTGATATTTGATTGTACTAGTTTCGTTATAAATTGCTATAGTTTTCTGCCACAGCTCCTGCCAAGAAATGTACTTGCTTATACGGATAATTCGTGTTTCTCCTCCAACGTATCTGAGCTTCCCATCACTTGGTCGAGGCAGAATTTTCCCACCAAAGCTGCATAGGATCTTAATCCTTGTCAACGAACCATCGGATGCTCCAGAAGAAGAATAATCACGAATGAGGGTTCGATGACTGTTATATTCTGATGAAGCCCGTGGGACAGATGGCATAGACCCATAGTTACTAGTGTCTTCATAAGAAGAGTTGTTCCGCTCGAGGTCCTTTGAACCTCTTTCTACAATGTTGATCATCGAAATATCAGACCCAGTTTCAGACCCAGTATGGCTGATGCCCAAAATCCCTTTGAACTCCAAGTAACCTGTAGTGGCACTAGGATCCCCAGCAGCATATGGAACAAATGGCTTCCTAGGGTTCACCCTATCCCGCATAAATTCAAGAGCAAACTCTTCACCAGTTTGGATGGAATAATTAAGGACCGGCTTCACCTCTACAGGTTTCACATTCACATTCATGAATCCCTGAGATGAAGGTCCAGGTCCAGTATTCTCAGGTTCCATTGAATTATATGGAGCATGGCTGTAGTTTTTTGATGGTTCCATTGTGCAAGACACTAACTTTGACCACCTAAATTGATCTTCAATGTGGACAGATTTCGATGCCAGAATACCACGAAAACCGTATGAAAGCCATGAGATGACAGAACATTCTCACGCCTGGAAAAATGGGAAAAAGTTCAGTTTATTAACAAACTTGGCACCACATAGTGGATATTTGACCATTATAAGAAATATGTACGTCAAACATCAAATTGTAAAAAAAAAACACTATTTTTTATGTAAAAAAAAAAGAAACCAGTGTTGATTTGATCTTTTTCTTCCTCTTCATCTTATGGGGGACCTTATTTTCTTCTCTTTTATTTAATTGTCTTATGCATCCTGAGATACACATAAACTTGGGCAAAGATATGCATACGCATATACACACAAGCATGTATATACATACATAATTATATATGGGGAGAGAGGGAAAGAGGGGGAGATAGAGCAGTAACTATCATTCGCCAGCTTAAAACCTTAAGTTATATATATATATATATATATATATATATATATATTATATTATATTTATTTTTTTGATAAGTAAACTTCAAGTCATATTCATACGCCTCAAACTTATATCTATTATTTTGGAAGGATAGTGCGGAGGGATATTAAGGAGAAAGGTCCAATTTAGAGATTGCTGTCTGATTAGTTACATTCTTTTAATGAATATCATAGATCAATCATTACTACCTAAGACTGTCCTAATCCATAATCCATCTCATTTCAATCTTCTAGTCAAAACTTCTTTTCTATTTGAAGCACAAATATGCAGAACTAAAGCTATACCGAAGCTTCAATCACCATTTTTATTCTTATGTTTACAAACTTCAAGTTTAATCAAAATAAACCCTGCATTCAAACCCAGAACCTTTTTGGTTGACCACAAACTCAGGCAAGACGTCCATTGGGTTTGAAACAACACTAGACTTGCACAGACGATCTACCTTTACTCCCTTGTCTAAAAGTCACTGGATTTAGACATACAATTGAAACAAAAATGGCAAGCCAAAGCCAAAGCCCAGGCCCAAGCTTATCTGTTTGTAGGCACCCTCAATTTCCAAATTCAAGAGTTATGACATCAATTATACATCTTCCTCCCAAGAAACAAATAAAAACTTTGTGAGTAACCTAATCATTATCCTTACTTTGTCGAAAAAGTAAATTTAAAAGATTCTGTTGAGAATAGTTTGTGTAACCACTTTCTAGGGTAGAAGAAGTTGTTTAGTTGTATTCTTTAATCAGCTACCCCACCATTAGAAGGGAAAGAATTACTCAAGAAAGTGAAGTCGGATTGGAGAAGTAAAACTTATTAAGATTGTACCTTTACATAAAATGGGAAAAACATCAAAGAATAGAGACGCGGTAAGATTGATATTAAAGTAAGTAAATGCACGGTAGAGATGAATAAAAAATAAATAAAAGAAGATAGGTTGGTGTATGCGATTAGTAAGATGATATGAGGAGAGGAGCCCTAGCAGATCTAGAAGACGAAAGAAATAAGTAGATCAAAGTCAGATCAGGAAACCAAATTGAGAAATAGGTACCTGAAGGGAAGTTGTTGGGTGAAGAAAGAGAGAGGAGAGCCCCTTTCTTATGTTTGAATTTGATTCAAACTACGGACCACTTACTAATGGAAATGAAAGCTGACGCGCAACACCAACTATACTATTACAATACGTCCCTCCGACTGAGTAGGGGTGGCTGTTTTCCGGTGGAATTTCAACGGTTTGTTTTACCTTTTGTGTGTGTGTAAAGTCCCCGCCCCGCCGATATATTGAAGTAGAAGAAGATGAAGAAGCTGCGCTGATCTGCTACATAGAAGTCAAACAATTATACTGTATTTTCTAACCCTCTTGTACTAGTACTAGTATTTTATTACTCCTACCCTACCCTACCCTACCCTTTCTCTCACTCATTTGTCATATCTGCAACTTAATTATCTTTTTTATACTCCATATATTCCCAACCTCTGTTTCGGCATTCCCTGGGTAAAGAATACATTATTTTATTTTAGTAATTTTCACTTGTTTTCAAAAATTAAGGAATGACTATGTTTTTTTATTACCGATGAATTATTAAAAAATTATTTTCTTAAAAAAATTAACTCTCAAATATAAACTTTTTATCCGAATCAGAAAAGCAATTTTTTTCTCTTTTCTCATTCTCAAACAAAATATGAGTAATAATAAATAAAAAAAAACTCCATTCCATATGATATGGTTGCAATTGTATATTGTTCTCTTTCGTTTGTTGTATTTTTGTCCTTCCACCATCTCACCTAAAGAGTCTGTATTTGAAAATTTTAATAGTTAAAGAGATATATAACTAGTATGATAGTTATTCATAATTATAAAAATATTTAAGGGTATGTTTGGATATACATAATTAGAATTGAATTAAAATTACAATTTTATGGAATTCAATTTCCACATATTCGAATTCTATAGAGTTTCAATTCTATTGTATGGCTAATTTATAGAATTCCATTAGAATTGATTTACAATTCAGATTCTATTGTTTGGATACTCATGCAGTCTCACGGAAATGAATTTGTCACTCATATGTGTTTCCTCTTATATTCCCTACGATAGAACATAAAATACAAAAAACTAACACATTTTAATATAAAATCAAATTATAAAAAATATATATAATAATAAAAAAAGTAACATTTTAAATAAAAATATATAATAACCAAACAAGTTTCAACTTTCATAAATATAAAATAAAAAGCTAATACAGTTTAATATTACTACTCTCCCAACAATTAAATTTACTACTGTCAACAAGTTCAACCAACAAGCAATGTTACTACCATCAACAAGTTTAACCACTCATGATAATAAAGAGCCACATAATTCTAATAAACTAACAAACATCATTACACAAGATCAAATTGCATCAAAATATATTGTGCCTTCAACTCATTTGGAAGGTCTGTTAATGTCTCAAATTTCCTTTGATCATTCATGAATAGATCAACTGCTTTCAAAAGCATTCTCTGATTCAAATCTTCCACTTTAGACAACTCGTCCAACACCATTTGTGTAGTAGCTTTATGAGCGTCAGAGTTCATGAAGCGGTCAAGAGATTCCGCCATACGAGAGAGTACATCGTATAATGCTTGGGAACCCCTATGTTTCCACTTTTTAGGGCGAGAAATAGATGATGATGAGGCATTGAACTTTCCTTGTCTACTTTCCCCTCCGAGTGAATGCATAACATCAACTTCTAAGCTTCTCATGTTTCCCTCGGTGGCCCCAATGGTCTGCTCTAAGTCAAATGACTCTTGGTTCACTTCCATTTCTAATTTTACTTCTGCTGCTGTTTGAGCACCCTCACCGTTAGCACGGTCTTGAGCAAACAATTGACAAATGTCTTCCCAGTTGTCAATAATAATTATTGTCCTATAAGGGGCAGCATCATGATGAACCTAAAGAAAAACAAACATGCGTATGAAAAATGATAAATACACTCATCTGAAAGTGTACGGGCGTCTGTATATGCAAAAAAAAAAAAGGATGCCAAATTTATGAGGATGGACAAAAATATACAGTATATCATCAATGCAGTTAGAATAGATGGTTGTATCAAGCTAAATTAAGGATGCCAAAAAAATCAAATATAAATAAATACAATCAGCAAATGCAAGATATCTGTAAACTCTTCAAGCCTTATGCAAAAGATTGCAATAAATACACATACCCATAGTATCCAAGTAGAAAGTGTTTTAACCAGTACTTGAAAGTCGAACAAATAAAATTTCACCCATATTAGAATAAACTTACTGCTATGGAAATGTGGGAAGAACGTTATTTACAGATTATATATGAGCACGCAACATCATTTTTCTTTTGACTAACTCTATCCATTCATGTGATTTATGAAGTTTCCACCACCAGAACAGTCATATTTAAATCCCACAACCAGTTAAAAAGAATGGTTGTAACTTGCACGTATATGTAGCCGAAAATGTTTGATTGTGACTAGGAAAAAACATAAAAAATTATGGCAAGTAGCATTACTCGTTCACATACCTTCACATACAAACACAACTAAAAATAATATGGAAATGAGTGTGGGAAGTTGAATGATTATTAGAAAATCATACCTTCACATACTCGTTCCACACACTTTCAGTCACATCTACTCTTCCTTTCAAGAAGTCCCAAGAAAAGCAAGATTGACCAAGCATCTTATTCACTATATCATAGTGCTTCTCCCAGATCTTTAGGTGTGATTGAATGTTCTGTTTGGTCACAGTAATACCAAGTTCTTTGTTCAGAGCATTTATAGCTGTTGTCCAAGCTATCGATTTCCATGCACATTTTCCATCTAGCCTATTGCCTTCGTTTAACTAATTGATAAAAGCTTTCGACATAATCATGTCCATCATTGGGGTCCATGTAAAGTACGTTTTTTCACCTCCTTGTCTTTTGAGTTAGAAGAGGACATGATTGAGACGAAAATCTAATAGCATGAAAAACATATAATAATGTCAAATAATCTCAAAAATAAGTAACAGAGTCACTTCATATTGAGTGGGATGGAGGGAGTAAATGAGAGATACTTGATAAGAAATACACAGTTCATAGTAATAGTAAAATCAATAAATGTCAAACAACTCATGTAGCATAGACACTGAATGAAACTACTTCCTTAGTGGCAAATAACTTGTACTATGGATCCTTAAACTCATCCATGTCTAATTTGATACTCAGCAAACATTGCTTCTGCTAGTGCATCCCTTTTTTTCAGTCCATGCACGGGTTGTTCAAACTACTCTAATCATACTTTCATTTATCGCATCAGCAACTGCAGCATGGTCTATTGGTCTCCATCAATCCCATTTTCCTCCTCCTCATCTACTTTATCTTGATCATGTTGATCTGGTTATTGTTCATGTAGATCAACTTCAACCTCATTCAATAAAGGATCATTTGGTTGCTCATCTCGTATGAAATTGTGGAGGATGACATAAGCAATAATAACACTTACTTGCGTTTTCTATTAAAAAGATGAGGCTGTAGACGCCCCAATTTCGTACCCCTAGAACATAACATGACATGCAATATCAAGACCTGTTAAAACTTAACAAATGTCAAGTTACATAGTTTAAAAATGCAAAAGGAAAATCAGGATGCGCAAAACAGTTAAATGCAGGGGCCAAAGTGTCAAAAAGGACCCCAAAAAGGAGCCCAGGTGCCACCCACACACATAGTGGGCGCGGCGCCTAGACCCCCCATGGGTGGCGCCCAATAGTGCTCCGTTTACTGTAGCACTTTGCTTTTGGTACAACTCTCTCAGTGCGCGGTACAAGCCGGTGAAGCACAGAAAATAAAACTTAATGTCGAAGGAGTCCCTCATCCAACCTATAAATAGAGGCATCCAGCTTCAGTGAAAAAAAAGAAAGAACACACATAGTTCACACACTCATCGCACACAGTTCACATACTGCTTTCAGAGTACGCAGTGAGCGATCGTGAGAAAGAGAGAGTTCCCCTCCTCCAAAAAGCCTCAAAGCTCTGTCAAATATCCTCCAAACTTAAATCCAACCGGTTAAAGTGAACCTTAGTCTCCTAGCTAGGATTCCACCCTATTTCCCAAGTCCGAAAATCCAAAAAAGAGCAGTTACTCTGTCCGAATTCTGAGGCCAAATCCGCTAGAAACAAGCAGTTGCTCTGCCCGATTTCCGTTAGCAGCAAGCAAACAACAACAAAAAAACAAGCAGTTGCTCCGCCCATTTCCCGGTGCCAGAAAGCAACTTTCGAAAGTAGTTATTCTGTCTAAATCTCCACAACAACAAAAAGACTCCCTCTCCCGAAAGAACAGAGCGAGCACACCCTACGCTCTTAAAGGTAAACCTTTAAAATGTTTTATAAAAAGTTTTATTTTTAGTCGGCCCAATGTAAAAAATATAAGCAGTTATACTGCCCGAATTTCTATAGAAAATAGCACTAAAAAGAGCAATTATTATGACCAAATATTTATAAATGTATTTGTAATTACTGGAAGGAAACGGCTGCAAGTCCGTAATAATGTAGATACAGATATATCTATTTAAATTCTTTATTTCATCTGTCAAATAAATATAATAAAAGTATATTTTAGCCAAAAACTATTTTTGAGACCGAAAGGGCGAGTTGGGTGCCTAACACCTTCCCACCTCGTAACTTAGCCTCCGAACCCCTTTTTACAAAATCTGGTTATTTTTGGTTTTTCTTTATTTCTCCTTAAAATAAAGATGGCGACTATGTTACAATATTTTGGATCACAGTAAGGCCCGTAACATCCTTTTTTTGCACTTTTTCATTTTCCCCTAAACAAGGGAAGATGAGAATGAAAAGGGTGAGACATTTTCTATATCTTGTTTTCCCCTAAATAAGGGAGGATGAGATACGGAAAAACCCAAAGCACTCATAGTGGACTAAAGCATACTCAGTGACCGAGGCGTATTCAACGCGCTTTTTGACAACATTTTTTTTGCAATTTTAATTTCGTTTTTCCCTAAACAAGGGAGGATGGAATGAAAAGAGTGATGTCCTCCCCGATCCGCGTGTTCCCCTAAAAAAGGGAGCGCGCGATCCGGGGGGATCACATCTCGGGGGCACTCACAGTGGCGACTCTGCTGGGGACGTCGTTTTTATTTTAAAGAAAATAAAAAATGAAGGGCTAGATTCAGTTTTTACAAAAAAAAAAGCAGTTTTTTTTTTTAGTTTCAGGCTAAAATATGCTTATTATATTTCTTTGGCATTTTAAATATTGCATTTTTATATATCTGTATATATATTTGTGCATAACCGTTCACTTGCAGCATTTTCGTTCCGGCCCTTCCGGGTACCATTACAAATAAAAAAAAAATAGATTTCCAGGTAGTATAACAAAAAAGGTTGGGGCTTTATTTTATTATTGTTTTATTTCTGCTTTATATTATTAATCTGCTTGTTTTATTTTTATCGCACAAAATATATAAATATTATATCATTATGTCATTTTATTTTAGGGAATATGACCTATATATAATTAATAGGAATAGATAAATTCCTCACTTTTCTTTCTATTTCTTGATCTGAATGGTTGCTTGCTCACGTTCAAACTAAAAAAGCCGAGAAAATCCACAAAGAACAGCAAGGCAAGTCATATCTGTTTTATTTACTACTTTATATCTGCAAAAAAATTGCTACTTTCTAAATACTGCATACACGCGCACGCACGTAGAAATATTCTGAACTGCTACCCTACATCATGGTCAGCCTACCCTCAACATCAGCCAACGTTAAATTGCATATAGATTCTAAGGACACTTCATGGACCGATCGATTTTTATATCTCTGAATTATTGACCAGTCCCTGTGCCAAAAAAAAAAAAAAAAGAGAAGCGAAAAAAAAAAGCAAAACAAAAAAAAGAGATATGAATAAAAATATGCACATGGGCTGACCAATAATTTTTTGATGTTCGACCTAGATCATTTTGAATGGTGGATCCCGGAAAGATTATTGGCCCTTCGCCTGAGATCAGTCCGATCTTGGGGAGTCGAAAGACATGTGGAATACGAGTGTCCTATACTCTGGAGAAAGAATCCACTATTCCATGAATAGTCCTGAGACCGTCAAAACAAAGCGGATGCTTTGTCCGATCAATTGTAGGAAAAATGAATAATAATAAAAAATATTAATAAAGGCACACTGTATTCTAAACCCCAGAAAGCCTTCAGCCAACCCTTTCTGATGCCTTCAAACCCTTTTTCCTCAGAAACCTGGCCTGAGTTTGGAAAGGCGGAGATAATACTGGTCGGTTGATACGGGATACAGGCACAGAGACCAGTTCAGAAAATATTGAGGTCAGAAAGAAAAGGGCAAAATCAGTACATAGGATATAGATTTGAGCAGAATGACAACTGAAAATGAGTAGTCTACAGTGGGTACTGATACAGGGGCTCCAGGGTACACTCCGACTCCGGCTATGCAACAGTGGCTAGATCAAAATTTGGGTGCACAGGCTAATCGCATAATGAGCCAGATGGCAAATCTCGAACAAAGTTTAAAACCCAGTGGTGAGGGAATCTCTTTCCCTACAGCCCCTCAAGAAACATCAACTCCCCATGTTCCTCTAAACCCAAATCCTCATCCAAACACCAACCCACCAAATACCGCCAGTACCCCAAACCCAAATCTCCCACCTAACCCCTATTACCCAAACATTAACCCTTTCTCACCATACCCTCCATATCCTTTCCCAAGCACCAATATCCCGAGAATCCAAATGACCTCCCTTTTCCCATCACCAATCCGCTCCAAAATAGCCCACATATGGACTCCAGAAGTTATAACCAACCAGACCAAGTAACGACCTATTTACCTTTCAATGATCCTGGTTGCCAAACGGAAGCCGCCAATAACCCACCTCTCCAAAACCCTTACCAAATGCCTCCCCAAAATCCTTACCAAATGCCACAGCCAGAAATAAACCCAGCCTTTCCCAATCCTACCAACATATACCAAAACCCAACTCCCCCTCCCACCAAAATGGAGTCTGACATGGAGAATTTGAAAACTATGATGCTTAAAGTTCTGAATAAAGGAGAATTTTCTACACGGGCATTAGCATTGCAACCTTCAGCAATACTACCTTTAAAATTCAAAATGCCCGACATAGAAAAATTCGATTGGACTGGATGCTCTATCTCTCACTTAAAATCCAATTCTACCGGCATGCAGTCAAGAGGGGCTAGCTTTGAAGCTATGGCCTCCAATTTCCATCTTACCTTAATAAGGGCTGCCACGCAATGGTTAATGCTAGCAGACAATAACACCATGGGTACTTGGGACCAAATAGCTGAAGGGTTTCTAGAGAGGTACAAAGACAATACTACCTTCGAAAACAAAAGAGATCTTGAGTCGTGCACCCAAAGGGAAAAAAAAAACTTATGTTGAATTTGCGGCCAGGTGGAAAAGAAAAATAGCTCAAACATTCGACAGGCCTGATCCAGCTGAGTCATCCAGGATGTTCATCAAAAACCTTCAACCTATTTACCTGGAGCACGTGCGGTATCTCCCCTATAGTAATTTCAAAGAAATAGTGGAGATAGGAGTCAATACGCCCTCCAACTCTTTCTGCTACTCAAAAGGAAAGGCAACCGCATCAGGATTAGCTGTTAATATGGTAGGAAATACATCTGTTATGCCATCCACCAACATTGCTACCCAGAACTATAACACTGTTCCCTGGTCCTACGGAGCAGATAGGTTTGTCAATGCAGTGCGAGGAAACAATGGTCCTAACAGAAATTTCAGGGGTCAGAATAGAGGAAATCGGTACTATGATGAATTGGAAGCTCCACAGTCTGTAATATTGCAAGGGCTAATGGCTCAGGGAGTATTAAAGCCTTTAGAAAACTATAGGCCGCCGAATCCTCTGCCTAACTCATGGAACCACGCCCAATACTGTGAATACCATCGCTGCAGTGGTCACCTCATCGACAAGTGTTATGTGCTCAAAAACGCTATACAAGACCTAATAGATGATAAGGTTATTGAAAAATCTCCTCTTAGACCAAATATAGTCAATAACCCCTACCTCAAATCAATATGATTGAGGCCGGTGAAGAAAAATGTGTACCCATGTTTGAAAGAAACAAACACCCATTGCCATATATCATTGTTCCTTTCTTTCCACCCATAAAAGAGCCTAGCTGCAATATGCTTTCTTGTGACACCATCCTGGGTAGCCAAAATACCTGTAGCACTGAAAACGCCACTTGGGTCGGTGGGGATGTCAGCCACCTTACTAGATCTGGTCGAGCTTACCAACCAAACCAAGAAAGAGGTGACCATTCCGACAAAAATCAAGAAACAGATACTGGGGCTGGAAACATGGAAGATACTCTACTAGCTCAGATGAAGAAAACCCAAGCCAACATATATATCTGGGGCTTGCTATGTGCTTCGAAAACCCATCGTGACACACTGGCCAAATCCCTGAGTCAGGCAGTTATTCCTATTGAAACTTCCCCAAATGAGCTCGTCCAAATGATCGGAAACATACACTTTAGAAACGTGATTATGTTTACTGATCTAGATCTGCCAAGGGAAGGAACCAACCACATTGATGCTCTCCATATCACTGTGGGAGTCATGGAAAAAAGGGTCCCCCGAGTTCTAATAGATAATGGCTCTTTTTTTAATGTATGTCCCACAAGCACGCTAGCCAAATTGGGAACAAAAATATCAAAACTGGTTCCTTCATCACAGACAGTAAGGGTATACGACAACACTAGTCGATGTGTCCTAGGGGTGGTCACCTTGGTAATGACTATTAGGTCGTTAACCATGCTGGTAGAGTTCCAAGTCTTGGACATACCGGCCACTTTCAGCCTGTTGCTGGGACGCCCTTAGATCCATGGGGTAAAAAGGGTAGCCTCCTCACTGCATCAACGTGTCAAATTCATCCACGACGACCATATAGTGATCATTCTTGCCGATAAGATCGTGGAAAACAAGGAAAACTGGGATATCCCAATCCTCGAAATAGAACACAATGACACGGGTATTTTCCTCAGTGGCTTCGAGGTTATCCCCCAAGATAGAGTTAACACCATTGAATGTGGGTGAGAAACTGACATCACTAGAAAGAAAACTACATCTCTAGGAAACATGGTCCCTTTAAACATGTTTCGAAAAATGAATTATATGCCTGGTTTGGGTCTCGGCAGAAATCAGTAAGGACTTGTCAATCTGGTCCAAGATAGGAATGCATCCCTCATTTCGGTCTAGGATACAAATCTACTCCAGCTGAAATACCCGCAGTCATGAAACAGAAACGTGAGAAAAACAAGGCAGAACGAGAAAAGCGTCCTTACATATATCCCCCTCTCCAACCATATAGAAAAACCTTAAATGGTTACTTTGTAAGGAAAAGAGAGACAAATGCTTATCTCATGTTTCCCGAACCTTGGCTAGACTAAAATGGGAAAAGACACCCTGGTTGGGAAATCTTCGAAGATGTCAGTCTCGCCACTAATGAAATGGAACAGGTTACCCTGGAGCCTCGTAGCCCTGCATATAAAGCTATCACGATAAAAAAACACTTGGTCTATAGACCAAGACGATTATGCTCTGGCCCTATTAGATATTGACTGTCTAGGAGACAGCTTTTCTGGGGATGATAGATGGAGGCACTAGCCATGAAAAGCTCCCTGCTGAGTTTGAGTCTATTACTGATAAGCCTCTGCAGAATTGGTATACTACAACCGACCCGCTCTTAACGCATGCAGATCTGGTGGACCGTTTCAAATATACTATTTCCCATCCTTCTTTTAGCCTTACGGATTGGTCATCTACCGATCCGCTCCCTAAAATTGAGGATCTCAAACCCAGATCCTCAATAATGTAACTAACCCTGTACAGTTTGCTAATAATGATAATCTAGATGTCTTCGCGTATTCCTTAGTTGCACCTTCATTAAAAGATGCATTAATTAGCTTTGATAATGAGTCATTTAATGAAATGGATTCAAAAGATAAAAATTACCTGCTTGAGCTTGCCAAGTCAGTCAAGCACCAGGAAGAACACCGATCAGCAAAGCAGATGAAGACTTGCCCACTATTAATCTAGGGCTGAACAACGAAATCAAATAAGTCAAGATCGGCAGCTACTTGCAAGGATTTGAAAGGGCAACACTAATCAATCTCCTCAAAGAATTCGTGGACATCTTTGCATTGTCCTACGAAGATATGCCTGGGCTAGATCCAGCCATTGTTGAGCACCGGATCCCCACCTATCCTGATGCTCGGCCAGTCAAGCAGAAACTCCGCATAATCAAACCAGAATGGTCACTGCAAGTATAAGAAGAAATCATGAAGCAGCTACACGTCAAATTTATCCGGGTAGTTGAATACCCGATATGGCTGTCAAACATAGTGACCGTTCCAAAGCCCAACGGAAAGGTTCGAATCTGTGTGGATTTTCGCGACATCAACAAGGCGTTGCCCAAAGACGACTCCCCTATACCTAACATCGATATTGTGGTAGACGCTGTGGCCTCTCACAAAATAAGATCCTTCGTGGATCGCATGCTGGGCTACAACCAAATCAAAATGGCAGCAGAGGACCAAGAAAAAACATCATTCACCACCCCCTGGGGAACTTACTGCTACACTGTCATGCCATTTGGGCTGAAAAATGCTGGGGCTACATATCAAAGAGTTGCCACCGCCCTCTTCCATGATATGATCCATAAAGAGGTTGAAGTGTACGTAGACGACATGATCGTGCACTCTAGCGACGCCGACGGTAAACATATCAAAGACCTTCGAATTTTTTTCGAAAGGTTAAGAAAGCATCAGATGAAGCTTAACCCCACCAAATGCACATTTGGGGTTACCAAGGGCAATGTCCTGGGATTCATGGTGACCGAGCAAGGCATTGAGATTGAGCCAGTCAAAATCAAAGCCATCATAAATATGCCGCAGCCAAGAACTCCAACAGAAGTCAAAGGCTTCCTGGGTCAGCTGCAATATATCAGTCATTTCATCAGATAGCTGACCTCCATATGTGAGCCCCTATTCAAACTCCTAAAGAAAAATACTGACCAAATCTGGGATGAAAAATGCCACCTAGCCTTCGAAAAAATAAAAGCCTACCTTGCCAATCCACCAGTGCTAGCTCCTCCCCATACACATAAACCTCTCCTTCTATATTTAACCGTCACAGATACAACAGTAGGGGCTATGCTCGTCCAAGAAAAAAAAATCCTACATCGAAAATGCCATCTACTTCATCAGTAGGAAGTTGCAAGGAAGCGAGCTTAATTACTCAGCATTGGAGAAAAGCTGCAATGGTCTAGTCTGGGCAATGCAAGCTCGATCCATCAGACTCATCTCCAGAATGGATCCTATAAAATACATCTTCGGCAAGCCATCGCTTTCCAGCCGACTAGCCAAATGATCATTCCTCCTCAACGAGTTTGACATCACCTACGTCACGCTCAAATCCATTAAAGGCAGCGTAATTGCAGACCATTTAGCTGATCTGCCTCTGGAAGCAGAAGATGCATCTGAGCCCAGTTTCCCAGACGAAGGTGTCCTAGAAATTGCCGATCGTGACAGCAAATGGCAAATGTTCTTCGACAGAGCCGCCAACAAAAGGGGCTTTGGCATAGGAATCCTGCTAATTGATCTAGCATATTCCCACACTCCGCTGGCCATAAGGTTGAGGTTTGAATGCTCAAACAACACTGCTGAATACGAGGCCTGTATTGCTGGTCTAGAAGAAGCCCTCCGAAAAGGATTCAAAGACTTGGAAGTCTATGGTGACTCCACTCTAATCATAAACCAAATCGAAGGGAAGTGGAAAACCCAGGATCCCCGGCTGCAACTCTATCATGCCAAACTGACAGCACTAGCTAGTGAATTTGATAATATCTCTTTCCACTACTTGCCACGAGATAGAAATCAATTCACCGATGCCTTAGCCACTCTAGCATCATTGGTCCAGATTCCCACAGAAATCAATGTCCAACCATTTATAGTTGGGAAAAGGGTCACTCCGGCCTATTGTTTCAGGATCGATGATGCTCCTAAAAAGGACAACGAGCCCTGGTATTCAGACATCATGAATCTGCTTTAGGAAGGAGTCTATCCTCCCAGCCTAGACAAGAGGGGGGAAATCTCCCTACGAAGATGGGCATCACAACTTGTAATCATCGGAAGTAGCCTATACAAAAGGCACTACGAGTGTCTAAACCTATTATGCATCGATCATGCCAAAGCTGAGCAAGTCATGGACCAGCTTCATGGTGGTACTTGTGGGCCACATATGAATGGGCGTATGCTAGCAAAGAAAGTCATCCGACAAGGGTACTATTGGAGTACACTGGAAACTGATTGTATTCGATGGGTACATTACTGCGACAAATGCCAGCGCTTTGCAAATCTACAGCACGTGCCCCCGCATATATTATACAACTCACGTACCGGCCTTTTCAACACGGGATTGACGTCATAGGTCAAATCCACCCAAAAGGATCTAACGGCCATGAATATGTCTTGGTAGCTGTCGACTACTTCACAAAGTGGGTAGAAGCCTCTTCTTACAAAGTACTGAATGACCGAAAGGTGTCCGAATTCATCAAGACCAACATCATATACCGATACGGAGTACCTTTCGAAATCATCTCCAACAATGGCACATACTTCGAAGGGGACGTGAACCGTCTGCTCGACGAGTTCAAAATCCAAAAGCATAAATCCTTCCCATATCGACCACAAATAAATGGTGCCGTTGAAGCAGCCAACAAAACGCTGGAAAATATCATCAGAAAAATGGCTGACACAGGAAGAGACTGGCCAGAAAAATTGCCGCTAGCCCTTTGGGGCTATCGCACTTCAGTCCGCACACCCATTGGGGCGACCCCCTATTCTCTAGCCCATGGCATGGAGGTTGTGCTACCCATCGAAGTTGAAATCCCATCATTGAGGGTGATGATGAAATTAGACGTAGCTAAAGTCGAATGGGTCAAGCAGCGCTATGAAGAGTTAGCCCTGATAGACGAGCGACGACTGCTAGCCCTGGAATATACTCGAGCATATCAGAGACGAATAGCTCGAGCATTCAACAAGAAAGTCAAAGGCCGCGATATCCAAGTCGGAGACCTGGTACTTCACGAAAAACCCCCTAGTTATGTCGATACTAGGGGAAAATAGAAGTCTCCCTGGATGTGATCATACATTGTCAAACAGATCCGGCCAGAAGGTGCGGTGCTCCTCACCAATCAAGATGGGGAAGATCTTGTTCAGCCCTTCAACCTTGACAAGCTGAAGAGGTACTATGCGTGAATCAAAAAATTATCCTGCAATTGCTTCTCTCTCCTGCTTGCTAGGTTGAAAACCCGAAAGGGCGGCCTAGGCAAAAGTTAGAATACAAAAAAAAAAGGAGGAGGAATAAGGGCTCGCTAGGTTGAAAAGCCAAAAGGGCGGCCTAGGTAAAAGTTAGAGCATATAAAAAAAGAAAAGAGAAAAAATCAAGAAAAATGAGAGGAATACGCTTCAAATCTCAAGATTCCGACCTCCTACCGCGTAGTCTTCAAAGATATTCGTAAAAGGTGGTCTTGACTGACCAAAGAGAAAAACCACGACATAGCTCACATAAAAAAAAAACAACATCATCAAAATATAACATAATACAGTGCATAAGGTGCATCTTAGGAATAAGTGTCTAAGACATTTAAGATTAGCATTTATTTTTGTACATTTGCCTATATACATGCTACCTGCTACCTGCTACCTGCTACCTGCTACCTGCTACCTACTACCTATATCCCCTATTCCCCCCAACCATCATTTTTTATTACGCCTTGGAACGGTCCACGGCCTAAGCCTCGCGTGCCTAACCATATACTTCTGAGGTACGTAAGAGGCTCCAGCTCACCGCCGTGAGAACCACGCGTAGGTGTCCTCGCCCTCTTTCATCATCGCCGCCGCTGTCTTGGACAACAGACTACTGGGCCAGGCCATCACCTCTACGGGCGCATTGCCTCGCTAGCCTAAGGAGGATCAGCCTCATCTGCCTGCCGGGGATTGCTCTGTCGACTTGCATTTCTCAATTGGGGAGGCGCATTACTGGGACCCTCCTCATTTGGATCAAGAGCCATCCGGGCGCCAAGGTCATGCACTCACCGAAAGTCCTCCTGTAGAGCCTGAGGAACTAGCAGCCCCGAGCTTTCCAGATCCTCGCCAATTTCCATTAGGCGAGCGTCTAAGCCACTGCTCACTCGCCGGCCCAGCATCTGCCTCAGTACATGTCTGATGACACGGGAGTGTCCCTTAGTAGCCACTAGTACCCATGATAGATATTCATGGGACAGGAGCATATACTCAGAAAAGGCATAAGCTGCCTCCCGCAAATCAAAGTCAAGCTGCCACATGTCGCAGATGAGGTTGCCCACGTCCCTATTTTCATCTCCAACTCCTCAGTTAGAGGACGGCTCACATCTGGGATAACCTGCTCCCTGCCAAACTGGCGAAGGACCCGGTACGCCAAATAAAAGGTGGTCTACTGAAAACCTGGCAAAATAACTTGGGCATAGACCCCGGTAAACATAAAAAAGCTGCTGTTCTGCCAATGACTGACTACCCAGATAATCTCTATGGAGCCGATGCGCAAGAAATACTCAATCCAGTCATGCTCCAAAAAGTTGGTCTGGTGATAATGGCCGCGAGAGCCATAGAGCCCAGGATCATACAATCCTCCCATCAGCACTAGGCCCATCACCAAGTTAAAAGGCTCCTCTAGCCACATATGAATCAAAAGAGGGCTACCGAAGGGAAAAATTTCATCACCAGACGCAAAAACATCCAGACCAAACAAGGTTTCAGCCAAAATGATCGGGATAATGTTTACCCAGCGGTCCCGAGCCTGCAGCACCAGGTCCACGACCTGCACATCTATAAATCCGAGTTGGCCCACCAGAAGATACCGTCCCATAAGGCAAATAAAAAGAGAAGCCAGTCGACGCCGCAAATAGACTGGGTCATCTTCCATGTACTCGGTATAAACAGCGGGAAGCACAGTCAAATTAAAGTTGACCCCGTTGTAAAAACCCGGAGTAGCTTCACGGGTTGAGCCGAACAACTCCTGTATTGCCATGAAAGGGCGTCTCCGCACAGATGGCACGACAATAGGCCCAGTGGCCGGCATCCCCACCATACTGCAAAACTCCTCAAAGGTGGGACACATCTCGTTTTAGCAGAAGTTAAAAAGATGGCTCTGTGCTGACCAGAACTTGGAAGCTCCCCTCAACATATCCCAGTTAATGCGCAGGGTCTGCCATGACAACAGGCATCGATACCCGTAGATGTGCTCAAACCACTCCCGCTCCTCTGCACGTAAAGAAAGTACCCAAAAGTCCAGGGCATTCTTGTAAATCTCTATCTCCAAAGCCGTGTGAACTGGTGCGACCATCTCTGGAAAGGGACAAAAAAATTATATCTGATAGAAGAAAAAGGAGATTGAGCAAAGAGAGAACTCAAAAGAGCAGAGAAAGAAAGCTTGGTGAATGATAAAAATGGACGTTGCCTCGGTCTCTTTTTATACTAAAAAACGAAGAAATGCATTTACTCTCGAAAGCACGTGCATGAATAAGTGGCTAAAACAAGATCAGATAGAAACTTGGGCGCCACCCATAGGCACTCCAGGCGCGGCGCCCATAACCACCACGGGTGGCGCCCAGAAGCCGCACCACTATTCCCCAATACTACCTGGTATCCTTGTTTCGGGCTCTGACCGTTCCACTGCCGACTCTGTTTGATCATGAGAAATGGAAGAAAAAACGGAAGCTAGGCCGTAGCCTCGTCTGCCAAATTGAAATATCAAACACAGGAAGAGGCGGCTGCCTTTTCTTCCCCACAGAGTGCCAGAAAAGCCCATTTTAAATCTGAAGGTGTATCCCTCTAAATCTCCATCCATAAATTGCAGTGTGTCGTTACCCCTGTATATTGGTTTAGATTTCTTTTATTCTTAGAATAATTGAGTCTTCGCATTTAATTATGCATCGTAAAATAATATCGCATTGCATTTAGAAATATGTACAGAGTCTGGTACAGGAAAAAAAAGCTAATAAATGCAAGTAAAACGAACCTAATGACCGCGAGAAGATTTGCTCCTGCCAAGGTTGCCACCCATGACACGAGGGTCGGTCCCGCCAATTCTGTACTCTCATCCCCTCGCCCGGGCATGGCTCGGTCCACTGGCATCATCATCATCATCCTCGCCCCGACGCCTAGTTTGCCTCGCAGCATCATTTCCCTGGCAAGTGAACTCGTCCAGAAGCCGCTGATACAATTTGTTGATGCTGAAAAAGCCCTTCAACAACTTGTACGAAGGCGCATCAACCTGGGAAAAGGTGTAAGAAATAAAAAAAATATGTGTCAGCCTCAAAAATAAAAATAAAAAAGGAGAAAAGAAAAAAAAAGAGAAAGAAAAAAATACAAGTATGAAAAAAAGAAAAAGAAAAAATATATACCATGCGGGCTCGCTCTGGGACTTAATACCGCTCAGGGATGTCAACATCAGGCAAAACCTCCTCCACAAGTCTTCCATCACGGCGAAACTGGAAGGTGGTGAAATCCTCAGCAGGCACAAACAAGTCTGACTGCACGTCAGGAGCTGGACAAGAAGGCCTCAGCCTATCAAAGACGTCAGATGCACGCGTAGCTGTAGTGGGGGTAGGATGGAGCACTGTCCTCAGGAACTCCTCATATGCCATAACAGGATAATCACTCGGAGGCATGAGATATCTCGACAGGTACAGATACCTGTTCGGTAGAAGTCTGGGACTATCACCCAGGGAGAAGGTGCAGGAGGTGTCACTGGAAACGCCGGAAGCATAAAATGCTGACGGTTGACCCGTTCGCCCATATACAATGAATTGACCATAATAGATATCATCAGCATCCGGCAACGAAAATTGACGGTCATTCATCAAAAAGCAAAAGAAAGCCCATATCCCCAGCAGGATAGCCACAAGAAAGAAATATAGCAAAAAAAAAAGGAAAAAAATAAAATGCAACGGTAAAAGCTCAAATCCCCATCAGAAAAAGTGCTGCAAGAAAGAGAATATGCAGCAAGAAAGAAAGAAGTGCAGCAAGAAAGAAAGCAGTGCAAGAAAACAACAAGCAGCAAAGCAAAAGAAAAACAGAACAAAAGCAAGAAAAGGTAAGGAAAGGTCAAGTATTCATATTTTACATGCATGCATCTCATCTAGTTGTTGGATCTATTCCGCAAGGGGTGCATAACCCGGGTTACTTAGGGAAAAGATTGGTCCCACTATTGTGTTCGACGAAGGGTGCCTATCCATGAGGATGCAATGTTTTATGATGTATTCTACCTGGTTGTTGGATCTTTTCCGCAAGGGGTGTATACCCTGGGTCACTTAGGGAAAAGATTGGTCACACCATTGTGTTTGACGAAGGGTGCCTATCCCTGAGGATACAATGTTTGATGATGTGTTCCACCTAGTTGCTGAACCTTTTCCGCAAGGGGTGCATATCCCGGGTCACTTAGGGAAAAGGTTATTGCATTCGACGAAGGGTGCCTATCCTTGAGAATGCAATGTTTCATGATGATGTCCCACTAGTATGACTGTTGTTTGTTTGCATCAAGCTGAACTACGTTTGGTCTGATTCCTTTTATTAAGGGATACGTAGGCAGCCTATTTCAATAGGTCCGACCATCAGAGCATTTAATTTGCATATCTACTTAAAAACTATGATAACCTGTTATAACCGACTAAAAATGTCTAGGATATGTGAGATTTGACATGCATTATAAACTGCTGCATTATAACTGCTACTTGTTGCATTACTCCTCATTATAATTTCCACGAAATTTGGGAGTCTATTTCTTATCAACGATGTTCGTTTACTCGGTAAGCTTCGGGTTACCTGTAAACTCCATCATTGAGGGGCTCTGTAGACACCCCAATTTCGTACCCCTGGAACGTAACATGACATGCAATATCAAGACCTGTTAAAACTTAACAAATGTCAAGTTACTGGGTTTAAAAATGCAAAAGGAAAAGTAGGATGCGCAAAACAGTGAAATGTAGGGGCCAAAGTGTCAAAAAGGACCTCATGCACCACCCACATGTACAGTGGGCGCGGCGCCCAGACCCCCCATGGGTGGCGCCCAATAGTGCACAGTTTACTGTAGCACTTTGCTTTTGGTACAACTCTCTCGGCGCGCGGTACAAGCCAGTGAAGCACATAAAATAAAACTTAATGTCGAAGGATTCCTTCATCCAACCTATAAATAGAGGCATCCGGCTTCAGTGAAAAAAAGAAAGAACGCACATAGTTCACACACTCATCGCACACAGTTCACATATCGCTTTCAGAGTACGTAGTGAGCAATCGTGAGAAAGAGAGAGTTCCCCTCCTCTAAAATGCCTCAAAGCTCCGTCAAATCTCCTCTTAACTTAAATCCAACCGGTCAAAGTGAACCCTAGCCTCCCAGTTAGGATTCCACCCTATTTCCCCGGTCCGAAAATCCAAAAAAAAAAAAAAGTTACTCTGCCCGAATCCAAAGGCCAAATCCGCCAGAAGCAAGCAATTGTTCTGCCCGATTTCCACCAGCAGCAAGCAAACAACAGAAAAAAAGCAAGCAGTTGCTCTGCCCGTTTCCCGGTGCCAGAAAGCAACTTTCGGAAGCAGTTACTCTGCCCGAATCTCCATAACAAAAAAAAGAATCCCTCTTCCGGAAGGACAGAACGAGCACACCTTACGCTCTTAAAGGTAAGCCTTTAAAAGGTTTTGTAAAAAGTGCTATTTTCAGCCGGCCCGATGTAAAAAATATAAGCAGTTATGCTGCCCGGATTTCTATAGAAAATAACACTAAAAAGAGCCATTATTATGACCAAATATTTATAAATGTATTTGTAATTACTGGAAGGAAACGACTGCAAGTCTGTAATAATGTAGATATAAATATATATGTTTAAATGTTTTATTTCATCTGTCACATAAATATAATAAAAGCATATTTTAGTCAAAAACTATTTTTGAGACCAAAAGGGCAAGTTGGGTGCCTAACACCTTTCCACCTCGTAACTTAGCCTCCGAACCCCTTTTTACAAACTCTGGTTATTTTTTGTTTTTCTTTATTTCTCCTTAAAATAAAGATGGCGACTTTGTTACAACATTTTGGATCACAGTGAAGCCCGCAATATCTTTTTTTTGCACTTTTCTGTTTTCCCCTAAACAAGGGAAGATGAAAATGAAAAGGGTGAGACATTTTCTGTATCTTGTTTTCCCATAAACAAAGGAGGATGAGATACGGAAAAACCCAAAGTACTCATAGTGGACTAAAGCACACTCAGTGACCGAGGCGTATTCAACGCGCTTTTTGACAACACTCTTTTTGCACTTTTAATTTTGTTTTCCCCTAAACAAGGGAGGATGGAATGAAAAGAGTGATGTCCTCCCTGAGCCGCGTGTTCCCCTAAAAAAGGGAGCGCGTGATCTGGGGGAATCACATCCCAGGGCACTCACAGAGGCATCTCTTAGAATGGCCCACCATTTCTTTAGCAAACCAAAGGTCCTTTCAATCACATTCCTCGTACTAGAATGTCGAAGAATAAACAATTCTTTATATGTTCTCGGATTATTTCCACATGTCGCCCACTCATTCAAATGATACCGTGTTCCTCTATATGGAGCTAAAAATCCTGAGCAATTTGTGTATCCCGCATCAACGAGGAAGTATTTTCCTACACAATAAGATACATACGATTTTTCATAAGAATACAAAAGAAAAAATAAAATTATTATACTTCTCTTGCATGAAGAATCACTACACACCATTAGGGACGATTAAAGGATACTGCCTTATCAATGCATCTCGAAGAATCCTACCATCAACTGTTGAACCTTCCCAACCCGGTAAAAAATAAGTAAACTTCATATCACGACAACAAACTCCTAACACATTAGTTGCCATGAAATTTTTCCTATTCCTATATCTTCCTTGCTCTTCAACTGAAACAGTTAAAGGCACATAAGTCCCATCTAAAGCTTCAAGGGAATTTTCAAACTATACCTATTTCTCATCTTCAAAACCTTCAAGTTCTTGATTAGGCTAGACCAAGTACTTTTTTTGCAATTTGATTATAGCTTTTAAAACAGCTTTGAAATAACGACTGTCTTTATGGAGCGCATGAAATTGAAGCCTACCACTCGAATCTTTAGTCTATGCCCAAGGATATATAAAAACATTGCCACTACTTCTTCAATAGTAACGTGTTTTGTTGGACGAAACTGTCCCTGTTCACTCAATTTTTTACATAAAATATTGAAAGTATCTTTGTTAAGCCGTAGTTGTGTTTTACAAACTACATCCGTCCCATAGTAAAGTCTCCTAAAAAAGAACTCCCTAACACTACTCAAATCTCTGGAAGGAGTCTTCACCATGTGCAACTCATGCCACCAAATAGAAATTGCAATTGAAGTAGCTACATAATATTCCACAATCACTTTTAGTTGTTTTTGTTTTTCACTTTTTTCCTTCATAACTAAGGCATTAACATCCATCGAGCGACCAGCCATACTCTAAAATTTTAAGAACCTATAATTTAGAATGTGTTTAACAAAACACTGCAACTACGATATGAAAATGATATGCATAGATCCTTTTACACCCTAGTCTTGTTTAAGGCAACAATAAAGGAGCAGCCCATTAATTCATAGCCAACTTATTCATATCTTCTTTTCTAATATTTACATCATTAAGCTTTTTCTCCCACTCCTTCTTAATCTTTACATCTAGATCATAGGTACAACCAAAATTTCATTGAAATATATTCAATTATGTTTGGGTCACGTTGTAATTACAATTTCCACCTTGACATAGATGACTTCTGGTTCGAATAAAGAAAGGAGAAGTACATTATGCAAAAAAAAAAAAAAAAAGCAACAACAGATGGGATGGTGAAAAGGAGTAATCTTATATGAACAGAGCAATTAGCAATGGACTGCATTACCCAGACTTAAAAACACCAGGTCTGGTTCAAAGAAAAATGAATGAGAAATTGAAAAGGAGTAACATTATGAAAAGTTGTAATTTACAGTTACTAATACCCAAAAGCTATTCAAGGAAATGATGTAAACTTTCTGTACTTTTTTTCGTCTTTATCTCATTTTCGAAGAAAATAATTGTCTGATAACCATTATAATCCTCGGAATAGTTCAATTTACTTTTATAGGACCAACTATCCCTCAACATGTAGTCCTTACAAAACTTGAATCACAAGTGGAAATTAAGGAAACCCAAAAACCATTACGGACCCACAAGTTAAAATTCAGTAACAATCAAATTTTGAAGTGAAAAGATGAGGGGGGAAAGGGATTAGATTAACTAACCAAGTCATCCAGCCGATTCCAGTTACAAATGCATATATACGAGTTACATGAACAATTCCTTATGCATTCTTTTTCACACTGATCACCCGTGTTTGCCAAAACTGAAGTAGCGTAATCAGACAACTTCACCCTCTTGACCAAGGCGAAATATCAGTCCAGAACAACCTATCTAATGTACAGAGGCGAATAAGCAGAGTACGATCTGAAATTTTATAAAATGAACGCTCTGTGTGGTGATCTGACTAACAAATTATGGGAAGACCTACTTGACAAATTCAAAAGTTCTAGAAAGAGTCTCTTTTCTTTCACAAATTGCTGCCATTGTGCCATTTCAATAGGTCACAAGAAGGAATTTAAATGAAAAATGGTGCTTCAGAGATGAGGAAAGCCTAAATGACTTGTATCTTCTTGAGCAGTTTGAGTCTTTGAGAGGGTTAAACAGTTTATATGGATAGTTTGTATCTTCTTGAGTAGTTTGAGTCTTTGAGAGGGTTAAACAGTTTATATGGATAGCTTGTATCTTCTTGAGCAGTTTGAGTCTTTGAGAGGGTTAAACAGTTTATATGGATAGTTTGTATCTTCTTGAGTAGTTTGAGTCTTTGAGAGGGTTAAACAGTTTATATGGATAGCTTGCAGCGAGAAGCAGCTGCAAACATGCTTACTTAGCATCAACTAAGAGTTAAGGTATTGGTGAAAGTGTAAAAACGGATTGGGATAATGGGAGTCGTGTTCAATGTAACTTGGAGGGTTCACTGGATGTAGACCTTTGATTGGGTGGAATGGCCCATTTAGTCTATGTAAAATGATAAGAGACGGTTTGTGGAAGGGGTTGAAGTTGAACTACCTATTCTATTGCGGGTACCAACCGTGTCTATCAATTTTTTTGATAAGGAAAGAAGATTATACTAAGATAAGAAGAGAGACGAAAGACGGACGAAACGTCCATCACAAAAGAACCAAAAGGAAACAATACAAAGGGAGAAAGAACAAGAAAATTTATGAAACCAAAGCTCCCCATTCCCGCTGCAAACTCGAAATATGAATTCCTCAAAAAGCACCTCTAATCAAAACCCATAACGAGGCCATATACACCTCCTTATCCTACAAAAAATGTTTGGATAACGTCTGATCTTGAAAAATTCTAAGGTTCCTCTCAAGCCAGATGCATCATAAAATAGCAAACACCCCAGACTGCCACAAATTTTTCGCATCCTTCTCCCTACCAAAACCCCTAACACACGGCTGCTTAAAGGAAAACACAGATTCCAAACAAACCAAGACTCACCAACCACTCCAAAAAACATAATCCAATGATTGAGAGCTCAACTTTAGAATGAAGAGATAATCTTGAGACTTAGAGGCACACTTACGCATAACACACTCGATCGGAGAAATTCTTTTATAAGGCCGACAAGCTTGCATGACCTCATTACTATTAAGCTTATTAAGTGCCAGAGTCCAAACAAAAGCCCTGACCTTAAAAGGAACCCAAGCTTCCAAATATAAGAAGAGAGCGGGAAAGGCAACAGGTTGTGGGTACAAGGACCCCTAACCATAAATGTCAGGGCTGATATTTTTCCATCCAAACTTAAAATTCTAACTTCAACAACTCAATAATGAGCAACCTAACTACAAGTAGAAAGGTAGACCAATTTATAAGAAATCTTGTTGTTTCACAACATTAGATGGGTTGTTCTCGACTGATATTCACCTTGGTTTTTTCTTTGTCATTTTCTATTAGATGGGTATATTTTGGTCATTCAATATAGGACTAATCTTACTACAATCCATTTGTTATGTTCGATAGCACGAGATGATCGGCCATGGCACAATTATGGAAATATAGGATTTGTGCCGGTAGAAGACCATTAGACAACTAGCCGATTGTAACCAAGTAAGGAAAATGGGTGGCATTATGGGCCTAGTACTATCCAAATTTTGGAATACCAGTAGAAACTCCAAACGTAGAAATTATTAATCTAAGATTTGATTTGAAAACATAAGGAAAACAAGAAGATGTAAAAAAAGGTAGAATTCATTAAATTCCATGCCCATGTAAATGCAAGGCCTCCTCCTAAGAGGGTTCGACAACTCTTGTATGTATCCTCCATTTTATAAATACGACTGAAAATAAGTTGAAATTACAACGTCAGCTAAAAGACCAACCAACTTAATCAAAATTTCTTGACACCCAGATAGAAGTGAATAAAATCTCACAGTTAAAAACATAGATGACTTTTTGTTATTTTGCAACCAATTAGCAAAAAGGTCAAGCTGAGGGCATAAATACTCCATCTTAAGCCTACACAAGCTTAATATCAGACGAAATCATTCGAGGAAATTATCAAAATAAACAGTTAAGTGGAATAAAAACAAATCGATCAACACCTTGAACTGAAAAACAGATCTATTTAAATTGAAAAATGCAAAATGAGATAGCGATAGAGAGAGGGAGAGAGAAATAGAGAGATGAGATCAATGAGTTTGTCATTTAAGAGGTTGAAATAATCAGAAAATGAGAGATCCGGTTATGGTGCCTCCATTCTGTTCAGCCTCTCCGATGCGGCTTCGAGGGGAAGGGGTTGCGAAAGACAGAGAGAATCGAGCGAGTTTTTTTTCCCGTTTAGAATTGGTTTTGTAATTTTTTTACTTTTATTATGGAATTGATTTTATGAAATTGGGGGTAGTAGAATTATAATTCAATTCCAATTATATCTCTCATTTTAGCATCCAAACAATAAAATTGGAATTTTATGCTCCAATTCCAAGTCATGGAAATGTGGAGGGTAAAGTTAAATAATATAAGTATACATGTTTAAAATTAATGAGGTCTTCAATATATTAATTGAGTTGGATTAATCTATCACGATTGTCATTAGATGAAATAATAATCTTTTTTTTAGAAATCCTTTTAATAATTAATTTAGTTTGTCTTAAATATAAAGTAATTTATGTTTTAAATACAATAACTAATTTTAAAAATAAGAGATTGATAGATATATAGAAGCACGTGCAAGTTCCTTCCTTAGAAATGAAGTAAAAAAATTGATGAGAAAGTAATATTAGTGTGAAATTATGTATTGTAATAATTGACCAATCGCATATTTGTATGAAAATCATTTCTCATTAAATTATTTGACTAGGATGTGGACTAACTTGTCTTGGATGATGCTCTTCCTTTATAAATAAACTCCATCACAATTCACAACAACTACTATTTACATTGGCCATATTAATGTTAATCTTATCCTGGCGAGTGGCGACAAGTTTAGAAGCTTCTTGAATTGGAAAATTATAATTTAAATAAAATTGCTTTTGATAACATTGAATACTAAAAACCTCATCAGTAAAAGTGTCCACTATTTTATTTTGTGATGTTTTATTTTAAGAGTATACTTTTAAAAATTATTAAGACATTTCATTACTAATTAATGAACTACTAAAAGTTTTATTTTCTTAAAAATAATGACTTTCAAACGTAAACTCTTTGCCCAAAACAGATAGTGTATTTAATATATTTCCATTCACCTATGTCTAATGGAAGGCCTATATTTCCAATCGCAAACTTGTTTGTTTTCTATGTCTTCTCTCTATTTTTTATAGATTAAGTTTCTCAAGGTGAGTTATTGAGCATCAGTTTCTTTGTTATTTAAATGTGTTTCTAGGTTTATCGTTGTTGGTAAATTTTAGGGTGAGTTAGTCTTAAATGACTAACTTTTGAATCGAGGTCGTAATTTGTTTGTTATGTTGTGTTTCTTTTGTAAATTTTCTCATATTAATGATATGTTTTTGTTGGTGGCAAGAAAAAGACATTGAATCATCATTGCATATTTAAACTACAACGGTTTACTTTTTGCATAACTAAGGGAGGGAGTAATTTACAGTTTTGTCCACATCCCCAAAAATCCAAAATTAATGTTTCTTCTCTATGTTTCACCCAAAGAGTCATGTTTAAAAAGTATAATAATTAATTGTTGTATAACTAGTTTTGAGCTGGTCATAATTACAAAAATATTTTAATATAATCAATATGTTAATATCAAATGTGAAATATAATGTTGAAATATTATAAAGGTTGTAAATATAATTTTTGAAAATGAATTCTCATAACATACTAAATATGTGCCATTGAGTAGGTCGCATGTTTCATAAGACGGAGCTTTAATCTTTCATAACGCAACCCACCAATAAACGATGAGTCAGGTCAAGGGAATCCATCTTTACATAAAATACTCGTAAAACCATCTGTCTTAAGTTTTACCTTTGTCATTTCATAAAATTTTATTTCAGATCAATATGTTATTTCTGAAGCTGACATCCATAATTATTAATAAACATATTCAAGTAAACTCAAACTTGAATAATATATTTCCTTTGTTCCAGTCAAAGAGTACTATACTATTTTGAAATGTTTTAATTAAAGAGTTTCATTTTAAATATTATATTTACAATCTTCATAACATTTAAACTATATTTTTCGCTATTGATATTAACATATTGATTATACTTGAGCATTTTTATAATTATAACTTAAACTTTTCAAACATGAACTATTTGAGTGGAACAAATTGAGTATTTTACTAATTTCAATTAATATTGATAAGATTGAAAAGAGTGACACTAAATGTAACATAATTTTCCCTAAACGTAACACTATTTAATAATTAAAATTACCCATGTACGCATTTAACCCTCCATTCGCTCCCCCAACCAACCACCCCCTCCAATTACTTCCACCCACCATTTTCACTAACACTCCCAAACAATTCTAACTCATCCAATTTCATCATCTTTATCTTTCTCTCTAAAAAAAATCTTCAAAGCACTGTAATGGATTATGATTGTAATCCCAATGAAGATGAAAATGCTAATAAGGATGATTATTTTCAGGTAATATAATTTTATTTTTGAATGTATTTTCAACAATCCACGATACTATACCGAGCTGACGGTATAGAAAGGATAAAGTCGCAGCACCCCAAGCGTGATTGGGCATATCAGGGATATTCATCACATACGGTAGAAAGTGAACATTTACCCAGTTTGACGACTTGTGAATGAACAACGTCATCCCCGTCAACCACAACAAATAATCGATCGTCCTCGGTTGAGCTGCAACAGCCTCGCCACCCAAATATTCTTGTAATGTCAAAAATCTAATACCACTTCCACTCACCTCATTGTCCACCTTGGTAGGTGTTATGCGTAGGAGAATGGCTAGAGTACATTTAATCTGAGCTAACTTGGTACTTGCCAAAATGGGTTTCCCGGCCACGGGGATCTGTAAAATGTAATGCACATCGTGTAATGTCAGCGTCATCTCCCCGAACGGTAAATGGAAACTGTTGGTTACCGGTTGTCATCTTTACACAAAGGCTGATATCAACGACATGTTCAGGTGTTGTAACATACACTACCTCAAGTGTCCCAAGTTACTCCGAACGATCCACTGAAGAGTGAGAATATCATTTATACTCCAAGGCAATGTTGTGCGGCGGTCTACGAAGCTATGATAACTCAATACTGGTGTCTCTTGTTGAACATAATGAAATAAACTTTTATCAATATTAAAACAATACTACATAGTCAATATAATAAATTTGAGTCAATACTATCATCGTCAATATAATAAATTACCTCGTCATTTCATATTGTAGATGCAATATGGCCACAAAATCCAGTAAGTAACTTCGTGTTCTCGGGTCCACCTCCATGTGGCTCCATGAACATCCAACCATACCCATTCACTTCATCGTCTGAATCATCATCGTCATCATCACCACCATCACCACGACCTCCTACTTTGCCTCTGCCTCTGCCTCTACTAGGTGCTCGACCCCCTCTCTGTCACTCATGCCACCCATGCCACTCATGTCACTCATGCCACCTATGCCACACATCATGCCACTCATGCCACCCATCATGTTTAATGGGGCTTCTATCTCATCATTCTCTCTCGTAATAGGAGAATGCCCTCTCCCCCTCAGTGGAGCATTATAAGGATGCTCAAATGGAATATTGGTAGGGTCTGGACTCCTCTTATCATCTCCGTGAATAAGGGTCCACATATAAGCACCATCACCCCCCTCATCAGTGGATGTATGTGCCTGATCAACATCTTTCATGTGTTCTGAAGCAGTCACAACCCTGTTACGTACTCTACCCAGATCATCATCTGCCTGTGCTAGACGTTTCCCTCGTCGACGTCTGGATTTCATCTATTACAAAAAAAATAAATACAACTTAAGTTATGAAGTGATAAATTATCTATAAAACATTATACACACACACACACACGTATATTACATAAGTTTTTTTAAAAAAAAACATGTTTTTCAAAAAAAAAACACAAAACATCTGCTACTTTTGGTTCTATTTCAAAAAAGTAATTAAAACTTAAGTTATAAAGTGATAAGTTATCTATAAAACATTCTATATAATATATATATACACACATATATTACACATATCACATAATTTTTTTTTTCAAAAAAACATGTTTTAAAAAATTTTCAAAACATCTGCTACAATAAAGTGATTTTTGTACAAAACAACCGCTATAAACCCGCGATTTTATTATTCAACAACCGCTACAGACCAGCGGATGTTTTAGAAAACTACCGCGATTCACCAGCGACAGTGATATAAAACATCCGCGAATTTGTAGCAGATGTTTTATACCACTACCGCTAGTGAATCGCAGTAGTTTTCTAAAACATATGTTGTGTAATACCCTATACTATTGCATGCTTTACTTGTGCTTGTTTACATGCATTCATAATCATCATAAATATATTTACCTTGTTCATGTATATGTTTGGGAGCATTATTAGATCATTCGTTGTTATTGCGTTGCATGAATTCATACTTTGTTTATGATTCGTCACCTAATGTTTTGATTTCGTTTAGGTTGTAATCTAACATGTTCATGTATTGTAAACCATTCATAATATGTTTAACATGTTCATAATCACGTGTGCTTACTTGGTTGATCATTGATTCAATTGCTACCTTGTTATTACATGTTTCGTGCTTCATTTTGAGACTTTCCGGGAGTTGTTTGGGTGAGTTTCGGACTCATTTTGAGTGTGGAATCGACCCTTGATGTTTGGGTTTGGGTTAGGACTCATTTGGGTTGAATTTTGAGGTATTTTGAAAGTTTGGACTGAGTGGTCGCTCAAGGTTTTGGGCTAAGCGAGTGCACAAAAACCAGTAACAGGGTTGAGCGAGCGCTCAGCCCCGAAATCTACAATTCCCTGTTTCGTCATTTTTGACGAAAGTGAACCATTCAACCTCATTTTACTCATCCTAAACACTCCTAAACATCCCTAATCATACCCTAACCTATTTAATTAAGTTTTGAGTGGATTTTGTTGGCTAATTTAGGGAGTACACCCACAATATTTGGACACATGTCGCACTCATATTTTGACCCCTTATAAGCCAAGAGACTTTACTTAGGACCACATTTATTGTCATCTCTTTTAAAAAACGTGGGGAGTCTTTCTTGGGAGCTTGAGAGAGTTCCCTAGGGTTTCTTAAGAGTTCATCCTTGGACTCCATAGCTAGGGTTGTCCATTTCCCAATCCAAGCCATAGAAGTGAAGAGGAGGTATAGAGGAACACTTTCCACCGATTGGATTTTGCAATTTGTTGTTTGAAGTGGTTCATGCAAGAAAGTTACTACATCTCTTTCTATTTGATTTTTGCCTCATTGACCCTAGGGAAAACAATCTTTGTGCTATTTGAGGTCAATGAGTGCAATTAGGGCTTTTTAGACAATGCCATGATTTATATATGCATAAATGTTGATTTTGGTTGGATGAACTTGCTAGAGACCATGATTAGGATATTATTCATGTGTAGAGAAGTATGTTAATCTATCTTGTGTTACATATTCAAGTATTGGAAGCATGTTGACAAAAATGCTAAAATGTGTATATGCTTAAAATGTGACTTTTGTACTATAATTCCTAATTGGGGGTTTCATTGGGGTTATGTTGGTTTAATGACCTTGGGAACATTGACATTGATGTTAGTTGTGAACATAGGAGGGTATTGTGGCCAATGGCTTCTATGCCCTAATTTTTGAAATTATAGAAATGACTCAACGGAGTCAACCTTTGGGTTAGTATGACTTTAAGGAACTATATGCTTAAGTCCTATGGAATTTGGGGTAGTTTTGATGGAGGTTAAGCCTCCGAGCATTTAGAAGTGTATGAAGGACACTTGATTATTAGAGTCTTAATATTATCACTAATGTGTTTATATGCTAGTGATGATTGAAGTGCATGACTAGTCGATTGTAGAGTATGTGCCTACTTGTTTGAGCATATGAGTATATATTACTTGTGCTTGAGTTTGAGTCTAGCTGGAGTCAGTTTGTTGAGTCTGTGGTGGGACGATGTATCGTCTTCACGAAATGTGGGATTTGTGATTTCGATGGATCGTCGTGCCGGGTTGCACACACCCCTCCATCGATGGCCACGGTGGGGAAGTAATTGATCTTAATTGTAATATGAAAACATGACTTTGATAACTATGGAACTCGAGCGGGGAATGTCTCGGGGACGTCGATACCACGAATTGGGTATCGAGGACACATATGGTTTGCACGTGTTTTTGCAGGAGCGACACGACGAAAAGATGATAATGATATCATATCTCTTTTATGTTATTTATCTCCCGAGTACTTATATGTGAATAATGTGCTGTGTGAATATGATATGATATGATGGTTGAGATGATTTGATGAACTGTTATACATTATTGATAACATGATATTTACGATTGTTAAGCATAAATGTCTTGACATGAATATTGATGAAATGTTATATTATGCCAATAACATAATTTATTATTGTTGAGCATGATGTCATGACAGAAATTTATGTTTAGTAACTTACTAAGTCTTTATGACTTACTCCGTTTTGTTTGATTGTTTTTCCCTAGATCCGAGTCGCGCTAGCGGATCGAAGTGATTCTCAAGTATCGTTGGAAGAGCTTTTGCATGGTTGCTACCTAGTAGTCTAGTACTTTTTTTTTTTGGCAAGGACGTTTGGGAAAGTAAAATTATGTAAACTTTACGATGGGTAGCAAGTCTATTTGTGTGCTTGATATTTGTACTTATGTTGATTAGTACTTAATCTTTTGGGAGCCGACTTGTGTTAGTCGTGCATTGTATATTTGTGATGATCGTATTCTAGTATGTTGACCATTTGATGGTTGGTTTATTATGTTATCCTCCGACATGCTTTTAGCGGTTGAGTATGTTAGACTAGAGTTGTAGACTTAGTTTAATGTTGGGTTCCGGCTGTAACGTCGCTGATGACTTGGTTTTATTAATTGCTATAAATTGCATGACAGGGTATTTTGTTGTACGTGCCCAATGTTGCGTCACGTGCTTCAAATTTTTGGACCGAGAGATTTACTATCTCTTTGGTTGTATTTAGTTTGAGCTTGTTAGCTCGGGCGCCACTGAATATTTATGTTTCGTTTCCGCATTTGTTGAAGTCATTAGCGTATTGCTGTTATAGCCTTACCCATTATTTGTTGTGTTGCTTGTTTTCGGCGGCACAACCTTGGGATCTCGTCTTGGGGTCCGGGTCGGGTCGCCACAGTGCTGTGCCCTAGCGGTTCTTTCGCCCGAACTTGAAAAAAAAAAGGGCAAATTGCATAGCGTCTTCAGCAACAAATTGAAACAGAGTAAGTGCAAATTTGAAAACAAAACATACCTTTGAAATCGAAAGATTGCACATATTGAAAGATTGCACAGCTTCACTCTCAGTCCAATTCGATTTTCAGTTTTGAGAGAGAAGAGACAGGGAGAGGTGTGTGGTCAGTTGTTGAGTTCCAATTCGGTCAGTGGTCACAGTGAGAGAGAGAAGAGAGAAGACGGTATGGTTGGTTTAGGGGATGGGATGGGGTGTGGTTGTTTTAGGGAATTAATAGAGGGGTGGGTAATGTGTAAATGTAAATAGGGGTAGTTAGGTATTGTTATCCTTTAAATGGTGTTACGTTTAGGGATTTAGGTGTTACATTTAGGCATTTTGAAAATTGTAAGCATAAAACTACATCCCCCTTCCCTGCACATTAGAATTGTGCAAAAAAAAAATTATAAATAAGAACAAGACAAAAACCTATTTGCGGGTAAGCCCCCACATCCTCTAAACGTCTCCACAATTCTCGAAACTTCTCATTTTACCTTTCACCCTCTATCACTCCTAAGTCCTAACCCTCCCACCCACCATCCTCTCTCATTCCCACTTCGATCTCTCCCCCTTCCATTACACTGCCATTCTTGATTCTTCTTCTTTTGTTTTTCTTTAATGAATTAATGTTCTCCCACCAACGAGCTCTAGCTCAACTGGTACTGCTCACTTCTCCTAACGGAGAGGTTGGGTGTTCGAGTCTCACTAGAGACACCCTGGACTTTACAACTCTCGGTAAAGAGGTCGGGTGTTCAAGCCTCTTCAGAGGCATCGTTGTTGTTAAAGCCTTATCCAAAGGCCCCATTTAGCTATTCACTTATCTTAACGGAGAGGTTGAGTATTCAAGCCCTACCAGAGGCACCCTGGGACTTAACTACTCTCAACCGAGAGGTCGGGTGTTCAAAGCCTCCCCAGAGGCACCAATTGTTCGAGTCATACCAAAGGCATCATAGATATATAATTGTAGCCTTTCAAGGCATTAATAATAATAATAATAATAATTTTTTTAAAAAAATTAATGTTCTCCCTCCTCTCTCTTCTCACCCATTCTTTATTTCTCCTTCTCTCTTCTCTAAGGATGACCGGCGTGTTGTTCGACCATGATTGACCGAACAATTGAGTATTGTTCATCTAGGGTTAGCCAAACAACACTAGGTTGTTCATCTAGGGTTAGTTGAACATTAGGGAATGGCGAGTATGTCGTTGATTTTAGGGGGGAAATAAAAGAGGCGAGTATGGTGACAATTTTAGAGGAAAATCAAGGGAGAGTGGAAGAGAAAAAAACAACAGAAGGAGATGAGATAAAGGGTGACAGAAGGAGGGAAGAAAAAACAGAGAGGAAATGAGGGGGTAACTGTAAAACCCTAAAATGTTGCTTGATTGTGTTATGCATGGATTCATACATTGATAATCATCATAAACATGTTCATTTAGCTCCCGTAGATGTTTAGAGTCAATAGCATGATCGTTGACGTCGTTTGAGATGCATGTATGCACTTTTCTTTCGCGAGATGCTTTGAATCTCGGGTTTAAGATTTATGTTGTAACTTCATGGATTATTGTCAAAGGGCATTTAAAACATCATTTACATGCCTTGGATGTTTGTTAGATGCTAGTTGCATCGACGGTTTGGTTGCTAGTTGGATTCTAGCGAAAACCCTTTTCAGTTTCACTTTTCCGGTCGTCGTTCGGGCGAGTTCTGCCTGAGTTCTTGGCCCTGTTTTGATGAGGTTTGAGACTTGAATCCTTTGGTTATAGATTAGAGGATATTAAGGTTGAATTGTAGACCAATTTTGGCTTGGAAGGACTCGAGAACGCACGCGGGAGAGGCCGGGATCGAGCAAGGAAGCGAAAACCTAAATCTTTGAAATAGGGGTGATGCGGTCGCATCACCTTAAGGCCAAGCGACCGCAAGGGGTCAATTCCAGAAAGTCGAATTTTTGCCTCTTTTTCTGATCTGTCCGAAAGTTTCACTTATTAAAACCATTTTAAACCTATTCTAACCCTACTTACTTATCCTAATACTAATCCTAAACACCTATTAGAGTATTAGGGGCTAATTAGTGAGGTAATTAGAGGATTTAATCCCCATATAAAAACCCCAATCTGCCGCTCATTCTCTCCCTAGTTCGGCCAGCAGAAGTCGACTTCCCCCTTTCTCTCTTCTTGCAATTTCTGGGAGCACTCAAGGGGCTTGAGAGAGAGAGCTTGAGGAGGAGATTCGTGGGTCTTGAAGGGCTGAGCTTGGGGGCCATTAATGGAGTCTTCTTCTTCCCCATTTCATCTTCAAGGTTGAAGAAAGAGTTGAGGAGAAACATCATCTCTAGGGCACGAATTTTCACCATTGTTAGGGCTAAGTTTTGGTAAGTTTCTACCTTTCTTCTCCTTCTTTTTAGGCTCCATTGACCCTAGGGAATCAACCATGTGTGCTATTTGGGTCAATGGAAGCCATTGTTAGGGTTTATAGAAGATGCATGAACCCTAGGATTTCAAATTCATGATAGAACTTGATTGGCCTATGTGAGACCATGATTATGTGAAATTCATGTTCTAACTAGCTTATTGAACTTGATTATGTTGATTGTTCATGTGGATTGGTGTTGGTTTGGTTGAGATTCTTGGAGGGTGCCTTGCCCTAATTTTGTTTTAGCTTGCAAATTGATGATGTGAGCTTGATTAATGTGTTTTATATGCTTAATAGAGTATATTAAACTTTGCTATATGAATTGATTATGGGTATTGAGCTTGAATGACAAAGATGCTTGGAAGGGGATTTTCCCCAAATTGTGTTTCGGCTTGTCAAACATAATTGTAAGCCTAGTTTTTTGAATTACACATGTTTAAGAGATTATATTAAACCATGTTGTAAATTTTAATCATGTTTTGAAGGTTATGATTGGTATGATGACTTAGATGATTAATTTGTTCTAAGTTGCTTTGTTAAATAATTTGTTGGGTTTATATGAGTATATTGAACATTGGGATTATGGTTTCGGGCGATAGTTATGATTATAGGGGGATGATGAAGCCTAAGCTTCTATTCCTTGAATTTTCGGAAAACTTAGATTGAACTCAACGGAGTTAACCTTTGGGTTAGTATGAATCCTAGGAACTATAATCTTAAGTCCTACGGAATTTTGGGTAGAATTCATGGAGGTCGAGCCTCCAAGAAGTTTTGAAGTGTGTGAAGCACACTTGATTATGAGAGCTTATATGATTCTCGGTTGTGATGTTTATGCTAGTTGTGGATGAATTGCATGACTAGTTTGATAGTAGAGTGTTTACCTACTTGTTTTGAGCATATGAGTATATATTACTTGTGCTTGGGTTTTGAGTCCAGCTGGAGTCGGTTTGGTTGAGTTTTGGTGGGACGATACATCGTCTTCACGAATTGTGAGATTCGTGATCGCGATGGATCGCCGTGCCGGGTTTGCACACACCCCTCCATCGATGGCCACGGTGGGGAAGTAGTTTATCTTAGTTGTAGTAATACACATGACTTTGATAACTATGGAACTCGAGCGGAGACTGTCTCGGGGACGTCGATATCTACGAGAGGGATATCGAGGGCACATAAAGGTTTTGCACGTGTTTTTGCAGGAGCGACACGCGCGGAGGAATTTGGGTAATGGTATCATATCCCTTATACATGAATTGTTTCACAAGTGCTTAAGTGAATAACGTGCTTGGTGAATTGGATATGATATGATGTATGTTTTGGTTTCTTACATGTTATACTTAATAGATAACATATTGATTAATGTTGTAAGCATGTATGCTATCACATGAGTATTATTGGAATGTGGTTTTATGCCAAAGGTATTAATCATTATTGTTAAGTTTAAGTTTATATGCCTTGACATGAATAGTATGGGAAGGCTATGTTATAACAATAACATGAGTTACTGTTGTTAAGCTAATATGCTTTATCATGAATATTATTCGGATATGGCATTTTGTTAAAAGCAGGAATTATTGTTGTTAAGTTTATATGCCTTCACATGTAACCCATCGGAAGGCTATGTTATATCAATAACAAGAATTATGATCGTTAAACATATAATTGTCTTGACATGGCTTTTAGTGAGATGTTATACTACAATGATAACATGTTTTATTAATGTTGAGCATGGATGCCATAACATGATTTTATATAAAGTTATTTCATGACGATAGCATGATGTAATTTATGATTGAGCATTATGCCATGATAGGAAGTTACGGTTAGTAACTTACTAAGTCTTTGTGACTTACTTTTATTTGTTGGTTGTTTTCCCTAGATCCGAGCCGAGCGTGCGGATCCAAGTAAATCAAGAAGATTGCGTTGGCGAAGTATTATTTCTGGCAAGGTTGCTACTTAGATAGTTTATTTGTTTTTGGTGAGGTCGTTGGGAAAGATGAAGTTATGTAAACTTCATGTTGGGGTAGCAACCTAAATGTGAATTGTGTTATTTGTAATTATGTCGTTTAGCTTATTCTTTTGGTAGCCGACAAGTAGAAGTCGTGCTGGATGTTTATTTATGGTTATATTTCCATATGTTTTCTGGTTGTTAGTACTTATAAATGTTAGTACTCATGTTGTTGGTAGCCGACTGGTTTTGGTCGCGCTTGGTTAATTGGTGATTATGTTAGCATGTTAAATTGCTAGTTAAATATTATGTTTGTACTCCGGCATGTTTTTAGCCGTTGAGTTGTTAGACTAGAGTCTTAGACTTAGTGTAATGTTGGGTTCCGGCCGTAGCTTCGCCGATGACTTGGTTTATTTTATGCTCTATATTGAATTGCATAACAGGGAGTTTGTTCTACGTGCCCAATGTTGCGGCACGCGAGTCGAATTTTTGGACCGAGAGATTTTGTGGCGACCCGACCCGGATCCCAATACGAGACCCCGAGGTCGTGCCGCCTAAAAAGGCACGTAATGAAAACAAATAGCAAATAGTGGGTAAGGCCATAACGGCGGTACGCCAAAAACTTTAACACATGCGGAAACGTAATATAATTAAACAGTGGCGCCCGAGCTAACAAGCTCAAACTAATACAACCTTAGAGATAATGAATCTCTTGGTCCAAAAATAAAATCATGTGACGCAACAATAGGCACATATAACAATTTATGGCAATTAAATATCAAGTCATCGGCGACGCTACGGCCGGAACCCAATATTAAACTAAGTCTACAACTCTAGTCTAACATGCTTGACGACTAAAACATGTCGCATAATAAACATAGTAAACAAACCAATATATGGTTAAAACAACAAAAGCACAAGCATCATAAATACGTAAGGCACGACTAACATATGTCGGCTCTCAAAACAATAAGTACTAATTAAACATAAGTACTAATAATTAAACAAATCAAGTCTTGCTACCCCACATAAAGTTTATATAACTTTATGTCCCCGCCGTCCTTGCCAAAAGAAAAAGGTACTAATATTACAAGGTAGCAACCTTGCCAAAGCTTCTTCAATGTAAAACGATAATCACTTCGATCCACTTGCACGGCTCGGATCTAGGGAAAACAATCATAAACAAATAGGAGTAAGTCATAAAGACTTAGCAAGTTACAAACAATAACTTCTTGTCATGGCATCATGCTTAACAGTAATAATTCATGTTATTGCATAATATACATTTCATAAATAATCATGTCAAGGCATTCATACTTAACAATCTTGAATATCATGTTATCAACAAGTATAACATTTTATTAATTCAATCAACCATCATTTCATATCATATCATAATCACGTAGCACATTATTCACATATAAGCACTCGTGAGTCAATTCATACAAAAGGGAAGTGATATCGTTACCCTTTTTCCGCGCATGTTGCTCCTGCAAAAACATGTGCCAAACTTATGTGTCCTCGATATCTCTTTCGTGGATATCGACGTCCCCGAGACATTTCCCCGCTCGAGTTCCGATAGTTATCAAAGTCATGTTTCCATACTACAACTAAGATCAACTACTTCCCTACCGTGGCCATCGATAGAGGGTGTGTGCAATCCGCACGGCGATCCATCAAAATCACGAATCCCACAATTCGTGAAGATGATGCATCGTCCCCGCCAATGACTCGACAACCGACTCACTGACTCAAACTTCAAGCACACGTAATTCATATTCATATGCTCAAATAAGTAGGCAAGTACTCTACAATCATCTAGTCATGCTTTTAATTCACAACTAGCACATAATCACATTAGAGATAAATCAAGACTCTAATCATCAAGTGTTCTTCATACACTTTAAAATGCTTGGAGGCTTAACCCCCATTAATACTACCCCAAAATTCGTAGGACTTAGGCTTATTACTCCTTAATGTCATACTAACCCAATAGTCAACTCCGTTGAGTTATAATCAATCTTTCAAAATTAAGGTATAGAAGCCATCGGCCTCAATACTCTCCTATGTCCATACTAACGTAATCAAATAGGTTACTAAGGTCATTAAACCCATAAAACCCCAATCAAACAATCAAGTATGAAACATAGAATCAAAGTCACAAACTAGGCACATACATTCTTGTCATTTCATGAAATATGCACCCAACACTTAAACAACAAAGTAGGGTGATTTAGCATACTTTAACACACATAAATAACATTCTAAACATGGTTTACAACCTGTTTATAATCTGATCATACGTCTTAAAATGTAGCATTTAGCATGTACGTGATCATAGCATCTCAACGAGTCTAACTACTTCATCAAACATGCTTCCAATGCTTAAACAACAAGGTAGGGTGATCTATCATACTTTATCACACATAAATAACATATTAAACATGGTTTACAACCTGTTTCTAACATGTTTATAATCTGATCATACCATCAAAAATGTAACGTCTAGCATATACGCGAACATAGCATGTCTACTAGCCTAACTATTTCATCCAATATGCTCCCAATGCTTAAACAACAAGATGGAATGATTTGGCATACTTTATCACACTTAAATAACATTAAAATCATGATTTACAACCTGAATATAATCTGTTTACACAACCCAAAATACATCATTTAGCACATACGAGATCATGGCATCTCTACAAGCCTAACTATCTCATCCAATATGCTCTCAATACTTAAACAACAAAGTAGCATGATCTATCATACATTACTACCCTAAATGACATTAAAATCATGGTCTATAATAGGTCTATAATATGTTCATACAACCCAAATTCATCACATAGCATAAACTAGAACATGGCATCTCTACAAAGTCCTAAGTGCTCTCATTGACCTCATATAACAAGATTGTTTTCCCTAGGGTCAATGAGGCTAAAAGAAATAAGAAGAGATGTTGTAACTTACCTTAAACAAGTCCTACAAGTTGTACAAAAACGTCCATGCAAGGTTGGGTATGTGTTCTTCTTGCTCTCCTCTTCACTTCTACCGAACGGTTTTGGAAATGGCTTCTTCAATAGTTGGCCACCATTGATGATCACTCAAGAAGCTCCAAGAACTCTCTATAACTCTCAAGAAATGTTTAGCCACGAATCTGGAAGTGAATGACTGAATATGGTGGGTTTAGTGGAGGTAATGGGCATGCAATGGCTGAAGTGGGGTGGCCAATGCATGTGTGTGCATGTTGGAGGTCTTCCTTTGCCATGTGTTGTACATGCATCCAATTCATCCAAAACTTGTCAAACATGCAGGAGATGATGTGTAGGACGAACTAGGGTGGTTTAGGGTGGGTTAGGTTGGGTTTGGGTGGGGTTTGGTTAGCCAAATTGGAGAGACATCAGAAAAATCCCGTAACCTGAATCTGCCACCATGCGCTCGCATGGCAGCTACATGATGCGACCGCATCATGTCTGCATTCTTCCACATTTCCTTTTTACCCCCTCGCAAGTTCTAGGTCTCTCCTCCTTGCACCCTTTAGTCCTCCAAAGCCCGAAATGGTCTAGAATTCAACCCTAAACACCTCTAAACAATAACCAAAGCAAATCAAGCTTCAAACCTCACTCAAACATGGCTAAGAACTCAGACAGAACACTCCCGAACGACAACCGAAAAGGTCAAACGGAGAAGGGTTAACGCTCGAATCAAACTAGCGATCAAACCGTCGATGCAATTAGCATTCAACCAACATCTAAAACGTGTTAATGATGTTAAGAATGATTTCTAACATTTATCCAAGTGTTTACAACATAAAACACAAACCCGAGTTTCAACGCAACTCGTGAAGGAAAGGTGCAAACGAGCATCCCAAACGACGTCAATGATCATGCCATCAACTTTAAACATACAAGTGATCTAAGTTAACATACTAATGATGATTACTAAAGTATGAACTCATGAAATAAACAAGCAAGTAATAAACTAGGGTTTTACAGATTTACTATCTCTTTGGTTGTTTTAGTTTGAGCTTGTTAGCTCGGGCGCCACTGTTATGTTATATTTTGCTTCCGCGTATGTTTTGAGTTGTCGGTGTATCGCCGTTATGGCCCTACCCATTATTTGCTACTTGTTTGTTGTTATTTGCTTTCTGGCGGCACGACCTTGGGATTTCGTCTTGGGATCCGGGTCGGGTCGTCACAGTAACAGTGGCGACAACGAGTGATGGATGGGTGCATTAAAGAAAAAAAAGAATGGCAGGCTGCACGGGGAATAAAGAGGGTTTGGTGAGACTTAGAGATGGCGCACGTGGTGGTGGGGTTGTAGAGAGTGAATGGTAAAATTGGAAGTTTAGAGAATTGAGGAGGTGTTTAGAGGATAAGGGGGTGCAAATAGCGTCCCTCCCCCAACCCACCAATAAAAAATAGTGAAATTAGACAAATGGTTGAGTTTGACTTTGACTGATATGGTCCTAATTTCAAAATTTTCAAAAGCAAATGCCTTGCTCCTAATCTCATACATGTCTTGTCTATGGCACGGACACAAAGTCTAATATAGCACGGGCACAAAGTCTAATATATTAATAGTAGGACTGTAAGAGTGTTTTTATATTTTTGAAAATTTTAAAAAATGGAAAAGAATGGAAGTATGAAATACGAATACGGGTACGGGTACGGGTACGTGGGAGAGAGAGATCCACTATGTGTCCATGGCCATTGGCCACCAACGTAACCAAAATCAAATCCCAAACCCAAGGAAGCAAGACTGACACTGACAGTCCCTTGTTAGGATCAAAACCCAAAACATGGATGAATCGTACTCATCCATGCAATAATGTCGTTTACAAAAATTTAGGTAAGATAAATCCTCTTTACCTATTCCACAACGTGTTGGTGGTTGAGTTATGAGAGAGAGTGGCTCCGTCTTACGTATTAAGCGTCTTACATGAGACTTAGTCAATGTCATTTTGTTTACAAAAAATTAGCGAGCCACACAAAATTATATTCTTTAAAAGTAAATAGTTTTTTTATATATAATAATATCTCAAATGTGATTAATGTATTCAGTAATTGAGTATGATGTGGTCATTACCGTCAATACCCCATCCAATTTTTCAACAAAGTTGTTGACGTGGATAACATAGGGACTGTACTAAATGTATTTTTGTCTTTTAATTACATCCCTTTCTTTCCCCCCAAACATTTTCCCTTCAATTAGACTTTTCTGGGTGCAAATGAAAGACAAAAATACCCATCTAACAGTTCATTCGTTAATCCACGACAACATGTTCGTTACAAAATTGGATGATGCACATTACACACAATTACTTAATACATTGATCACATTTGTGATATTGTAATATGGTTGATAAAATCGGTTACAATTATGATAATTTTCCTTATATTTTAAGCTCATAATTCTTCTATTGATTGGAAGTTCAAACATGCATCATATGAGTAGTAAGTAATTGGGAATTTTATATTATTATGTGCTACAAATACAATACAATCAAAAATCATATACTAGTTGAACAATATTTGCTAGTTTCCATCTTCGACGAGCTTTCAATGACCCATTTGTCTGTCATTATCGCTGAAGCTTCCTTGTTCCTTCCATTTCCATGATGAAAGCATGCAAGACAACATTATTAGCATTTGATAGAGGTAGGTACCCACTCCCACTGCCAACTCATAAAATAAAGCAGCCCCCTTGTTCCCTACAAATTAAAAATAAATAATAATAATAATAATAATAATAATAACAAAATTACCCAACTACAAAAACCTTCACCCATACATACTTGTTCAACTCTTCATATCTACTTAATTCTTCCTCAAATTTAAGCCAAACAGGACCCCTCTCCTGGAGGTTCACATGCTTTGGTCCTCCTATGTAAGACTGAACAACAAACTGTGGGGTCCTCTCCCTATTTACACCAAAAGCACACACACACACACACATTAGTGTCACAATCATTTATTTATTAAAAAAAAAAAAACTCTATTTTCATATTCATGGAATTACCAAACAAATCCCACCTTCCTTCATACTCTGATAACCACGCAAAATAGGCTGCTCCATAATACATGGAAACAAATGGCTTTGTAAGATCCTCCACCGACTCCACTTTGTAAGCCTTGTACCCCAAGTCCCTGCACCACATCATTTTTCTTAACAATCATATAATAACACTTAACACTGCAACAACATTCTTCTCTTTACACAGGACAAAACATAAAACATTTATTTTTCGGTGTTCAACAACTATTTAAAAAGTGCACTCCTCTTTACATCACATCAGGGCCGGGTCAATTACACCGAAATGACCTTAGGCACTAGATCCACAAAGTGGCTCACACTCCACCCTGCCCTGCTGCTTGGTCAGCCAGAGCATTTTACCATTGCACCAAGCATTGTCCCAACTGACTTAGCTAATATGTATCAGGTAAGAAGGCCCTATTTCCAACATGAACCAAAAAAAACTCGTATATGATCAAAGCTCTCATAAGTACAAATAACAATAGGAAGTTAAACTTTCAACGTGCTACTATTCCTCTACATTGTGATAAAATCAGTTTTCACCATAGTAGGTACATACTTGTAAAGCCAGCAAGCGGTAGGGTAGTCAATTCCCATCAATCCAGTTCGTGGTATAATTCCACTCAAGAAACGCCTGCTCACAATCTGAGCAAGAGCACATAAAACTGCCTGTGAAACAAACATGTTTTTTGTTTCAATATAACCAACTAATTTAAAAGCTGTTAGAGAGAGAACCAACAATGTAAAACATGCTTTATATGTTTATGATTTAACATACTGGAAATATTTTATGGGAGTAAAAACACTCCAACATTTGGTGATAATTTTGATATGAACCCTTCAAAAACCAGACCACAAAAATGACCTTGTGGAGGGGGAGGCTAAGATTTGAGTTTTCCTACTGTTTTATAAATGACACGTTAAAAGCTAAATCAATCACTCTAAAGATAGCCCATCAACCATTAATAATACTCCCTCTGTCCCAAAATGAGTGTCCACTTTTAATTTTTTGCGAAAATATAGGGCATTTTAGTAGTACATATACATATATGCACTTCAAGTCCACACTGTTGTATTGAATGTGCATATTTGGACAAGATCGATAGCAATAGTGTGTTTACTAACTTAATTGGAAAGGGACCCTTATTTTAGAAAAAGCCTTTTTCAATAATTGGGCACCCATTTTGGGATGGAGGGGGTACAATTTTCCACCTCCTCATTGGTTCTACAGTTCAAAACACCCTCCATTTACCACCAAGACCTATCAGCTTAACTCATTTCAGATTTATATTCAGAGCTAAAGAGAAATGCAAACGGAGCACCATCTAGAACTATCAAGGTTGTTCCTTCATTCACAAAATGAATTGATCCCAGAAATTCTTTCATTCTTGTTCACTCAAGGGGGTTTAGAGGGAGGGAAGTGAACACAGTACTGGATGACACTCGGATAAACCCTTCTGACTCTTATCAAGATCGGGTGAGAAATGACCAGTTTATGAGCTCAGTAAGCTGGAAGCCAGTAGTTTATTTTCTGGCCAGACAAAGCACAAAAAACAGTAAGCCACTGAAAAGACTACCAGAAATGTGGGATTATATTAATACTCATCTATCTTGGTCCCAGGGATTTCCCTTTGAGTGAGCTCTCTTCCTGTGAAAAATACTGGAAAAGAAGAAAACTCCCAACCGTGAAGACAATCTAAAGGGCATGCAAACATAAATTAATTATTGTATATTAATAGAAGGCAATTTGGTCGCATTGAAAAGTTTTCCAATTAGGGAGAAAGATACAAGAGGCATGCACATAATTTGTTTTTCCATTTCTATTTCTTCCTTAGCGAACGGGCATAAATATCAAGTCCCTCAGGTATATTTCCTGATGAATTGTCTAAAACCATGGTAATGATAAATTTCTAAAGAAAGAAAAATATTGTTTTTTACTGGATATGCATCCAAGGAAGGATAGATAGCGAGAATAGGGGGAACGGAAGAGAAGAGAATTAAATTTGAGAATTTAACATTTTTAGGCAAAGTTATGGGTGATGCAACCAAAAGGTTCTCCTAGATTGTATCATCTAGGCAGGATAGATAGCGAGAATAGGGGGAACAAAAGAGAATTAGATTTGAGATTTATTATTGTTAGTCAAAGTTATGGGTGATGAGACCAAAGGTTCTCCTAGATAGTTTCATCTAGTTATGATTATCTAGTTTTATATACCAGGAATTCTAGTTCAAGTCACCTAGGCATCTACTCCCCGACACATGACTGACCCTACATCACTGCAATTGGGGAGTGGCCCAAGCTCTCAAGGGGGTGCATAAACTTTTCCATTCAGAAGTATTGACAAATGGAAACCAGAAGCTTAGTTGTATGACTCCTTGGTAGCAAGTTTTGATACTTACAGGTTGTACTCTTTTTGTACTGAAGTGCTTGGAAAGAATAATTTCCGCAACCCCCTGCAAGAGGCAGCCGATGTTAGAGTTTTCAAACATTGTGAAAGAGTGTATAAGACAATCAGGAATAGTAAAGCCATTTGTCCTCAAATAATACCAGACATTCAATGCTTAAAGTGCTGTACAAATTTAAATGGCAATCTAATAACCCAAAAAAACACCCAGGTATTTCTCAATAAGTTAGACATGTTTCTGCTGATTCCACTCTTCACATTTACAAAAGAAACTCGGTGCACACCATACGTCCCAGAACTCTGAAATATGACTCTTTCCCTAAAGAGCAGCCTTTGGGAGTGTCTCAGAAGTTTGAAGTACGGCTCTTCCCCCAAATCGCTACCTCTGAGACAATAATATCACTTGCCGTTTCCGCCATTTCTTTCTTCTTTTATCCCACTGGCATGTCAAGTGAATAACGAGTTTACAGAATTGAAAACATTAGTTTCTAATCCATAAGGCATTTCAGATTCAGCAATGGAGGATAAAGCAATATTCGGTAGTACCTATAAATTGTAGTCTACTCAAAATTTACAGAAAACGAAAAATAAACTCCTTCAGTGTGGCACAGGAGAGTGGTGTAAGTTTTTTAAAAAATCACTCAATACACTATCTGTTCATTTTTAAAGAAGATTTTAAGCAAAATATTCATGGAACTGGTTCGTTTTGATGAAAAATACTAGCTCCAGGCTTTCAAGGTGATTGTTTCCCAAATGGATTTTCTCCTCATTAACGTCAGAATTATTGAGTAAATAGTATGATTAGCCACTGTCATCCAAAAAGTGGAGTGCGTATATCAAAGGACACAACCTTATTAAACATGTAAAGGCAAATACTGAGTCCCATGTTACCAACCTTTCCATTATTTTCTGATCTTTGATCTGGTTTAGAGGTATAGAAACAAACTTCTTTTTAACTACAAGGAGATTTACCACCTCCAAGAACCAGAATAAAGTTGGTACCAGATTGTTGGACAAAAGTTCTTTTAGCCAGAAGTAAAACGGTCCCGTCAATAGTGATTGGATTAGTCATATCAAAGTCATCTCCAAGTTCACTGGCATGTACAAGGGGATATTTTCTTGATAACAGAGTTTTTATTTCAAAAAAAAAAAAAAAAGAAGAGAGAGGTTAGAATCACCACCACAAACTCTGCCAGCACTGCCACCAGTGCCCCATACCACCTCCACTGCCATAAGTCATAACCCTTCAAATTCCCTGTTTCACCGTCTCCAAAATCAATGCCACCACCTCCAAAACCCACTCAACCATCATCACCTTCTAACCATTTTTGCCACCACCAAACCTACCTTCATGAGGATGAAAATCGAAGAGCTCTATGTCAATCACATGTGCACATCCTTTGCATATGAATCAAAATTGTATTCACGATGAGATTGATTGGAGAACACGCAATAAACGGAAACAGAAATTCCAACTGAACCAGTGTCTGACCAAGTTGAGTATCTATGTGATTCATGAGATGCAGATCCATACTTATCAAAAAATATAGGTGCTTGTGTAAAGTGAATGTGATTGGGTGGTTGGCAATGGTGTAGTGTGGTCAAGATTCCCTGTCTTAGTAGTTGGTTGAGGTAGAGGTGTGCATGAAGAGGAGTCAATGAACAGGTAATGGAGGTGGCGGCAACTGCATGGATGGTGGTGGTGGTTAGGGGCGGTGGTAACAGCGATTGGGGATGACAATGGTAGTTTAGATGACATACATTAGATTTCCAAATCTTCAAATATTCATATGGGTTTCGATTTCAATTTTCAAATTTGAAAATTCTAAAAATTGAACTTGGGTCTGTGAAATTTAAGGTTGTGGTGGTGGTGGATCTATAAATGATGGGTTTTCCGAATGGGTTACTTTGAAGGAAGGAGTAAGAATTAGAAGAAATAAAATAAAATCAAAAATTAATTTTTGGGTTAATGGTGAAATTTGAGGCGGTAGTGGTGGTGATGGTGATAATGATGGGTCTATAAATGATGAGATTGATGGAAGAAAGTGAAAGATAAAAAATTCAATTCTAAATTTCATTTTTTGGAGTAGTGCATTTTTTTAACTTATGAGACAAAGTATCATATATTTTTAGATTATTGAAACAATTATTTTTTGCTTTTAATTAAAAACTTATGTTAAATACCGTATGGTAAACTAAATGATGAATTTATAACCAAATCTCATGCACTTTGCACCCCAAGCAAAAGGATCAAAATAATCCTCATGGTACATGCACATGCCATTTTCCATTACTAATTTGACGCCCATGGACGGGAGGGGACACAGTGGGACAACTAGCAAAATCGTGTATGAAAGTGAGACACTTCATAGGTTGGAAAAGACATTATTAGAGGTATATGAAAAATTGTTACTATAGAAATAGATTTGTTGGTGAGTATCGAGATATTAAGAAAATATATAGCGTGCTTAGTAATTACTTACCAATAAGCTAAGAGAAATGGGTGAATTAAAGGGGCTATGTCAAGAAGATGAAGAAAAATAGAGTACTTAATTGAGAAAATCTATGCATTTTGTTAAAGAAGAAAGTTAAAATCTTCGGTTTACTCTTTTAAATTTTCGAACTACTACAAGCAGCCTTAAAAATAAAGACTACATATTGGTCCCTAAGTTATGGATCTTACAAACAAAACCACTGCACTAACCACAAATAACTAGTCCCATACCCTAAACCCTTAAGAATATTTTACTCATTTCCTTAACTGGTTCCAAACCCCTAACCTCTTTTGGTCTTCATTGCTTACTCCTTTCCATAGGACCTAAGGTAGTTAGATGAAACAATATCTCTATTCCCCTCCCATGGCTATAGCTATTGACGTTTGTTTCATCTACCACAAGAGGCTGTCACCTACCGTCATCCTTTGAGGTAGTCCCATACTGAAAACAAATTCTCTCCTTGCTTAATGATCTAGCACCACGGAAGGAAAGTGACTAAGAATATAAAGACATTCGAAGAAAAAAATCCGACTGAAAATAAGCTAAATATATTTTATTTCTCCATTTGAGCTAGGCAAGGTCAACGCGTTTCTTGGTGGTGGTGGTTAGGGGCGGAGGTGGCAGCGATTGTAAAGATGATAGTGGTGGTTTAGGTGGAATACGACATTGTTATATTTCCAAATAATTCAATTTTTAAATCTTCAAAAATTCAAAAAATTGAATATGAGTTTGTAAATAATGAAATTTACAGTTGTGGTGGTTGTGAGTCTATAAATGGAGAGTTTTGCAAATGAGTTAATTTGAAGGAAGGAGTAAGGAAATATACAAAGAAATAAAATAAAATCAAAAATTAATTATTGGGTTAATGGTGAAATTTGAAGCGGTAGTGGTCGGGATGATGGTGGTAATGGTGGTGGGTCTATATGGGGTTGATGGAAAAAATTGAAGGATAAACATATAAATTTAAATAAATTCTAATTTTTATTTAGGGAAGTAATGCATTTTTTTTAACTTCAAATTTAAATATGAGACAAATTATAATTATTTTTGGATTATTGAAACAATTATTTATTATTTTAATTAAAAACATATTTTAAATACCAAATATTTAACTAAATAATGAAATTATAACCAAATCTCACTTTGTACCCCAAACAAAATGACCAGAATAATCATCATGTGACATGCACATGTCATTTTCCATTACTATTTTTAACGTCCATTGATAGAAAGGGCAAAGCGGGACAAATAGTAAAATAAGGTTTGAAAGTGAGACACTTTGTTGGTTGGGGTGCAATATGTGTTTTAGTGGGTAATTTTGGGAGCTAATTGTATTTTGGCCCCATTGAACTTGGACCAAATTACAAATTTCCCCCTAAAGTATCCACCAAATCCACTTTGCCCCACACATGACGGGCGTTAGAAAGATGACGAAATTGACCCACATCCCAATTTGGTGTGGCTATGTCAAATTTGGTGAAGGGATGTCAAGTTTGGTAATCGCAGTGGCAGATATGGTGGCAAAGAATGTTTATGATTGAGAATTTGTTCCAATCAACCCACCAACAATATCATCGGTGCCGACGAGAAATTGGTTGGAGTTGAAGCTAAGTACGATGAAGACGGATCGAACCATGATGTGGCCCATCATTTTCGTATGCATCTCATATGGGTTCAAATCTAAGTTTTGACTTTTGATCAAATTTTATGATTTGGTATTGAATGGTTCATTTATAGGTGAAATTAGAGCCGTCAAAATGGGTCGGGACCCGTTGGGTCAACCCAAATCGTTGCCTAAAATAGTGGGTTGGGTTGGGAAATTGACAACCCATAAAAATATGGGTCATATGGGTTGGACCCGTATGGGTCACGGGTTGAATTGGGTTGGGTCGGGTTTTTAACGGGCTGACCCGTTTAGAGAATACCCTTTTTTTAGAGAATACCCATCTAGTATGCTTTCATTTTTGCAGAATAGTCTTCATGTAATCTTTCATTTTCTTTTATTATTATTATTTTTTGTTTTTTGTTTTTTGTTTTACTTTTTTATATATAACAAATCTAAGGTTTATTAAATTATTATGTAGCAATCAGTTTGGATTATACTGATCTATGCCATATTGTCATCCTACATGAAGTCATGTCTTGACATCCAAGGTTTTTTTAGTCATGTAAGAGGAATGCCCATAAAATGTTTAGCAGAAATCTGAAATGAAGATTCAATTGTTTTAGTTTGTTTATTTTATATTAGTCGACTGTACAACAGTTGAGTTGGTTACTTGATTTTGAGTGGTTGTATAGTACAGGGAAGTGGAAAAACAATGGAAAATTGAAAATAAAAGAAGTAGTCATTACGTAAGAAAAATTGGTGGGTTGACCCATCTGACCCACAACCCATGTTGGGTTGGGTTGGGTTGGTGTTTTATTGACCCGTCATCTAGATGGGTCGACCCACCCCACACCATTATATGGTGTGTTTTCTTGAACCGTGGGTTGACCCAACCCACCAACCCGTTTTGACAGCTCTAGGTGAAATTCATGGTATATGCTTGTGTATTGTGTTGTACGAGAGAGACATGGAGAAATGGATGGTGGAGTTTGGTCATTTGGCATCGGCGGCTGTGACGAATTTAATTTTTGGTGGGTTCTTATTCATGGCGACCTGAGTATGATTCTATGATCTTGTGTTTTATCTCTCTTTTGATCTCTCAAAATGATTCCAAATCTATTTTTATTTTTTTTTCTATAGAAAATTTTGAATAAAAGATTTATACACTCTGGAGTTTTCTCGCTCTTAAAATTTACATAAGAGCTCATTGCTGAAGAAGAAGCACAGAAAGCGTTGCCGAAGGAGAAGAAAAGGAAGTTTCTCTTTGGATAATAAAAGCAGAGAAAGCGTTGCCAGAAAATGACCAAAATGCCTTGTACGTGAAATACTATGTGCAACTTAACGTCAGTTTGGTAATGTTCGTCGTGGCTAGGGGAAAAATTGGAAAAAGTTGTAAATGAGATATGAAAATGACGCAAAGCTTAGGTTAGATAGCAAAGTGGGATTTTATAGATACTTTGGGTGAATTTTGTATTTTTTTTGTAAGTATATACTTGGGGGTTGAGAGTCTGATATCTCTAACAAAATATATTATTTTTTAGAGTCACAAACTCCATAAACGAAATAAGTAAAGTCTCCCACAACAATGTACTTAACTATGATTACTCAGTTTAAATTGTTCACACCGATAAAAGTAAATGAATTCAAGTTTGGTTTTTAAAAAGGGATATAAAAATAATCAACAAAAAAAACAAAGGTGTAGGGTAAGTTGCTATACAATGACAAAAAACATATGTTATAAATGAACGAAAAACAAAGTATTAGAAAAGCTAAACACACAACAACACAATTTATAAGTCTCAAAAACTCTATAAAGATTACTAGTACATGCAAAAGGCTGAATGATAACACCCGTGAAGTTGGGAAGAACTGCAACATATCCTGATTGATAGATATTGAGCAAAATTATTTCACCTTACTAAATCAAAATGCAACTCCTTTAGAAGCCAGACACAATCCAAAAACTTATGAGCTTGCAATAGTTATGCAGGTTATATGTAAAGTTTGTCAATAGATAGGGAAAATGATGCCTCCTGGTGAGCATCAACTTGATAATTCATTAATGAAAACAGGAAATAACAGTTGCCCATAGATCATACTCATAATCTTACCCTGAGTTCTCCCCGAGAAAGAAATGGTCTTTTCTCCGTATCATGACTAATTCGCACTTTCCCCCGTTTCTCTCCTGCGTTTGTCCACTCTTTACTAACATTCGGGTTATTCCACATCTCCTCCATGTCTTCAGGAGAAGCCCTAGAGTCCCAAGTAATCTTAACAGGACCTGCTACATATGTAAAGAAAGAAAGTTAAATCATCCAAAACACACAAGCCACAGCATCGCATTCCCTTTTCATGAATAAGGCAATACTTGAGAAGATCATATACTACTTTTCTATAGTAGCTGACTTAAGAGAGAAAAATATCACTATTAACTGCATCGTCATATGAGTTAGACAGTATGGCTAATTCCACCTATCTTTGCAGTAAAAGGTAGCTCCATATCTATAGTTCATACTCACCTATCCTAGATATCTCTCATTCAACAATTTAACCATTCAGAGAAAAAAGTAAGGGTTACTGGCCTTTTAATCAATTGAAGTTTAAGTAATTTTTTTGAAGTAAACCATTCAGATGTTTGCTTAATAACCTATTCTTAACCAGTTTAAGTAATCACTTTTTGAGTAATTAGGTCTAAGTAATTAATCTTAATGCTGACAATATTTAATATCCATTAGGGAATCTCGTAAGCAAAACTGAAAGAGCTTAGTTGCAGAAGACAAAATACTTTGTTTCATGTATTCAATTGACATGAATGTCCAAAGCCTCTTATATGAAAATTATGGTGGATACTTGCTCAAGAAATTACTCCCAGTTACATACAGAAGTACACAATTCAGTAAAGAGGTTCCAGCCTGTTCTCATACATTGTAATGAAGTAAATTTAGCGAGTAATGCTATAGTCCCAAATGAGTACCAAACTTTGAGCACACAATAATGTGGCATTTTATGTGTCATCTTGTTGGCTTCACTTTTTAACCCACGTAGAAGCCCACAAGATACCAAATACAATTACAAGTAGAATGCCACATCATTATGTGCACAAATTTGGTACTCATTTGGTGGTTTTAGCAATACTCAATTTAATACCTCATTTAATTGAGAAAACTTGTGTGGTATGATTGTAAGTGCTGAAACACTACTGAATAACTCCCTCCATCCCAAAATGTGTCCCCTATTGACTTTACACGGATTTTAAGAAAGTATATGATTTCATGTATTGTTCCTTTAATGCCAACAATTAATGTCTAGTTGCCAGATACTCGAACTTTGTTTTCAAAAAAAAGAAAAGGTAACTGAATGGAAGGCAAGCAATCATAACTTCATAAGTCACAGCAGAGAGGTTTACCTTCCGCTTCCAAAGCTGCAGTAGCAGAAGCAGGCACACTCGGCGAAGGAGCAACGTCAAAAAAATTTCTACATAAATATGACATATTTGGTTAACAGTTGTAGTATAAATATTTTTCGCATAAATTTAAAAAGAGCATAATAAGCTTTCAATCCTTTGACCTAAATCCACAATAACAAGCGTTAATAATTGACCTTTCATAATATGTAGATTTGTTTATGTCAAATCTACTGGATTCGGTAGAAGTTGTGGAAATTCAAAGGGATTTAATATGATGGAAATCAGTTGGTCCTGTGGCTTAACAATGACCTGCTGCTGTCTAGGGAGGACTATATGGATTCCTTTTCTTACGCTCATGGATTAGCTTAATGAGAATGAATGTAAGAGCAGATCACTTATGTGCTGCAGAGTCTATTATGGGGAATGTTATAAACATTCTTTGCAAATTTGGCCAGTGCCATAATCATCAACTAGAACAACAAGCATCATTTTTTGAGCAAAAATACTGCAGCGAAAACCTAATAATCTTGGCATACGAATATGAAAAATGCCAGCCATGGTGTATACTAAGGGCCATACTCCAATTGGTTTAACCACCTTGATGGAAGACTTTCCTTGACAGAGAGATATCTTTTCCAGTATGTCAAAGTTGACTTATGTGTAGCCTTCTTCAAACCGCCTTTATAAGCCCTCACCATGAACTCTTCACTTCTTTCTCTGCAGAAGCAACTCTAATGTTAAAATTTCAATATATTCTAGCATTTAAATGAATGTAAGTGCCACAGAAAGGAGGGAGCAGGGAACAAAATGAAGAAAGAAAAGAAAACCTAAAAAGGAAGATAAAAAGAAATGAAAGCGCTTGTTGAACTTACTTTTGGTCATAATTTGATAACCACTTGAGATAGGCAGCACCAAGACATATATTAATGAAAGGCTTGTATAAAAGCTTTGAATCCCCTTGCAATTCATAAGTTCGGAAACCCACCTCTCTGTCAGCAAGTTTTGGTTTTAACTCAATATCTTTACACAAAAGGAGAAGAAAAAAGCCTTTGATTGGAGTTGTACACTCTACTCACCGTCAAAAGAATAGGTTAGTACCTGATCAACCACTCTGCAGTATTTGGCAAAATTTGCATGATCCCCATTGTGATATCTTTACTCTTTTTGTTATATCTTGTACACAGGGGCTGTCTATCACTTTCGAGTTCTGCTATGGCACAAATCATATCCTGCAAAACAAGAAGCTTCATTCATTTATTTATTATTTATCTCTCCTATTATTTGTATATCATTTTAATTTGGGGGGGGGAGTGGGGGGAAGTCAATATAAGTTTGTAACTGATGCTCCTCCATTTGCCAGCTACCTTGAATCAGAAAAACCCTATCTGAACTACTCCCTCAGTCTCAAATTTGAGTATCCCTCCAAAAAAAATTGCAAAATTTAAGGAAGTTGACTTTTAGATCATTTTAGTAGCGCATATACATGAATGCCCTTAAGGTTCACTCTATCATACTGCAAGTGCACATTGAGACATGACAGATAGAAAAGGTGAATTAAGTAACTTAATACAAAAAGGGACACTCATTTTGGGACAATTTTTTTTGAAAAAGTGTCTGATTATAAAGTAAATCTTCTGCAATTAAGCTTTTCTCTGTTTCACGTCCCAAGTATCACATGGTCTGCAACATATAGTGCGGAAAAACAAGAAAGAATCCCTTAAAGTTCAGCTGTTCGAACATAACCATGGACTAGGGGACATAAACTCAACTCAACTTTGTTTGACCTCTCATAGAAAAGAAGATCCCAATCTAAGAAAGAAAGAAAGAAAGAAAGAAAGAAAAGATTTCCTCTATCCATGAATGTCTTCTAGGATCTACTATACAGGAACTGCAAAAAAATTACAAATATCACACACAATGTAAAATGAGTTTACTTTTGGTACATTGTTAGTGTAAAAAAAAAGTTTACACAAGCACTCAAAGAAACATCAATGTTTAATGATAAGATTAAAAACATCATGTGATATACATCAAACATTAAGGTAATTGACCTTTTATGTGTTTTTCAGATCAAAGAAAAGTGTAGTGATGTCTTTTGAAACTACTTCCAGTTATCAGCCAATTGAGCATCAAAAAATATGTCATATGTGATAAAGAAACAATGTGCAGGTCTTCTCCAAGTGTTGGGTATCAAATCGAACAAGACTTTATGCCACTCGTGTAAAAAAACAATTTACACAGACATTGTACCAAAATTTTACTTGTGTAAAATTGTGTGGCAGACAAGTATTGAATGTTAGCAAAACGTACCGAATCAATATCAGAAACAAAATGCCTGCGGACTATGATTCCAGCAACAGCCTGAAAAAGACACCAGGAAACGAGTAGTTAGATAAAATAAGAAACGGATCATAACTTGAGGAGTTGTACGTTCTTAAAAAGGGGGTCACAAGTCAGACCCACTAGCCTAATCCTAAAGGTAACATAAAAGCATATACTTAAAAGCTGGTGTAATTTCTGAAATCATTGGACATAAAAAAAAAAAAAAAAAAAAAAAAGAGGGATCATGGATTAGTTATAGTGATCCAATAACTGAAAGTGATTGATTGATGTGGTGTAGGTGTACCTTCATCTCAGTTTGAGTAAGATAAGGCTGGCCGTCAGGGTCACGAGAGAGGTGAACCTTAGATCCTCTGGTCTCACCGACGTTTATCCATTCAGAGCTGACAGAAGGATCATTCCACATTGCTTCCATGTCGTGGGGATCAACACAGTCGTCCCAATACTTGAAACTAACAGCCATCCTTGGAAAGAATGGTTGATGTTTCTATGGGTATCAAGGAAGGAGGAATGCGAGAGCATTAAGTGGAGAATGGAGATAGATGCATAATAATCAGCAGCAATTTAACAAAATTGAAAAATACAAAATGATAATGAAATAATGGAATGAGTGAAAAACAGGGAGAGATATTTCACGAGACATAATATGCATATCAACATTAATTCCAAATGTAGATAGTAGATAGAACATCAAATGCAAAGATACTACATTATTCATTCATATGGATGATATTGACAATAACACAATATTAATATTAATGAAAGAAAAAGGAAAAGGAAGAGAGGAATGGGGTGATTGAAGAATGAAGATAGGTAGGGGTACTACCAGGAAAGAAGACGAAAACGGAATTAGCGACAAGATGATTCCCCTGCCTGCCTGCCTGCCTCCGTCCTCTTTGATGATTAACAAAGAAGACGGTTGCGTTTGGGGGAAGGGGAAAATTCCCTGCCAAAATTACTTGAAGTTGTTTGATTGACAATGAGAGTCTGTTACAGGTACCCGTACACCGTACACCTTTTTTTTTTGGGGGAATCGTCATTCTCTCTCGCTTTTTTATGTTTTATACTTTTATTGGAGTATATTATTAAATTAGATTATTACCGGTGCTATGCACGATTGATTTAGTGTTGTTTATGAAATATAATTTTGTAAATATAATCTGCAAGCTATTTGAATGAACCAATAACATATATCCTCATAATTAATAAATATTAATAAATAAATAAAAAGACATGAGATTCCACTAAATCATAAAACCAAAAATTCATGAGAATTATAAAATCAAACAAATATTCTTAGTGTGAGTGTGAGACGAAAGAAGGGGAGGGGAAGTACCACGAAGATAGACTCGTCAAGGAGGTGTGTTTGATAGAGGGGGGTATTTTGCGGTGGTTGTTTGTAGTGTTGATGAAACACATTTAATTAAATTAAATTAAATCTACTTTAAATTGATCGAGTTTGGTAAAATAATTAAAATTAAAAAACTTATACCATGAGAATTGAGGAATCCTAATCAAATGAAACTTATTTAAATCAAATGTAATAAAATCTATCAAGTACAAACTGATTTGACAACAAAAAGAAGTAGAAAAAAAAATTTACCATGAGAATTGAAGAGTTTTAATCAATTGAAACACGTCTAAATCAAATGTAATAAAATTTATCCATCAAAAAAATTTACCATGAAAATTTGGAGTCTTAATCAAGTGAAACACGTTTAAATCAAATGTGATAAACTTTATATGATATTAACCGATTTTGACAGCAAAAAATGGTAAAAATAAAAATTAAATAAATAAATTATCATGTACTCCCTCCGTCCCTAAATTATCGTCCTCCTTTCCTTTTTCGTCCGTCCCAAAATAATTGTCCATTTTGAAACTTACCTTTTTAGAACATCACTTTTACCACTTTACCCTTACTTTTTCACTCTACTTCAATTATGGGCCACATATGCATGGACATTAAAGGAAACTACACATTAAACTAATATAAATAATCAAGTCAATTACATTTTCTTAAACTGTGCGCTGGGTTAACCAGGACGATTATTTAGAGACAGATGGAGTATAAATGAGGCATCTGCTTTAAAATATATCATGCTTTAATTTTTGTTAGCAATTTTTTTATATATGTATAGATAGATAGAGAGAGAGAGAGAGAGAGAGAAAAAAAATATTGTATGCACGATTTTAATAGTGTTTTTTTTTTTTTGTAAAAGTTGTTTATAACAAGATGATTTTCTAAAGTTGTAATAAATAATTAAAATTTTTAATTAGAATAATTAGAAAAAAAAACCGAAAAAATAAAGTAAATATTCAAAATTGATCATATGAATATGAAATTGAAATATTAAAATCTATGATAATTGATAAAATCTATCCGCCAAAAAAATTACCATGAAAATTTGGCGTCCTAATCATGTGAAACGTGTTTAAATCAAATGTGATAAAATATATTCGGTTTTAATCAATTTTGGTAACAAAAAATGGTAAAATAAAAAACTTTTTCCATGTATAAAGGAGGCATAAGTTTTAAAATCTATCCGGTTTTAATTTTGGGCAGAAAAAAAAAATATATAATACTGTATGCAAAGTCTTAGTATTTTATTTTAATTTTTGTAAAAGTTGTTTATAATGAGATTATTTTCTAAACTTGTAATAAATAGTTAAAAATTTAATTAGAAAAAATTTCAAAAAACGAAAAATAAGGTAAATATTAACAATTGATCATATGAATATTTAATTAAAAGATTAAAACCTATGAGAATTGATAAAATCTATCCACCAAAAAAACTTTTACCATGAAAATTTAGTCCTAATTAATTGAAATGTGTTTAAATCAAATGTGATAAAATATATTCGATATTAATTGATTTTGGCAGAAAAATGGTAAAAAAAATTTACAATGTATAAAGGATGCAACAGTTTTAAAATATATCCACAATTGATCATATGAATATGTAATTGAAAAATTAAAATCTATGAGAATTGATAAATTCTATTTGTCAAAAAAAAATTACCATGAAAATTTGGAGTCATAATCAAGTAGAACGCGTTTAAATCAAATGTGGTAAAATATATCTGGTATTAACTGATTTTGGAAGAAAAAATTGGTAAAAAAAACTTTTAGCATGTATAAAAGTGGCAGTAGTTTTAAAATCTATCTAGTTTAAAATAATAATGTATATACATATATAGTGTCGTATGCACGGTTTTAATAGTTTTTTGTGTGCAAAAGTTGTTTATAATAAGATAATTTTCTAAACTTGTAATAAATAGATAAAAAATTTAATTAAAATAATATGAAACAACAAAAAATAAAGGTAAATATTAAAAATGGATCATATAAATATGTAATTGAAAGATTAAATATATTCGTAAAAAACATTTTTACCATGAAAATTCGAATTCTTAATCAAGTGAAATGTGACTAAATCAAATGTAATAAAAATCTATCTCGTACTAACCGATTTTGGCAGAAAAAAATAATAATAAAAAACTTTTATCATATATAAAGGAGGCATCGGTTTTAAAATCTATCCGGTTTTAATTTTCGGCAGTAAAGAAAAAGAAAAAAAATCACAACTTCACAAGAAGTTGACTCGTCGAAGCACATAATTCCTTTAAAACTTTGTACATTCAGCACAAAGTCATCATGTGAAAGTAATAACTTCTATTTTAATAATAGTTAATAGATAATTAATAGATTAGTAATTAATAATTAATAATTAATATATATATATATATATATATATATATATATATATATATATATATATATATATATATATATATATAGATTAGTAGAAGAACACATAACATAAAAATTGTGAATAATTTGTATTAATTAAATAGCATGAAAATGAAAAGAGATGAAAATTGAAGAGTTTCAGTCAAATTAAACTTGTATAAATTAGACAAGATAAAATCTAGTTTAATTAAGTGATATTTGAAAAAAAAAATAGAAACAAAATCCTTAATTCCTATCATAAATTTACTTGTGCCTATCATAAATTTACTTGTGAAACAATATCCTAAATCTGTTTTATCTTATCAAATTAGTTTTAGGATTTTTATCTTATCTAATTAGATTTATGATTTTTATCTTAAACTAATCAATTTTGGATTAAAAAAAAACCTTTACTATTTCGATGGTGACACGTGGCATCACAAAATCCCTTTAAAAGTTTTACTTTTTCACGTAAAGCCGCCACGTGGCAGCATCAGCTTCTGTTTTAGTAATAGTTATAGATCTCAATGGTATCCACTTTTTGTTATCTTAGGCTTTACAAGAAAGCACGTACGGCTGAGATTCAATAATATCTATATTATAATAAAGCTCAGTAGTTAACTACTGGTCATGATTCATTTTTAGCAAACATAACTACTGGTCATGATTAAATCTTCTGAAAAGTTAACTACTGATCAAGATTAACTCTCATTATCGTCTTAATTGGTTCCCTAATTAATTCCGATATTTGCCATCATATATTAGTTTTTTTAATACATTCAATAGATATTGCTAGATTTCGTGAATCCTGGTAACAATATAGGAGATATCTATAAATCATTAACAGTAAGTTATTTCATTTCCTTTTTTGTTCCTTTAATTCAGTTTATTTATTTTGTTGATTATGTACTCCCTTCAATTTAAATTAAGTATCTCTTAAATTAAGTAAATAAAAGAGAAAGGCAATGATGCCTTAGGTAGCATTGAAGAGAACGTATACAAAGAAGAATTAAAGGTGGACGGTAATGATAGAAAAAAAAAAGAATAAGAAAGAAAAGAATGAAGTTGGGGTGCTGGAACCAAGGGGCTGAAGAAAGGAAGAAAGTAAAATAATAATACAGTAATAGTTGATTTGAAAACTTTGACTTACAATTCCACAAACCTAAAATAAGTTTCTTCTTCTCTTTTGTTTGTTTAATTTTCTGTATTTAGTAAATATCATTTTCTTGATTTTCTACTTTATCTTTCCTTTATGTTTAAACTTTGCAAATAGCTTCTATACACCTACTAGCTAAATGACAAATAGTAGTAGAGTATAGTTCTTTGGTTAAATTTAAATATTAGACAGAGTTATTGCATCTCGCGTTTCAAACTCAGTCATTGTTGTGAAACAAAAGCTTCCAGATGAAGTTTAAGTTGTCCTTATTGAAAAAAAAAAACAATACAATATTATTTCTACTTGTCAAAATTCTTTTTTTCTTTAACAATATTTGATTATTGGTTTTGCTAATCTTTCTAGAGACACGGGTATGGATGCCACTTTTTTTATTTATAAGATCTCTCTCGTTCGATTCACGGATATATCATTATGGATGCCCAAGGTTTTCCTCATATTCAAATTTATTAGTTTTTATTTGTTGTTAGTATTTCCTTTTTAATGCCAGGCTCCTCCGCCATCCCTCCTATAAGGGCAAGGCTGGTTGTCCCCTTCAAGTTTGTAATTTTATTTCTATTAATAAAATCTAGCAGGGTACCGCCCCTGTTTTCATTAAAAAAATATTACAAAACTAACTTTTAATTTTTTTTCACTGTTGGATGATCATATTGTTTTAATTGATTACCGAGAGGTGTTCATTTTAAATTGGTTATTTTAAATACTGACATCGTCCTATACTTATGTCGTGTCATAGGCACAAGTACAAAATCTAGTATAATATGAAATTTGATAAGGGTGGACTCTGGCTTCATGCATTCATATTCTTTATTACTCACTCTTTTCTTAAATAATAATACTTATGTCGTTTCACCTAATAATACATGTGTGAAAACTGAAAAGTGTAATAATAAAATAATAAAATAATAAAATTGAAAAGATGAAACCTCGGCACAGTTACACGACCCTTGTGTGATAAAAGCCTTTAGCAGGTTCAGCGAAGCCACCGAGCCAATGCGAGCTCGCCGGAAAACACATCGTAGAACAACTGAGTCGAGGTAAAGAGCAAACGAGATCCATGGCCCTCAACCCTCTCGGCTACAGAAATCCACAGCACTCAGACCACTTGGCCTCGGCAAAACAGTCAATGATCACCAGGTCTAACATGAAGCTTCCCAAGGCCCTCTGAAACCGCCACACGCAACCACCAACTCTCTGACAGCGTCTAGCCCACTCATTCATGATAAAGCCTGCAGTACATTTAATGCCCGCCGCAACCTACTCCCCTATCAAAGGCCGCCACCTCACAAGACAAATCAGGTATAAATAAGGGACATTCCTCACTGTTGAAAGGCAAGTCATTTATTCAGATATCCTAACTCACTTATCAAACCCACTTATCGGAACAACCAATATCACGGCTCATTTATTATGCACTTCACCAGAAACCTTACTCTCACGCCGGAGGGTTCTAGTCGGGCCATCCCCGACGCCTTAACGACGTTTTATTTGTCTTGTGCAGGTCACTACGCCAGGACGAGCAGACCGAGTCATCTTTACTTCTTACGTGGAAGAAAAGACAAGGTCACCACGAATTTTGTGTGATAAAAAATAATGTCATTGAAATTGATCATAATTATCAAAATATTTAAACACAACCAACATGTTTACAATACAAATAGATGGTAACATTGAAATGTTAAGAAGGTTGTAAACATCTCAACATAGTATACTCGTTATTTGTATGGAACGAAGATAGTATTTATCTTTTTTCTAATTTTCCTTTTACATTTTACTTTTCACTTAATTAGTGGGACTCACTCCATGGGTGATAAGCTTGTAATTTTCCTTTTATTTTCATTATTTTTTGAAATTTTATTGATGATTTTGAGCTTTAGATAATAATTAATTGCATTTAAGATACTATTTTTATGTATTTTGTGCTTCATGTAGGTATCTCGAAGATATTCGAGGTTTTATGGCTCAATATATGCAAATCGAGACAATTTCGGGCTTCAATGTTAAGTTTTGATGCTTGTCGTTAAGTAACTCCATTTATTTCAAAGCACAACAGCCTAACAAAGTCTAACTGAGCTAACGGAGGATGAATCTGCAAGACCTGGGCAGGGAAGAACTTCGCTAGCCAAAATCATAAAGCCAGGGGCACTGGAGTACTATTTTGGAAGCAAGGGAAGCCGGAGTAAATTTCCAAATTTCAGGGGAGGCCGGTGCCATTAATGAAACTTTCATTAATGCGTTGTCGTCTCCTGAAGCAGCCACGTCACCCGCTTCTTGTGCTTGACCCCCTGGATCCCGGTATGACCCGCTCCTAACCTGCTCCATCTGCCTGCCCTTCCAGCCCACTTCTCCTCACAACCCGCGGCCCATTTTCCCCTGGGCAACACGCGTCCCTTCACCTGGTTGACCCAACCCTAGCCTTGACCCAGCCCCTTTGTTTCTTCCCTTTTCTACCCCCAAATTTATTATGTTCTTCCTAATCTACCCCTGCCTTCTTTGCCTTTCATTTCCTCCCATTTCAGCCGGCCATTTTGAGAAGGCAATCAGGTTTTAGGGCAGCAGCCCTAAAACTCATCCCAACTCCATTTATTCCAATTTTCCGCCTCTCCACCAAAATTAAAAATGCACCCATTTTGAAGGCTTGGAGCATCAAATCAAGGGTCAAGGGAGCAAGATTAAGTGAAGTCAACCAAGATTGCAACATTAATTGGTATAATTCTTCCACCTCTTTATTTATTTTTATGTTGTAATTTTTTGAGAAACTTTACATTTATCTTTATACCTTGATGATGAGTTAAATATATTTTTGGATTGTGATTATTATCTATGTTGAATATGATGTTTTAATTTAATTTCCCTCTATTTGATGTATTACTCATATATTTTTGGTCATTATCATTGTGTGTTTAATGTTTTTAATGAAGTCATGAATCATTAAATGAACCCTAGAATGATAGGATACGAAGCGAAAGCCCTTCCTATTATTTCGAAAATCGTGATAATTGTTTACGTCTCTAAAGCACACCGATTGTCGAAGGCCGTAGATAGTCAATGGGTGCTTGATCTACCACGCGGCTATTTTCTCCCCCAGGTTATGTGTTGCGATGATATGAGTCCGTAGCAAGGATGAGTGGTAGCTAGGTTTTCTATACGTAGGGAAAGCCCGTAGAAAATATTAGTGTGCATCCGACTATCAAAAATTTGAGTTAAGAAAAATATAGAGAGTTAAATTAAACATTGGCTAGATTAGAAATATCACAATCCTTTTTTTTTTAAACTTTGATTTGAAGTTGTCGCCATTTCATTGTCGCGTTAATTTAGTTTACTTTCTTGCCTTTATTTTGTTTATTTTATTTTTATTTTAAATCAAATTTCCGTTAGCTTAGATAAAATTAGATGTGCCCAATTTTACTACTTAGGATTTATTTCTAGCTCTATTCTCGTGGGATCGACTCATACTTCGAACTTTATTACTTAATACGACCGAGTAATCTTGTCCGTGCTGCGTTCGCGCACATCAATGGGGCCCACTCATACACTTTTGCTAGATAAACTATAATCATCCCTATTTGAATTTTGCAAAGTCATTGGTGGGAATATATTTCACTATTACAAATTTCAAAAAAGCTTAATAGGAGTATTAACATTATTATAAGAGTAAAAGTGAAAATTTATAAAAGTGTATACATTTATATTTCAACCTTTTTTAAAATTAAAGGATGTGTCACTCGATGGTTATTTATGCACGGATGAGTATTAGGATTAATATGTCAAAATACATATTTCCCTCAAAGTATCCACCTAATCCCACTTTCCTACCCAACTTACTATTTGTGTCATTTACATTTCCAATCCCTTTTGAAGAAGAAATTGAAGAAGTTAAACTAGAATAAAAGTAAAGAAATTAAATGCTTGGATCCTTGGAAGAATTGTCACAATCTTATTCTCTTTGTAGTTATATTTATACCAATTGTATTAATGTAGGACAAATTAAAATAGTTATATTTATACTTACTGTATTAATGTAGGAGAAATTACGGGTCACTACACTTTCTCAATTTTTTAATTGCTTAAGTATCTCGTTTTTTTTCAACCGTTAAAATCTTTTTTTCGTAAAATCATTCCTAAAATGCTCGAAAAAGAGAAAGAACGACTAAAATTCGTAAAGATAAAGAGCAAGGAAGGTGAGAAGTAGGGTGGTGAAGAAGAATATTTATGTGTTTTACCTTATATTCGATTAATCCACCGACCTAACTTCTCATTCTCTTTTCTTTTCATCTATCGATCTTCAGCTTTACATGTGTCTTATTATTATTCTTCATTGTGTTTATGCATTTGAATTCAAAATAGATTCATTTTGTGTTTATGTTGTTTTGCATGTCAATTGTTCGATGAAATGTCTCAATAAAAAATTTGTTCGTTGTTAGACACCCTTTTTCAATTTGGATGCATCATTTTGAATCACCTTGCATTATTTGTCAATCGTGATGTATTGATTTGGATTTGAGATGCAGGAAATAACATCATTTTGAAATCATTGATTGCGTTCAGAAAAGAAGGGACATAAAGGTCTGGTTCATTATAATTTACAGCACGCTGCATCAATTGGTTGTTTGACTTGTTGTATCGCGATGCACAATTGGATTAATATAATTAAATTTGATGTATCATGGTGCATAAATTGATGCAGTTAGATGTCAAATTAGATTATGTAATTAAAATTTATGCAGTGCAATACTGATCCGTAGTACACCTTAAGTTCATTAAGGGTATCGTAGTATTTTCGTCCAATTTTTTTTTTCCCGGGAAGTAGAGTTGAAAAATGTACTGATTAATGCAACGTAAAGATGCATTACAAGTAATTGTAAATGCAAAAACTTGTGTAAGACGGTCGTACGGATATATTTTGTAAGACGGGTCTTTTTCACTCGACCCACCATATATTGGTGGATTGAACTGTGAGAGAGCGAGGATCCGTCTTACAGATTAAGATATACCCAATTCTAATTGACTTGGTATCTAAAATTTAAACTTTACTGGGAAATTAATAAATAGGTAAAGCAATCAATCAACATGTAGATTTTATATATTAAAATGGCAAAAAACTTAAGTAAGCTGATCTTACGGTCATTATTTGTAAGACGGATCTTCCTTACCAAATCCATTACGTGTTGGTGGATTGAATTGTGAGAAAGTGAAGCTCAATTTTACGAATTAAGATCCGTAAGATCGTTTTATAATATTAAAATTACAAAATAACATTGAGATTGTTATTGATTAGACAGCGAACAAAAAAAAATGTTAAATCACATTTCGCAAGAGTAGGGTTATTGTTAGTTCTCTATTAAGTCTTCTTTAAAAACAAAAAAAAACACAAAAAGTTCTCTCTTACGTCTTAGCACAACACAAATTTATGTATTTTGACATCTTAAAATAAAAATTTAAGACTTATTTGGCCTCAAAGTGCGATGTCAAACTCTTACATTGTTTTATATATTTTCATTTTCTTAGTTTTTCATTTTCTTAACTAAGAAAACATGTCATCCCGATAACACCACATTGAACTGTATTTTTTACATATATTAACCGACACTATTTTACATATTAGAATAATTTATATTTTTCAATAATACCTATAACAATGTTTAAAGAGATGCTCAAATAAGTTTTTTTTTCTTCTAAAAGAAAAAATAATTTGTATATACTATTATTTTTGTGAATGAAACGGAGGAGTGGGAGTTAAAAGGTATGTCATTGTGAAAATTGTTTATTCCGACTTTCGAGCCTCTCCGTCTAACTCTTTGCAAGTAAATTTTGGTAAGGGGGTGCTTAATACATCACTTGGTTTATTTTTTTTAAGTTTGCCCTTTTTTTTTCTTTTTTAAGAAGATGAGTAAGAAGTAGCTTGCTCTTATTCGTAACCTTCATCATTAAAAAAAAGTTATTGAAACCAAAAATTTGGACTGATTATGAATGAGGGAGAACAAGCTTTGTGGGTCGATCTTATAATTTTTTTTTTTTTTTAATGTTATAGCTAAAATTCTAGGCCGAGTATGAAGGTGGCATGGCCGGCTTTTTGGGTAGATTTTTATTATTCTTGGGCTGACTAACTGAGTTTTAGACAAATAATTTTTATTTTTTAATTTGTTAGAGAATCAAGGACAAATTTGTAACTTTATCTATTAAAGAAACCCTGTTTTGGTATGTGTCGGTTGCTCCAACACAACACAACACTCCCAGTCTCATTCACAATTGATATGCGGGCCATCCCAAAGTTGGTTCGTTAGTGTGGGTCATAGGCTCATTTGAAAAGGTTGTGTGAGGGTGACCGTAAAGATCTTATTCTTAGGTGAAGCTCCAATTTATATATGCAACACAATGGGTCCAAATTTCAAATGAATCAAAAAGCATCCCCTGCACTCTAAATATATTTTCTTTTATAACAAAATTCGAATCGGTCCACTTTTTGAAATTTCTAATCTTTTTAATTTATTTTTTTTTCAATCAAAAAATACCACTTTTGAACATAAAAACACTGCAATATCCTTAATGAGCAAGAGTCGCGCTACGAATAAAGAAAATTATGTGAATCGCGATATATAAATATGTGAACCGCGATATATGAATATGTGAACCGTGGTGCAACATTATGTGAACCACGATATATAAATAACAAAATATCAACAGCTAATATTAAAAGAAGCAAACTACCCAACACGTATATCAACAACTAAAAATTAATGACAACAACCCTTCTTTTTTATTTCATCTTTAAATATATAATGTCATTTCTTCTCAAGCTTATCTACTCTTATTTTGTCTCACTCCATATGATTTATTTAAAATTACAGTTGTTGTTTATCACCAAGTTTCTTCTCATGCTTTATGATTCTCGGATGCATACAAATTTTAGATAAAAAAACATCTTTTTCTTCCTTCATCTTTATGAACTTGATGATAAACAACCACATGGAGCTGATTTATGAAAATTTCTCACAATGAAGATTTATTGGGGGCATGCCCAAACTTCGATCTCACCATGCAGCCTTTTATTTAGGGCATGCCCAGACTTCATAAATTTTGATGTATTTCGATGTATTTTAACACAGAAATTGAATGTAAAACATATATTTTGTATCGCGGTTCACATATGTATTTTGTACTGCGGTTCATCAATGTTAACATGTTGGAAAAATTGTGTTTAAAGAATGAAATTCTGCATTCTTGAGGCACAAATTTCTGTATGTATCATTTGTGTAATGACTGAGGTAATTGTGGAAACATATTCTACTCCGTGAGAACACCAAAATCATATATTTATTTGTCTAATTTGGTTTTTGGATGAATAAGTTATGGTTTGTTAAAGTGTGGTGTTGGAAGTGAGTTTATCCCACATTGGAAAATTAACAAAAGTTTGAGTGGTGTATATACAAGTGTCTTATATAGTAAGGGTAAGCTTGTGTAGAATAGAGACTCTCTAGCGCCTGCACCCGCGCATGGGGGTGCAGATCATGGTCCAATTTAGCCTTCGAGGTACCGTACTAATGTGCGAGCGCGTCTCCCGGACACGAATGTCAGGCCAGATTTGCATGTTCAGACCAATCCATATTTTGTTAATAATTCTTTTGTTTTCGTAACTCCAGCATTCATTGTCATAATCAATTTGTTTCTACTTCAGCCTACATAATGGAGATAACATTCACAATTGTAAAATACGATTAAAAACAATCTCCACATACACTATTTGCATCACATTTTGCTAGCGTCCCCTTTGACCTCTTTTATTTCTGTTTGGTAATAGAGTCAGACACAGCTTCAGTTCGCCGAAAACCTTCGTGCTAAAGGTCTCTCTGGTGTCTCTGTTGTATCATGGGAGACAAACGTCAAGTAAAGCTTTCAAGTACTTACGGGAAGGGACGAATCCGTTTTAAGGAAACCATGTTCGACACAGGCCTCGAACTAGCAACATACTTTCCTTCCACATGCACACTTGGTTTGCTCAACAGCAGACCTCACAAGAAGCTACAACAGACTTAAACGCTCACCAGTAGACTTCACAAGAAGCAACAATAGATTTGAAGGATTACCAGTAGACCTTCACGTCTACGTATACCAGTAGACTTGAAGACTACCAGTACACCTAAAGCTGTCAAATAAGGCAAAAGCCCGTAGGCATTCCCGCCCCACCACCTATTAGGGGCGGGTTGGGCTGGTGTATTCAATACCCATTTGGATGCGGGCTTTGCCCGTGTGAGCCACGTGCTTCTGTGGGTTAGGGCGGGGCGGGGGGCGGGCAGCCCACATATTTGGACTTTTGCATAGTTGCATTATTTGATTTATTTCATTATTTGGATTTTGGACAAGAGCGACCCAGTCCATTTCATTTGGCTTAACCGCGTAAGGGAAAGGGAGCAGGACTGTGAGTGTTAGGTTAGAACTTAGAGTTAGATCTCTTAGGGGAAAGGGGAAAGCGTATTCTCTTCTCTCTCTCTCTCTCTCTCTCTCTCTCTCTCTCTCAAATCTCAATAGTCTCTCTTTAGTTCTTTACGATTTCTCCACCGAACCAGTCTCCACTTTCAAGTGGCACCGTCTTTGTCTTCGGCTCTTTGTCGTCTTCATCTTCGCAGTTATCATCTTCGCCGTCTTTGGGCTTCCTCTCTCTCCTCTGTCTCTACTCATCCAGCTAACAGCTTCGCCGCCTTCGTCTCCGCTCCTCCAGCTTCGCCAATCGCCACAGTCGTTCCTCTCTAGTCTCATATCAGAAGAAGTCAGATCTCACGCTCTCTCTCCTATCCTTGCTTCCAGCCTTTTTAAAACTTTGTATGGACTCCAAGTCTACAACGATAACTCTGTCTGTATGTTTGAAGACTCCGAGTATCTATAGTTAGACTACATTTTTTTTATTTTAGTTTTTGACAACCTGCAATCCTGCATGCTCTTGTCCATCGTCTTTTCTTTACATTGTTTGTTGGGATGTTTACCAATAAATTAAAATAAAAATTAAAGTATTGTATTGTATACAAATACAATTGAGATTAGTTTTAACAATTAATGACTACTGTTGTTTGTGTATTAATAAATAAAAAATATTAAATAAACTCATTTTTTATGGACTTGCTCGTTTTACCCCGCGGCCCTACGCGAGGTGGGTTGGGCTAGGAGTTTCTAGGACCATCATGTCCATGGGCATTTCAGGCCCACGAGCAAACCCGCCCCGTAGGCCCGTTTTGGCAGCTGCTCTGCACACCTCTGAAGCATCATCAGTCTTCAAGCTTATAACAACAGTAACAATTTCTATAATTGTTTTTTCCTATTCTGTAAATTGTATTGATTTCCCTGTATTATTTATAACATTCTTAAAGCAGAGTTGGTACTGTTATCTTGGATAACAGTAGACCCTTCTAAGGGGAAAAACATTATTTATTCAAATTTATAGAATTGTGTATTCTGACTTTGTTCATATTTCAGATATGACAAGTGAACTTAATACCCAAGCTCTTGGAAAGGAACATAATGTGACCTTGAACGCCACAACTTCCAATCCAACAGTGACCAATGCTACTGTGAATCAGATTGAGACCAATCCTACTATGCCGATGCATCATAGCGAGAAACTAGAGAAGTTCAATGGCTTGAATTTCAAGCGTTGGCAGCAGAAGATGTTGTTCTACCTGACCACCCTGAACTTAGCGAGGTTTCTGAAAGAAAATCCTCTTAATGTTGGTGAGAATCAGAATGATGTCCAAGCTACTACTACTGTGGATGCATGGAATCATTCTGATTTCCTTCGTAGAATTTATGTACTAAACGGGTTAACAGACTTGTTGTACAACGTTTACCATAATAAGAAAACGACAAAGCAATTGTGGACATCGCTGGACGACAAGTATACATCAAGGGATGCTGGAGCCAAGAAGTTATTGTCAACTGCTTCCTGGATTATAAAATGGTGGACTCCAAGACTGTATACAGTCAAGTGCAAGAGTTGTAAGTTATTTTGCATAAAATTTAGGCTGAATGGATGGTTGTGAGTGAAACCTTCCAAGTGGCTACAATTATTGAGAAATTACCTCTGGGTTGGAAAGATTTCAAGAACTATCTGAAACACAAACGAAAGGATGATGAATGTTGAACAACTTGTTGTCAGACTTCGTATTGAAGAAGACAACCGTGGATCTAAAAAGAAAACATTCGTTCATGTGGCTATTAAAGCCAATATGGTGTAGCATGGCCAAAGCTCAAAAGGCAAAGACAAGGTTGCTACTGGAAAAGGGTTCAGTTTAGGACCCAAGGGAGGAATCTCTAAAAAGAGATTTTCTGGAAAGTGCTACAATTGTGGTGACACGGGTCATAAGGGCACGGCTTGCAAGAATCCAAGTAGAAACCGTGAAGAAAACATGGTGGATGACATCTCTCAAGATGTATTAGACCTGAACCTTGTTGCGGTTGTCAATGAAGTAAACTTGGTGGGTTCAAACCCCAATCCATGGTGGATCGACACTGGTGCCAGCAGGCATTTGTGTTCCAACAGGGAGATGTTCAGTACCTTTGAAGCTGTTGAGAATGACGAGAAGATTTTCATGGGAAACTTTGCATTTCTGAAATCAAAGGTCAAGGCAAAGTGGTCCTGAAGATGACGTCCGGGAAGGAACTGACTCTCAACAATGTACTATATGTACCAGGTATCCTAAAGAACTTTGTGTCCGGAACTCTACTGGTGAAGCATGACTTCCGTACTGTTTTCGAGTCTGATGTTGTAACTATGTCTAAGAGTGGAATGTTTGTGGGAAAAAGGTATGCAACTGATGGGTTGTTTAAGCTCAGTGTAATGGTTGTTAAACCAAAAAGCAATAATAAGAATAAGTCTTCTGTTTACTTGCTTAAGTCTTCCTATTTATGGCATGGTAGACTAGGACATGTTAATTATGGAACCATGCACTGGTTAATTAGCATGAATTACATACCTAAATTCCAAATCGATTTCAAACACAAGTGTGAAACTTGTGTAGAGACAAAGTTAACGAAGACATCATTTCATACGATTGAAAGAAATAGTAAACCACTTGGATTAATTCACACTGATGTGTATGATTTTAAATCAACACAGTCACGTGGTGGAAGTAAGTACTTCATTACCTTTGTTGATGGTAGCACTAGGTATTGCTAATTTGCTATGTGTATCTTCTCAAAAGTAAAGAGGAAGCCATAGAGAAATTTATTTTCTATAAAACTGAGGTTGAGAATGTTGTTTTTCATATGTATCTTGATTTGCATTTGTTCATTCATTACATTATGTTCTATACTTAGTGGCTAAATGGGCTGCGTACCAGTTAACGTGGCAACTGTGTATAGAACTTTGTCTTATAATAGTTTTTCTAGACTTCACAGGTTTAGGCAGAAGACTTCGGCTAAAGGCTTCACCGGCAGACTTCTTAAGCAGCCTCTAGCGGCAGACCTTGTCTGCACTCGGACAGCATGACATGTCCAGCTCTTCCTGATATCAAGATTAAGTGGATTATTTAATTCAGCTTTATTTAGTTTGAATTTGAATTAATCCATCTTCAAATCAGCGTTTGTTGTTTCTCACTTCGTCTTCTCCAACGGTCTCAAGGATGCCCAGCTATAAATACTGTCATTAAAGACTGAAGAAACAATGCTCTGAATCTATCCAACAACATCAAGCTTTATACTCAGTGCATTCAAGAGATCATTAACTGATCAACGAAGTCCTCAACAACAACAAGAGGATCTGCATCAACTCATAATCCTTTACTTCTTATTGTTGTAATCTTTACTATTCTTCTGTACGCTGAATATTCTGTTTCTCCAGATATTCAATTTCCCCACCCCCAAACACAAGTCAAATATTTTGTGCACGATCCATTGAATATTTCTGTAATAGAACCAGTGGAAAATATAGTGCACATTTAAATGCAAGGTTGACTTCCTTGGTGGTGGACGTAGCACTCTTTATAGTGCGAACCATCTCAAAATACATGTGTTTCTTACTTATTGTTTTATACTGTCTTCATTGAGCAGCAAACTTAAGTAATCAGCTAAGTCTACCAGTAGTGCTTCACCAGCAGAATTAGTCTGTCCTACTTACAAGTCTTCCGCTACTTCAAACTTTTTAATAGATTGCAAGTGCTTGTTCTAGGAATTATTACGAAAAGTTTTAAAGTGTTAATAAGCTATTCAACCCCCCCCCCCCTTCTAGCTTATTATTGTGCCCTTTGGAACTAACAGAGAACCAACTAAACATAAATGTTAAGATGCTAAGAAGTGATCGTAGAGGTGAATATGAGTCACTATTTGCTGCATACTGTCTTGAGCATGGTATCATCCACAAAACAACTGCACCAATCTTCACTTTTTTCTTTCTTTTAATTACAAAAATGTCATCAAATAAAAAGTATTTCTAGCCCATCTTCTTTATTTTCTTTTTTTTTTTTCCTTTCTCACTTCCCTCCATTATTGATGTTGCAAGTCCTTTTGTTTGCCAATCAAATTTTTATTAGGGTTCCATTCTTTTCCCCTCCATTTATCTCATTCTCTCTCTCTCTCTTCACCTCCCTCTCTCTCTATCTTTTGTTTTCCTCCTCTATCGCTCATCCTTGCCATGTTCATCAGTTAGGGTTAACCGAACAACCCACTATTGTTCAGCTAAGACAAACAAGACTTGGTTTTCCGACCAACCATGGTTGAACACAACATATATGATTTGTGGAAATTGAAGAAGGCGGAAGGGATTGGAAAATTGGTAGTGACTAGAAGGGAGGAAAAAAGAAAAAAATTAAACAAAAGGAGAAGAAGGGGGAGATGGGTCACTGGAAGGAGGGAGGGAGGTGATGAGCACAAGATTTCCACGAATTTCCTTTTATTTTGTGCTATTTTTGAGTTAATTATGTTTTGGAAATATTATTATTTGTGTATTTATACTTAATGTAGGTTTCCATGCATAATCAAGAATTCATGTGGTGTTTAGCACGTAGTTCGAGGTAATTTTGGGTATTAGAGTTGAGTTGCATGTCATTCGATCAAAGTCCGTTAAGAGTCCAAGGCAAGGAAGAGCTAACAAAGGCTTAACGACAACTAACGGGGCTAACAAATGACTTCATTATAAGAGCTGGGAGGGGAAGGACCCACGCCGTGCATCCCATAAACACCAAGGGCACCAGAGTAAGTTCTAAATGCTCAGGGGAGACCAACACAATTTCCAGAAAGAGCCCCTTTATGGGTTGTCAACTAGCCGGTGGCGCCATGTGTCGCCTCCTGCTCCCTAGCGCGGCTCGCGGTCTCCTTTTCCGGATCCAAGCTACCCGGCCCAATCCAGCTCCATCCAGCCTACTTTATCACTCGTTTCCCTCACTCATACCAGCCCATTTCTTATATGGAGTAGCCACTGCTCCTCTCCCTGGTTGACCCACATCCCAACCGTGCCCCAGCTCCCATTTTCTTCCCATTCAGCCCCCAAATCTCCATTGTGCTTCCCTAAATGCCCCTGCCTCATTTGCCCTTTTCCGTTTAGCTTCCAACCAGCCTTCATTTGCAAAAAGAAGCCCCCATTTTCGGGACATTGTTCCCAAAATGGCGTACCACCCCCATTTTCACCAAAAATTCTTCATTTCCTCCATTGATTGATCACATTTGAAGGTTTGGAACTTCAAATCAAGGGCTGAGGATGCATCTACAAAATATTTCAACCCCAGATTCGTTTTCCATTTGGTTTGTGCTTAATTAATTTATGGAATGCAATTATTTTTCTATGTCCAATGTAGTGATTAAATATAATCTCTCTCTTTATTTAGTTCACATTCATGTTTTGTTATTATTTTGTGGGTTTAATTCTTTTAATTGATTGATAATTTATTAAATGATTTTAGAAATACCTAGGATCCGCGAGAGCTACGTTTGTATTTCAGACCAATCAGTTTAATAGTTGGTGTTTTGTAGCCATCGTGAGACTTGGTTTGACACGCGATCGAACAACCTTAGCCATTCGCGAGGTCGGAGAGGTTAGGGTTGACTATAAGATGCGAGAGTCCGTAGTTAACCAATTTTGTTTGTCTCGGCTACCGACATGATTTGTAGAAAAATAGAGAGAATTTCTTTTTGCGAAATATTACCCATGTGTTTGGTTATTATTGTGTATTCTTTATGCTTTTGATAGCGTAGCAAACCATTAGATGATCACTATAATTATAGGATAAGATACGAGAGCCTGTCCTATTAATTCCGAAAATCACAATACTTGTTTGCGTTACGTGAGACCGAAAGGAGATCACACGTAGATAGTCATTGGGTGCTTGTTTTGACATGTGGCTATTTTCTCCTATGTTATAAGATGCGAGAGTCCGTAGCTAGAAGTTGTAGCTAGATTTGTTATACGTTGCGAGAGTCCGTAGTGAATAATGTTGTACACCCGACTATTAAATTAAACGTCGGATAGACTATAATTATTTCACTCCTATATTTTTATATTTATTTGTTGTTGCCAAACCACCTTGATAAGTCCAAGATTTTCACGAATTTTCCCGGGAATTTTCTTCTATTTTGTGCTATTTTTGAGTTAATTATGTCTTGGAAATATTATTATTTGTGTATTTGTGTTTAATGTAGGCTTCAATGCATAATCGAGATTTTATATGGTGATTAGCACGAAGTTCAAGACAATTCCGGGCTTTAAAGTTGAATTGCATGTTATTCAGTCAACGTTTGTTAAGTCTGTTAAGAGTTCCAAGGCAAATCAGGCTAACGGAGGAGTAACAGTGCTAACAGAGGACTTAACTGCAAGAGCTAGGAGGGGAAGGACCTTCGGCAGCCTTCATCATAATGCCAGGGGCACCAGAGCTCATCTAGAAAGGATAGGGGAGGCCAGCGCAATCCAGAAAGAAGCCTTGTGCGTTGTCGCCCAATTGTGGTGCCACGTGTCATCCGATTGTCCATCCTTCACCTAGTGCCTGACCCGCGTCTCCTTCCTAGATCCAGTCCAACCCGGCCCAAACCAGCCCCACCTGCCCGCATCCCAGCCCAATCTCCCTCACAGCCACTTCCCATTTTCACTTGCCCAGACCCGCGAACCACCACCTGGGCTGCCCCATCTACTGCCGTGACCCAGACTTTATTTTCTTTCCCTTTTTGCCCCTATTTCCTTCCTGTTTTCCCCAAATTGCCCCTGCTTCATGTAGATTCCAATTGCTTTCATTTTTTTTCACCACAGCCAGCCTTCATTTTTTTTCACAAGCCCCCATTTCGGGACATTGCTCCCAAATGGGGCACCAGCCCCATTTCTACCAAAAAATCCTCCATGCCTCAATTGATTGATCACCATTGAAGGTTTGGAGCTTCAAATCAAGGGCCGATGATGCATCTACAAAAGATTTCAATCCCAGATTCGCGATTCTTCGGTTTAATTCTTCTAACCTATCATTTGAGATAATTGTTATAATTTCTTGAGTTGATTAATTTTATAAATGAAGAATTGGTTTATGCTTAATTTATTTATGTAATGCAATTATTTTTCTATGTTCAATGTAGTGTTTTAATTTAATCTATCTCTTTATTTAGTACACATTCATGTTGATTATTATTTTGTGAACTTAATGCTTTTAATTATTTGGCCAATAATTAAATGATTTTAGAAATATTTAGGATCCGCGAGAGCTACCTTTATATTTCGGACCAATAATAGTTTGTGTTTTGTGACACACACCGATAGCATTTGTGAGACTAGGTTTGACACGCGATCGAACCACCTTAGCCATTTGCGAGGTCGGAGAGGTTAGAGTTGACTATAAGATGCGAGAGCTCGTAGTTAACTAATTTTATTTGTCTTGGTTACCAACATGATTTGTAGAAAAATTTAGATAATTTCTTTTTGTGAAGTATTACACATGTGCTTGGTTATTATCGTATGTTCTTCATGCTTTTAATGGCGTAGCGAACCATTAGATGATCTGTAGAATGATAGGATACGAAGCGAAAACCCTTCCTGTTATTCCGAAAACCACAATAGCAGTTTTCGTGATATGAGACCGAAAGGAGATCGTGCGTAGATAGTCATTGGATGCTTGTTTTGACATGCAGTTATTTTATCCCCTATGTTATGTATTGCGATGATATGAGCCCGTAACAAGGTTGAGGGATAGCTAAATTTGCTATACGTAGCAAAAACCCGTAGTGAAGAAAATAGTGCGTCCGACTACCAAGATTTGAGTTAAAGAAAAACATAAAGATGATTAAATTAAACACCGGCTAGACTAGAAGTATTGCACTCCTATATTTTTATCTTGATTTGTTGTTGCCAAACCACATTCGCGTTAGTTTATATTTAATTGTTTTTTAGGTTGTTTATATTTTTATATTTTAATTCATTTTCTTTTTGCTCAAATTTAATTAGTTAGCTTAATTTTGGTACTTAGTTGGGGTGAGAATTACGTACATTCCCTGTGGGATCGATAACTCGTACTTAGGTACACTTTATTATTTGATACGGTCGGGTATTCTTGCCCGAGTTGCGTTTTTGCGCACATCACACCTCCGCAGTAGATTAAATTTAATTGTTTTCTTAGATTTTTTTAAATATTTTTATATTTTAATTCATTTTCTTTTCGCTCGAATATAAATAGTTAGTCTAATTTTGGTACTTAGTTGAAGTGGGAATTACGTACATTCTCTGTGAGATCGATAACTCGTACTTATGTACACTTTAATATTTGATACGGTCAAATATTCTTGTCTGAGTTGCGTTTTTGCGTACATCATGAGGGAGAAGGGAACAATTAAAGGAAAAATTGAGGGAGATGGATGACCAAGGGGGGTAAAATAAGAAGTTTAGGGGTGTAGTTAGAATTTAGATATGTTTTAAACGGAAATAGGTTGTGTATTTAGAGGACATGGGGTGTGAATAACGCCATTCATTTAAAATATAAATAAATAATATTGGCACTAGCATTGACACTTTATTAGATAAGGTAATAGGGTCGACAAACGTAGGGTCAAACCGTTATTCATTATTGCATATGGAACTGCTGGTTATGCTAAATGTAGGGTCAAACATATGGTTGTGTCACCTCACCCTCTTTTAGATAAATTTTTATTCTCATTAATGTATAACTTTTTTGTTTCTCAACCATTACCTATTAGTAACAGAGGTTAATAATTAATATGATAATGAGATATTAATCTCTTTTATTGTTAATAGTAGAACTCTTATATATATATGTATATATATAATTACAACCAACATTACTTTCAAATCAATGTAGGGTAAAACTCTTCTACTGGTAATAAAATGCGAGATTTTTAATCTAATAACTTTTAAAACCAAAATCAATTTTTAACCGATGTGCAATACATCTCTACTAATATTACCAATAGAAAATATATATCTTACATTGGTTATAAATTGATTTAGTTTTGAAAGTCTTTTGCTAAAAGACTTCTACTTTTATCACTATATAAGAGATATATCTTAAATTGTTTTGTTTTTAAAGTTAGTTTTTAAAAGTCTTATATTAAAAACTTGTACTCTTATTACCAATAAACGATAGAGAGAGACTATTTTCACTACAATTTTCGCTTATCCACTACATATTTAATTATTGCATTAAATAATTATATGTTTGGACAAAAGTACCCTTTAAGTACTTACCCATTTTAAGTTGACTAATCAAGTTACTTTGCTATTACATTATAACTTTTTTTTTATTCAAACATCAATAAACTACCCTTTACCTTGTTATTCATTTTTAACTCCCTATTTTTTCTTTCCATATTACAAGTCACCCCCTACAATTAATATTATGAGTAGTCACTCATTTTTCTTCTCTCTATATTTTATCTTCACATTACAAAATTATACCCTACGATTAATCTTTTAAACAGTCACCCCTTATAAAATATCAATCCATCAACTATCACTTGAAGCAATGTACCCATCAACTATAACATTTTTTTAAATCATACCTTCTATTTAGGCACTGTCATTTCAATTGACGAAATCAGATATGTTGGCACCACGTTATAGGCATGTGTATGAAGATCTAGTTATTACCAATAGAAGAGATGTATCTCACATTTGTTAGAAATTGATGTTGATTTAAAAAATATCATTATTACCAATATAAAATATGTATACCACATGGTTAGAAAGTAATATTAGTTTTAAAAGTTTTTAGATAAATGACTTAAACTTTCATTACCAATAGATATAGAAAGGGATAAGTGTACCATTAGTCCCTGAACTTTGGCCAAGCCTATCATCAGTCCCCCAACTTCAAAAAGTTTCACTATTGACCAAAGTAGGTCTTTTTTCTCATCGGAGGTCCCTAGCCCTAACATCGTTTGTGTTTTTCCGTTAAGTGAGCATGTGACACTCACATGCACAAAATAAGGGGGCCATGTATAAAATCATCAAAATAAGTGGATAATGTGAAAATTTTAAATCTAAAAGAAAATTTTAAAAATAAAACCCAATCTCTTCATCACACCCAGTGCATCTGTAAGATGCGAACAGTAATTCACCTCTCGCATTTAGAGTACCAAACTCGAGCCATTGGCTCGCAATTGCATAATATGCGACGGGAAAGAGAGTTGGAGCTAATGGTTATGTGACAGGAGTTGGGTGAAATCGACAGGAAACTGTGAGTAATTGACCGAAATCAGAAATGAACGAAGATAGTGTGACTAAAGATGGGGTGCGACGTAGAGACGAAGATAACGTGACTGAAGTTTGGGTGTGGTTGCTGGTGACTGAGATGTGTAGATGGGGGGATGAGAGAGTGAAAGAGATCTCGGATGCCAGAGTAGCAGATGGAGAGAACCCGGGGATGAGGAAGATGAAGGTCAGCCATCTGGTCTCCATCACCAATTCTGGTCACTGCCATTACTAACCATTTCTATGCTTTTCATGCACAAGCTCAATCGTGCAATCCTCATCTCCAGGCCTCGCCTTCTCTTCGTCCCCATCCAACCTAGTTACGACTCATCTTCTTTTTCCATTACAACTTTCAATTTCAAGTTCAGTGTATTATTGGAAACATATTTCAGTTATGCTTCTCTCTTTATCTCACACATTCACTGCAATTCAAGCTTTGGGGATGAAATTTAGAGCCCCTATACCTTAATTTCAAGGAAGATCTTCCAATTTTTCTGATCAATTACATGATTAAGTCTAAGAAGAATCTATTTGACTTGATTCTTCATCTCCAATGGAGAAACTAACTCATATCTCTTTATTTCCTCTAATTTCTCCATCCTCATCAATTTTCTTCCCCAAATCAATAACATCTTGAGCCTACAATTTGGGCAAGACCCATGAATCTCCAACCACTTCTCCACGCATTCCCCGTGAAACCATGAATCTCCAATCACTTATCCACTCACATACTCGTCTTCATCATCCCCCTCCCCGATCTCCACTCGTGGCATTGCCTCAATTGACGCCTTTGATGCCGGCGACTGGCCATCCTAGCTCAGCAGGGAATCCAAGCTCCCTTTTATCACCACCATCCCCTGTGTCAAGGGATTGATCAGGATGATCCGGTCGGCATCTTACAGATCCACTGGGTGTGATGAAAAGATTGAAGAGATTGGGTTTTATTTTTAAAATTTTATTTTGAATTTAAAATTTTCACATTACCCCCCTTATTTTGATGATTTTATACATGGCCCCCTTATTTTATGCATGTGAGTGGCACATGCTCACTTAACGGAAAACACAAACGACGTTAGGGCTAGGGACCTCCGATAAGCAAAAAAAGCATACTTTGGTCAATGGTGAAACTTTTTGAAGTTGGGGGACTGATGATGGGCTCGACCAAAGTTCAGGGACTAATGGTACACTTATCCCAAATAGAAAACAAGTATCTCACTTTGTTTAAAAATGAATAATGATTTGAAAAGTTTTTAACAAAAAGACATACACTATTATTATCAAGTTAGATGTTAGTTTTAAAAGTCATTAGATAAAAATATTGTTATTATTATTACTTTAATAATATAGAATGTGTATCTGATCACGTTATTTAGAAAATAATGTTGGTTTAAAAAGTATTTAGCTAAAAAACGTTTAATATTAGTAACACTAGAAAAAAATAAATTATTACAACAATTGAAGAGTTTAACAATTCAATTGTAATGTTCAAAAGTTATATTATTATCACAAAAAAATATATCACACATTACACTCGTGCGAAGCACATACTAAATAGCTAGTTATAAATAGTGATTGAGTGAATTTCTTTTTGTTATCATTAGTTAATCTTAAGTTACAATTATGCTATGTTATCTTAATTGTCCAACATTTTTTTTTCTATCTTAAGCTGTGAGAAAACTTCAATTATTTAATTAATTAATTTATATATATGTATCGTCAATTTTAGTATATTAAAAAATATAAATTAGATTTTTAAAATAGATCATCTTACGTAGAATATATGAACTAGGTTTATCGATGGATCAAATATGTAGTGAATATTGGTATATCCAAATCCGTTCCAAAAATTTATGTTGTTAAATTGAAGCGATTCGTTAACCCATCGGTACTATCTATCTATCTATTGGTTGTGCGACAGCTTTCTGTGATATGATGCAACATATCATTTTTTTGTAAAAGGAGAAAATATTTTGTTTTTATTTTATTTATGTTTTTGTCAAATATAACTTAATTTAAAACTATATTTTAATTTGTTTAATTTATACAAGTTTAACTTAATGAAACTCTTCAATTCTCATTCCTTTTCATTTATCTACTATTTTATTTATACAATTTATTTACAGGATAATTTATGTTATTTTTTTTCTTCTATTACTCTGTATTCATTGATTATCACTTAAGTAAAAATTTAATCCACCGGTAGTGTAGACTATTTTTTACACAAATGATCATGATACGTGCCAATCACAATCATTGTCTTGATTTATTTAGATTTTGGATGCCTAATTGTTGTGTTCTAAAGGCCGATGATTCTACAGCTCCGCTGGATGAAAAGTTAATTATCATCAATTACTACTAGCAGAAGCCACGACTGCCACACAACTATTACGTGTCAACTTTCGGTAAAATGAGAAAATATTTTGTTTGTTTTTTGTTTTTTGTCAAATATAACTTAATTTAAAACTTGATTTTATCATATTTAATTTATACAAGTTTAACTTGACTGAAACTATTCAATTCTCATCCCTTTTCATTTCCATACCATTTGATTTATAGAATTTATTCACGGGGGACAATTTTATGTTCTCTTTCTTCTATTCTATATTTATTAATTATTAATTACTACAAGTATAAGCTACTGTTGACATGTGACGACTTTTTGTTAAAATGATCGATATCAACCAAAAATACTATTTAATTTATATTTATATCTATTAATTACTTCATTTTTAAGTTATTTTTTTTTTACAGAAAAGTCATATGGTCAATTTCAATATTTACCTAATTATTGTTTAGTTCAAAGTATTCTAATTACATTTTTTAATTACTTATAACATGCTTAGAAAATCACCTTATATAAACAACTTTTGTAAAAAAATATTAAAACCATTAATCGCATGAGTACTAACTAGAAGTACTAACTTGTCTATATCGCCCATAAGGGATGTCCCAATAGTAGATTTGAGGTTTCATAAAGTACGAAGTCTCATGTTCAATCAATTCCTATGTCCCCGAAAAAAAAAAAAAAAAAACTAATCCCGATGTGTTATCAGGGCCGTTCCTAAACTTTTAGGGGCCAAGGGCAAAAATAATAAAATGGGCCCCTATAAATATAAAAAATAAAATTTTGAAATAAATAAATTTGTAATTTTTCATCGTTCAATGTATTCAATTGGCATAACATCTACGGACATACTAATATATAAGTATATGAAATACTCCCTCCGTCCTTAAATTATCGTCATCCTTTCCTTTTTCGTCCGTCCAAAAATAATTGTTCACTTTGAAACTTACCATTTTAGAACATCACTTTTACCACTTTACCCTTACTTTTTCATTCTACTTTAATTATAGACCACATGCACAATTACACATGGACATGAAAGGAAACTGCACATTAAACCAATATAAATAATCAAGTCAATTGTTTTTTTTTCTTAAATTGTGCGCCGAGTCAACTAGGACGATTATTTAGAGACAGGGGGAGTAATTATTTAAATTACTTTGTTTGCATATTCCGGTACATTAGTTATTTTCTATCTTGATTTGGTAATTTTCTTATATATTAAAATATAAAAAATGTCTATAAAGCATATCTATAAGAAATTTCCGATTTATTCACTCTTTTAAGATCTTTCTCAACTATATCATCAAATTATATCACCTTCTCTCATTTTTTTGGCTCATTCGTTACATGTTCATTTGGTTTTTTTTGTTGATTATTCGATTATTGTAATCCATTAATCCATATTATAAGATAATTAAGTTTTTTGTTGATTAGACGTGTCATTTTATTATTAATGAGCTACTAAAAATGTCATTTTTTAAAAAAGTTTGACTTTCAAACGGGAACTTTTTACCCGGAACGAAGCGAGGGAATATATAATACTTGATAATTCACAACTCAAAAATAAAATAAATTTTACATAAAATAAATTTCACATTCAATCAAAATAGATATTTTCAATGCAAATATAGATTTAATCTTATGTAACATGCATCTCACCACTAAAATAGTTTTTGAAATAAAAAGAAAAAAGAAAAGAAAAAGGAACAACCAATAAATTTTTAAAAAAAAAGAATAATAATGACTAAAATTTAGCAACACCCTCAAGTAGAATATGAAAGTTTGACATTGTTATTCATAATGTGAACAAATTTGGTTGTTACGCTCATCATCCACATTTGTATTTGAGAGACTTTTTCTTTTAAAAAATGTGTAAATCCTAGGTGGTATCTAGATTTTTTCACATCCACATTAGTATTGGAGATGCTATATCAAAATTCAGGTTCGTTCCACTAAAAATTTAAAATACTATTACAGATAGTCCATCATTTTATTTTAAGATATTTCACTTTTAAATTCACTTTAAAAAATTATGCTCAACATTTTCATAACCTTTCATCTTTTACTCTTCCCTTATATTATAAGCATATTGATTGTGTTTAAGTAATTTAATAATTATGATCAACTCTAATGTAATTAATACTCCTTCTGTTCTGGGTAAAGAGTCTCGTTTTGAAAGTCAAACTTTTTAAAAAATAATAATAACTTTAGGGTCCGTTAAGCATCACAAGGCAGATGAGACTAATAGAGCTGACAGATGATGAAATTGCAAGACATGAGAATAAGAAAAATATTAGTAGTAAACCGTGAAAATGTAGGGGCACTGGAGAAAAAGTTGTCAGCCTTAGCGAGCTGACATGTGGCGCTCCCCTCCTTGTGCGACTCACAAGCTTTGTAGGCAGATCCATGTTGATCCGAGAGTTTCAGCCCAATTTTTCTAATTTTTTACTCAATTTCTCTCACATTTGTTATTTTTTTACTGGATAACCCGCGGTCTTTATTGATGGGTTACCCGCTACATCAACCTTTTTTAAAATCATTTTAGGGGCTCCATTTTAGAGCATATCCAATGCTAATGTGGATGCTAAAAAATTTAGATGTCACCTAGGATTTATACCATTTTTAAAAGAAAAAACCTCTCAAATGCAATTGTGGATGATGCGTATGGATATGATGTGGCAACCAAATTTGTTCACATTGTGGATAACAATGTGAATTTTTCAAATTTTACTTGAGGATGTGGATACATTCTAATTATTATTATTATTTTTAAAACTCTTTCTATTGATTGTTCTCTTTTTTTTCATTTTATTTATTTGTTAAATATTATTTTAATGGTGAGATGTATGCCACATAAGATTAAATCCACATTTACATTGCAGAGATCTATTTTGATTGAATGTGAATAAAGAGAAAAAAAAGACACATATGATTGAGGGTGCGAATTACTTACGGCCATGTAGAATCAAATTCATCGTTGTATTGGTGATGCTCTTACGGATTTAGAATCTCTAAGACCATTCTACATAAGTTTTTGCCTAAAACTTGGGTTGGAATTCAAACTAAAATCTAATAGCTAATAAAGACTACAAAGTAATAGGATGGATTTAAGAAGGTGTTGTTGGGTTTTAATTGAAATTAACAAGACGGCATAACAAAACTTTAATTTCAAAATCACCTAAAGATCCATGCTAGGTAATTGTTGAATCAAAGTAGGAAACCCTTCGTCAAATAACTAAGTTCTAAATTATCTCTCTACAAATTTAGTATTTCACCAAACCCTAAATTTCTTTTGTGTTTTTTGTGAGCAAGTAAGTCATTTGACAATCAAAAGACCTTTATATAAGAGAGGGGGGCTGGCCATACATAGTCCTAGTCAAACTAGGTTATGTTTTGGTCCCTTTATTTTATTCAACTTAAACTCATTAATCCAATTAATTACTCAAATAAATTTCGGTCAAATTTATTCTAAGTGTGTGATCCAATAGGTTCCTGAATTATGTTGGCAATAATTAATTACTATATCAAATATATAATTAATTATAAATAATGAGCGAAATCTAGCAATACATCATTGTTAACTAAGTAATATGAATTATCAGTGATTACAAATAACTGATTGTGACCAAAACAATTGTTTTCCCTTTATCCAAATATTTGATTAAACACAAGGCATGGAATGTGTCATCCTTGTTATAGTTTAATATTGGTTTCTTGATCTCCGAGTAGACTTATATAATAAACAAATAAACTCAATATCTTATATTGATTTATTTGGGTACGTCCATGCATTTACTTAAATTTCACTCATCAAGGTGCCCATAAATATTATATTCATGTTATGTAAGAGAGACAAATTCTATATACATCGTTCATATCCCTCAGCATGATTCGTGGCATATCCAATATCCGACTTTATAATCACCTTATTAAAGAATGACGTTTATTGGTATTAAAATATATAACTCCTCATCTGGGTTATATAACGACTTCAAGTCAAAGGACAACGGACACATTTGTCACTATGAGAATCGCTTATGACACTCACGTAACGATCAACGTAGCATTCTCATGCAGGTCAATTCAGTACGTCGTTACACCTAATACGCACCCATGTGTAGACTGATATCAACTATATGAGTCTCAACACATACTAGTCTCAGTATATTATTATTACCCTTATTAATAATAATACTCGACCATGAATATTTAAGAATAACATATTTATTTTAAGGGTTTTATGATGCATTACTATGAATAAACAAACAATACATACTAAATAAATGTCTCAATAAATAATGATACATGAGAAAATAGATTTGCCTCTATAGCATAAACCAATAGGTGTATGATGTTACAAGCTTAAGCTTGTGGTATTTATATAAGTTGTAGTGTTATGTCGTCAAATCAAATTTATTTAGATCTCTACATCGTTAAATCAAAATGTTTATTTAATTGTATGTATATTCCAAATTAACCACAACTTAATTATATGACGACTCTAACACTAAAACTCAGAATAATAGCGTACAATTTCAAACGCGTAATATGATGTACTCTCCCGTCTAAAAATTATCGTTTGAGTTGATTTGACACACGATTTAAGAAAACACATTTGATTAAATTATTAATATCAATTTGATGTGTAGTTTACTTTAAAATTCATGTATATGTGGTATATAATTGAATTATGATTAAAAAGTAAGAGTAAAATGATAAAAGTGTTGTTTTAAAAAAATTTCAAACAAATTAATTATTTTGGGAGGATGAAAAATAAAAACCGAATAATAATTTTGAGACCGAGGGAATATGTTTTTTTTGTTTGTTGATGAGAAAGAGGAAAAAGGAAAAAGTGATTTAAAAAAAAAAGGTGGGGACAAAAGTTGAAGGAATGGGGACGTAAGTTCCGAAGGACAAGTCAGCATTAGCTATCCACAATACGACAAAACGTAGAAATTAGAAATGCTACCACCTCAACCTGGCCAGTGGCCAACACAAGAAGACTTAAGTTATTTAACGATATAACTCCTCCAAGGCTCCAACCAATAAAAAAAATTAGAATTTGTTGTGTATTACATAAAAACTTTACTACATATTTATCAAATTAAAATTTACTCGATGGCTTGTTAATATTTAATACTTATTCTTGTTTTGGATTGTTTGTTTAAAAAATTCATTTTAAAAATTATGTTTGCAATAAGTATAACACTTCATAATTACTCTTCACTTATGTTATGTAATTATAATTAATTTCAATGATATTTATTGAGTATGTCTTTATTATTAGACTTTTAAAACGTGATCTATTAGGGTGGAACTGGAACAGAGCAAGTATTACTCTCTCCGTTTTTGTTTTGGGTAAAGAGTCTTGTTTTAAAGTAAAATTTTATAAGAAAATGACACTTTTAATAACTCATTATTAGTAATAAAATGATATTTTTTATATTTTAATTTTTAAAAATAGATTTTATAAATAAAATATTGAAAAATAAAATAGTGAAATATTTGTGTGGAATTAATTTGTAATTTAGAGAGGAGAGGGAGAGAGAGTAGGTGAGGTGGTATAGTGGTATGTGATATGTGCCTCTCGGGCCTCCGTTGGGTTGAAAGTTGAAAAAAATAGAAATACTCCTTAAGAATCTCCGCAGGCAGAGAGAGCAGTGTGTGTGTGTGTATTTACTATTTATAAACAATCTCAGCTGCACCCTTTCCTCTCTCTCAAAGGCTTCCTCCTTCTTCTCCATAAATTATATTCTTTCTAGGGTTTATCACCCTTCATTTCCTCAACCCTCAAACAATCGAAAATGGCCTTGTCATCTCTTATCAGATCTACCAATCCCCCAACCCTCCATGCTTCCTGTTCCTCCGACCATCCTCACCTTCCATCCAAGGTATTCTCTCCTCTTTCTTTTCTTTCTCTCATAATTCACCTCATACATCCCCACATATGGTTCTGTTTTTAAATTTATCTAACTCCTGCATAAACAATCTGTCTTCTTCAGGTTACTTCCGTTAAGTTTCAATCAACCGTCTTTCCTGCCGCTGCCGCTGCCGCCCAATCCTCACCCTTTCAGTTGAGTTGTTTACTATACATATACTCATTTACATCTCTCTCTAATTCAACTCTCCTAATCCTATTACGATCGGATTCACTCAACATCTTCTTCCTTATAGGAAATCTTCTTCTCTCGCTACCACTACTCTCCAGCCTATCAGAGCCACCGCCACTCACATTCCCCCTACGATTCCAAGTAGGACTCACATTCCCTCTCTGCTTTTCAACTATTGTATTTCCTGACATTCTCCTCTCTCTTGCTTTCTTTAGAGTCATCTCCCACTGCAAAGACAAGGATTGGTATCAACGGTATGCCCTCTCCTCTCTTTCATTTCTTTTTTTATCTCTCTTAATCCAAACATTTACTCGCATTAATAATACTATCAATTTTTATCTTTTTTCTCTTACATTCTTTACGTCCTCTGAAAATGGTGAACAGAAAATGCTTTATGTTTTCTATCACCCCACAGGAATTCTATATGTGATGTTTTGTGTTTGCAGGTGGTGGAAGGATTGGAAGGTTGGTCTTGCGAGTAGCAACATTTAGGGATGATATCGATGTCGTTGCTGTTAATGATCCTTTTATTGATGCCAAGTACTTGGTAAAAACCACTCTCCTAATTGTCCTTGCCCTGTTCCTAACCTCTCTACATGTTTCTAGTTGGCTTTCGCACTATAAACCTGCAATTTTTAGTAGTTTGGCCTTTTCAGTACATTTTGTCATGGGAACTATGACTTTGATGCCTTTAGTAATTACCAGTCGTGGCAGATCTATGAACATGTGTTTGGAAAAACTACAATTTTATAGATTTTTTTCCTAAAACAAGGGTCATAGTTTCTCTCTACTCCCCTGCAGTAGAAATATTGGTTTGTGACGTTGCCATCTTATTTGTGGCCTCCTGAACCAACATGGAATAATCTGGAGTGTAGCTCTTAGTTTGTTCTTTTATAAGTGAAAGAAAAGGCATCACTCCAACCATTTTAAAAAAAACTTTCACTCAAGAACAAAAAGAACAGAAGTTTAGTGATAAAGTTTTTGTTATCGGTAGGGCTATGTGAAGAAAAATAAGAAGAATTAAACAACAGATCCGTGAGCCATAAGATTGGCCTGTGGAACACATGTTATATTGGTCTGAGTGTTCAGCTATCAGTCTCTCTCTCTCTATTTATATATATATATATATATATATATATATATATATATATATATATATATATGTATGTATGTATGTATGTATTACATATATATACATGACCATCGGTATATTCTTTTCTGTGTTGATGAAGGGCTATGATCTTTGATGTATGTCACTGAAAGGCAATTGCTCTACATTGTTATATCCCCTCCATGTTTGAAAGTCAAAACATTTTAAAGTTGCATATTACATTAAAATAGTTATGCTAAACTTAAGCTTAATGGAATGAGTATATATTTGGTATTTGATCATTTTTAAGCTTTGTTTTTGAAATAAGATTCTTTAATGGAACATCCCAAGTAAGGAAGTAGGACTATTTTGAATGGATTGGATCTGTCTCCTGTACTACTGTGCTTTCCATAAATTTATTCATATCACTTTCTGAATAATTGACTGTATAATTTATTCTATGCTGAAACTGTCATGATGACTGATGTGATCATGCCTTAAAGAACGGCTGTGAAATTTGTACTTTCCCCAGGCTTACATGTTTAAATACGATTCTACTCATGGTGTATACCGGGGAACAATCAAAGTCTTGGATGACTCTACATTGGAAATCAATGGAAAGCAGATTAAAGTGACTAGCAAAAGGTATTCCTATGGTTAATTTTATGGCCAATATGACTTCCTATCTGCTAGCTGTCCAAGGAAGACAACCAGGCTTTTGTGGGATTTTAAACATTAACACCTAATTTCATCTCTACTCAGAGACCCAGCAGATATTCCTTGGGGTGAATATGGTGCTGACTACGTTGTTGAATCTTCTGGGGTTTTCACTACAATTGACAAGGCTTCAGCACATATGAAGGTTGGTATAAGTTATTGTTTCTGTTGCTTTGACATGAGCAACACAAGGCATGAACTTTGTTGGCCTTCTCTGTGCAGGGTGGTGCGAAGAAGGTGGTGATCTCAGCTCCGTCAGCTGATGCACCTATGTTTGTTGTTGGTGTAAATGAGAACACATATAAGTCCAACATGGATGTTGTATCTAATGCAAGCTGCACTACCAATTGCTTGGCTCCTCTCGCCAAGGTTAAATTGCGTTTCAAAATTTAGTTCTTATTGAATTTGTTTCATAATGGAGTCGGTATTTTCCTGCAATTTGACCTCCTGGCATGGCTTATCTTAGGCATGCCCTTTATTATCACCAAATGGCTTCATTTGGCTGTGCCAACTCTGATGTATGTGAACTTCCTCTCTCTATGTTACTCTCTTACAGGTGGTTCACGAGGAGTTTGGTATAGTGGAGGGTCTAATGACCACTGTGCATGCGACCACAGGTTTTTCCTTAACCCCCCCTCCAATGACCTGCGTTGAACAATGTTTTTTTCTTTCTTATATTGCTTAAATATTGCCTACTCGTTGGTGTTCAGCTACTCAAAAGACTGTTGATGGTCCTTCAATGAAGGATTGGCGAGGAGGCCGTGGGGCTGGGCAGAATATAATTCCTAGTTCGACTGGTGCTGCAAAGGTACTCGATGGGCACACTTGTAAATTATGAGTTAATGCAGATTTCTATGGAGATAACCTATTTCTTGTGATATTTAGGCTGTTGGAAAGGTGCTTCCAGATCTCAATGGAAAGCTCACTGGAATGGCCTTCCGAGTCCCAACACCCAATGTCTCTGTCGTGGACTTAACTTGCCGACTTGAGAAGAGTGCTTCTTATGAAGATGTCAAAGCTGCCATAAAGTATGCCATTTGCCAGCTTTTCTTGTCATCTCTCTCTCTCTCTCTCTCTCTCTCATCTAGGATGAGCTTAGTTTTTTTAGCAAGTTCTCATCCAATATGATTACAGCTTTTGAGTTATCTGATAAAATTCTGATTAAAGGTATGCTTCGGAGGGTCCACTGCAAGGCATTCTTGGGTACACTGACGAGGATGTTGTCTCCAATGACTTTGTAGGCGACTCAAGGTAATTCGCTTGCTCTTTGTATCTCATTTTCATGTCATTAGTTGCACATTTCTTTGAACCATTCATAGACATGTCCATTTAAAAATCTTCCTGGCAGATCAGGTATATTTTATAAAAAAGAAAAAGAAAAAGGAAATGTCCATAGCACAAGCTTTATGCTGCCTGGTAGTTTTACTCAATTGTTTCAACAGATAGAACAAGCATCTTTTATCATCAATTCTAAGTTTCTAACCACTTGCATCAACCTGGTTTCTTGAATTCCAGCACCTGCATGGGACCTATGGAAGGAAGATCCATGATACTTAGATTGATATATTGTTGTTGTGATTTTTGCTTCGTTTAACCCAGGTCGAGCATATTTGATGCAAAGGCAGGGATAGGGTTGAGTACCTCCTTTGTGAAGCTTGTTTCTTGGTATGACAACGAGTGGGGTTACAGGTAGAGATTCTGCTCTATTTGTTAACCTAGGAAGGAAGGTATTTGGTTTATTGGATTAACTAACTGAGGCTGGTCCTTTATTTGCAGTAACCGAGTGTTGGACCTGATAGAACATATGGCATTGGTTGCCGCTGCCTAAGTAGAGAATTATCGGGAGAGGCATTTAGAGGGAAGCACACCTGAGTATTGAGTATGGGGTGAAAGAGAGCAGCAGCGTAAAAATCTTGATAGAATTTCAATTAATTTTGTGTTTGAATGGCTGTTTGATGCCATCAATGTTAACAATTTCACATTATTTTCTTTTTCGTAGTCTCAAAATAAAAGCAGCACCAGCACCCTTATTTCATTCAAATTACTATATTGTCTATGAAATCAAACAAAGGTTGGGGAGGGCATAATATAATACTGTTTCTCTATGTAATGTAATATTCCAAACATTAATATACAATACATTGAGGTTGGTAGGTGTGGATAAATTAATTCACTTGTTTCTTTCATTCCTTCATGGCCAAAACCATTCCCCACCTGATGTCAAAAATATTCCAAAACACTTGGACCTTGGTGTACCCCCATGTTCACATAAACATTTTACACAAACTCTCCCTCTTTACTCCATACACAACAAAATGATATCCCCCTCTCTCCTCTCATTTTCTTCTACAGTCGTATTTGAAGAAATTTGAAAAAGAAGAAAGTATATTTCATTGATTTTGGTTTGATGTTTTCTTACAATGAAATATTCTGCACCTCCCGAAACTCACTGGTCGCCTCGCCGCTGTCCCCTCCACTCTCACCTCCTCTTCTATTTACCCATCACTCAACGGCTTCATCCCTAATTTCTTCTCCATCATCGTCTCCTTTCCTCACCTCCACAATTAAGAAGAGCAGAAATCTGCAGCATCTAATTAGGGTTTGGCTTAAAAGAAAGATTAAAATCCCTCTTGATATGATCCAATCCAGAACTTACAAGAATACACCAATTTGATTGGTTCATTTGCTAATTAATGAGCAAACTGAGAATCTCAATTTCCTGGAAGTTGAGTTAGTACATTTGGTATTTTAAGTAGAAAGGGCCAAAGGGAATCGATTTCTCTTGTGGCGGCGATTATCGTTTTCTCCACCATCAGCTCCAATCCTCAAATTACCAGACCAGACCAAAATAAAATAAAGTTGGGTTCTTCCATTTTTAGAGAGGGAAAGTGAAAACGGTGTCGGTGGTAGCGGCTTTTCTTATCTCTTTTTTTGGTTGAGAGATTAGGTAAGGGTTGTAAAAATTAGATTGTCCAAAATACAACAATACCCTCTTTTATTTTGCATTTACTAAAATACCCTTGAACAATAAATTAAATATATGTAATTTGGTCAATTGCACAGACAAAAATACCCTTCAAAAAACAAAATGCATCACATGATATACACGTGGTTCAACTTAACAGTAGTAAATTAACATAATTGGATGGAAGGATTAATCCCACAAAAATATTGAGTACATAGATGAAAATTTCGAAAAATTAAGTTCAAAGACGAAAACCGAGAAACCCAAAAAGTATAGGGACTATTTGGGTAATTTGCCCTTATTTTTAAGTAGTATATAAACTGCAATCTTATTATAGGGAGGAACAACAACACTAGAAACCATAGACAACGTGTTTAAACCATGTTAACAAAAAAATATAAAAACCCAAGCTGATGGCACTTTTTCAAGCTGTTTAGCCGAAGTTGTTGGAACATTGATCAAGTGTTCGGCCATAACAAGTGTACAACGGAACATTGCTCAAAATGTTCGGTTGGAGCCAACCAATTGCCACCTCTACCTCCACCATGTCAGCCCTCTGTGGTTAGGTGGACATCTCTGGCGAGTCACAAGACTCACAACTGAATCCCCCTTCCCTCAAAGCAACCTTACTTCCCCTCATTCCCGTACCTCGGTCATCTTCTTCTCAAGGGAATCAAACTTTTTGTTATTTAATGAGTTACCAGTTTATTTGCTACTGCACTACAGGCTACAGCTGCCATGGAATCCAACTACTTTATTTCCTTGTAAATTTATACTATCATCATCTTCTTGTTCAATCTTCCCTCTTCCTTCCTTCTTCACCCTCAACATTGACATTCTACTTGATATGGATTTTATGAAGATTATGATTTAAAAAATAAAATAAAAAAGGATAACAAATTTTACATTTTGCTTTCAGTTTACAATATACAACTCACAAGTCACAACCCAATCTGTATTTCTTTATCTATGCCAATATCCAACCCCCTTTGGGTTAAACTGAATAGGAAAAAACACAAGCTAGAAAAAGCAACATCCAATATACATTTGAGGTCAAACCTTCATACAATCCAATCATCAATGAGAGAACAAATAGATTGAAATTGAAATTCAGGGTGATATATTACTTTTTAGTATTTTACACATTTTCATTTCCTCAGAGACATAATTTATATATGGGACTAACATCCTCTTAACATAAATTGGGAAATTGTGGCACCTGCCAAACAAGTCTCCTTGCAATGTCATAGTCCCTCCCTCCCTTCAAGTCATCAGCATTTCCTGCTCCAATCTTTCAACTAACCCTTTTGAATTATGGCATTCTCAACTAGGTATTCCGTAAACTCGTCAATTAGATAAGGCCAAGCACCTTCAGCATCATAGTTTGAAAGTGCAGGATCCACAGTCTACATTGATTTATTGAACAAAGCATATGTTATTTACCACTGGGAAACATTCATACATGCTCCACCAACTGATATGACCCCAAACAAAGTTCGAAACTAACGAAGTCAAAAGCTGTACAAAAGACCCATACCATCCTTTTAAAGCAAGGATCAACGCCTGATAATTATAAATTCTAATCCATATTGCACATGTCACAACTTAAAACAGTCTTATCCAAATTTCCAATGAGACAAGTAAAAAAGAGCTGAATCTTTAGAGACGAGTTGGGTAGAAGTGGGGGATGGAACAGACAAAGCAAGGCCGGATATCATATGCAGGTGTGAATGTGTAATTTAGACATGAAAACAGTTGTCATATCTTACCCTTGCAAATTCCAGGAGTTGAGACCAGGTGTCCCGAGAAATGGCTTTATTATGACGTGCCTGATGTGAAAATTCAATCAATGATATAGTTCACATAGCTGTTAAAATCATTATAGAGCTGATTGTTGTTCAGTCACATTCAGATGTAAGACAAATTGATCAAACTACATACTCTTAGGCTTACCTGTAAGAATTGGCACCAATGATCAACCAGTGGCCACTGCCTTTCTGCAAAGAGCAACTGCCACATCCCAATTGCCGTATCCAATGCCAGTGACTTCTGACCCTGCAATTCACAAATGAATGTCAGCAGCTGCACATCGTAAAGACACTAGCTAATAAGCACTTCATAAATTCCAGAACAGAAAGGTTACCAGCAATTACTCATTACAGAAACAAAAGTTCTGCTAAAAAATCATAAATTAAAGATGCTGCATCTTTCATAAACAATTTCATTGATATATAATTCTGCAATCTAATTCAGAGGATATTTTCAAGTGTTGAGTTCAATCTTTTTCCAGCATTTTTGCCAGAGATCTAAATGAACCTAGTAGTTTGCTCATCCATAGCCCTAATAGAACATCTAATGAACATGATTGAACCACATTAGTAGTAATGCCTGATTGACTTGCATTACTTGGTATAACCCACACTCCCACTCTCCCCTAAGCCCAACCCCAGAAAAGAGCATCGTAATTTGGGGATCTGGGATAGAAAGGTCAAAGGAGTATTACTGTAACAATTCACAACTAAATAGAAAGCTTCGAAGAATCATTGGAGTTTTTTTTTTTTTTTCCTGACTGTGACCTGTTTCAGTTTCAAAAGATAAGGAATTCCTTATGTTCATTAGAACTGCTTTCTTGCATTGAATTGATCAGGTGATTCAGATCAACAGCAGGAGCATGTTCAGAAAGGCGGACACTTGGTTGAATAAACCATTTTTTTCCCAAAGAGGATCAATGGTGGTTCCCCACTAACCCCCTTTTAGAATATAAATAATTTTATATTTTTATTGTTGTGAAGGTTTGAACCTGTACTATTATTAATTAACTAACAGTAGCTACCACTAGGCTAAACTAGTTATTTTGGTTTAATAACATAAGCATCAAACATAAGGTTAAATGCAAACAAGTTTTATGCTCTTGATTGAACCTTTGAGAGCATTATAAGGGAAAGAGGAGAATTTACCAAACAAACAAAGTACTCCTTCCGTCCCAAAATGATTGTCCCTAAATAATAGTCCCATGTTCCATTTCCGAATGTCCCAAGATGATAAATCAATAGTCTTTCCTTTTTTAGAAAGTCTTTTTAAAACCAATTGTCTATAGTACCCATCTGTGATATACAAAAAAAATGGGTACCATTGATTTGACACCACTAGAGGATATTAAAGGAAATGCATTTAAAGTTAATAAAGTTAAATACTTTCTTAAAGTTCTAGTAAAGAACAGGGGACTATTGTTTTGGGATCGAGAGAGTATCAAACGTAATTGCAATGTAACAGGCTTTATGCCTAAAATCACGCATACCTTCTCCTTTGCCCAGCCAAAAGCAAAATTATAGATCTCCTTGAACTTTTCTGGACAAAACAAGAATCATAGATTACAGCACCAAAAAATGAGAGAGAGAGAGAGAGAGCTCTAAATATTACTACAAAATCACCAAACTATTATATCCAAAAATACTGTTTAAGGGGTTGACCAGACAATGTATTTCAACAGATCTCTAGAAACGGAAACAATTAGTTTGGTTTGGTATAGAAGGAAAATATTATGTTTTTTTTATAAGTAAGAAAGTAATATAAATATGCAAGCGTCAAAACAGGTGGCGCGTCCTCTGTACACAAGGAAAATATTATGTTACAAATACAAACCTTCATCCTTCAGCTCAGAGCGCATAAATGCTAATCGTTCCCGGAACTTCTCTAGGGAATCTATCCTGTCAAAGAAATTCTAATGAAATTCAGTGAACTTGAAACAAATCCATTGCAGCCGATACATGACATTAAGACTAAATAACAAAGCAAACACAAGGCTTCATCTGTATTCACCCAAGAGATTGCAAGCCACCAACAAATTCCTGCTTGGAAAATTCACACATGGTGGCAGCCTTCATGTGCCACGAAACAACCAACTGCACAAGAGATACACATGCCAACCAAGTATCAGCCACTCACGTATGCATTCGTCCTTGGAAATTTAGACATTGAACACACTCAAAAGTTAAAATTAGAAATGTCATCTTTAGACAACAACTAAGACCTAGTAGAATTTACCAATATTTTTGATAATGTCAAAGCTCATCAATAAGAATGTACGTGAAAATACCTTAAATGTCAGTGACATGACAAAAGAGAAATATTACAAGAAAAGTTGCCCCAACAAAAGGACAACTCAGAGCATGAGGCTCCTGCCACTGCAGGCCTTAAAATTTCATGATGAGCATGTCAGAATTGAACAACATCCCCATCACGCTAAAGCTCACACTTACGAAACAAGTATAACCAAGAAGAACTGCAAACAAGCTGTAGAGGAATAGCAGGGGAAGAGATAAACAATGCCTCAGGTTAGCTATTCATTCCTGATCCTGTAGCGTTTTAGACATTACTTCATTCTATCATGCATGGCCGTTGATTTCAGCAACGCTGTGACTGACAGTTGGGGGAAATTCCAAACTGAGTTCCACGTACCTTTGTTTTAATCTAAAAGAAGTAACCTTTCTCTAAAAAAAATAGTGCCAGTAGTATAATCCACCTTCTAAGACCAGGATGCCAAAAGTATGGGTAGCCACGTAATACCAACTAGGAATTCTACTGAAACCAAATCTTTTTACACCAGGTTGAGTAAAGAAAGACCAAGAATTATTCTTTTGGGTAGCATACATCAAAATCCACACAGATTTAACTAGGAGCTTTTTGTTAAAAGGTAGAAGTTGATTATCCACCACACACTAAATTAAAAAGCCCAAGGATTTATATAGAACTACTTCTAAATATCGCAATCATCCAGAATACAAATGTTTTTATTTTAGGAAGGAAATAAGGAGAATCAATAACACTACAATGAGATCGGCCCCTTGTAGCTATGTTCTCTGCTGCTCCAAGACATACCATTGAATGCAGTTGTTACTGATTCAAGGTTGCCAACAGGTCGCTTCAAGTATAACCAAACTCAGGATATCCACCAAATATAACAGCATTACAAGTATTTACAACTTGTTGGAGAATCTTTGAGGAAATGAAGATCTTTTGACACTCCTGATAGAATTTCTTTGAATAATGTAATGTAGAAATTCCTAATATTGTTTTCTTTTGCAAAATAAAGACCATTACATACCATGACAATATCTTGAGGGTCCACCTGCAAAAAAAGACACAAGATCAAGTGTCACTAAAACCACGAGTGAAAATAACAAAGAAGCTATGAAGCATGTATACATATACCGGAGGCGTGTGCGATATATTGCAAGAACGGCTGTACATCAAAATAATAAATATTGAATAAAGGTACGGCAAGGATATGGCAGCTTAAGATAACATTGTCGGTACAATCTTTTTTTGGTTGTTTGTCTGACTGCATTCTAGGAGTGACACAAGTGGCCACCATAATTTAATTTAATTTTAAAAATAAAAAACTTTCAAGCAAAAAATAAGGTAGTGGAAGGGTGAGGGATGTAAGAAGTTATAATATTTTCATCCCACTTCTCACGATCTCAATGTTGTTTTTTATAGATATTTCTCTAGTATTTTCTTTTACATCACAAAATCTAATGGCATCCACAGATTGATTAATTTTTTTTAACCTCACCATACCAACGCGTATTCTTCAAATTCAGCTGGAAGCTTAGCCATTTGGAACCCGATCATTGAGAAGTATGAAAGACGGCTTGCAGAGTGGAAGAAGCAACTTCTCTCAAAAGGGGGCAAGCTCACGCTGATCAAGAGCACCTTGTCTAACTTACCTACTTATTTCATGAATGTTTGCCCTTCCTGCTTCTGTGACTAAAAGGCTTGATAAATTACAAAGTGATTTTTTGTGGGATGGTCCAGCAGATGAGCGGAAATACTATTTGGTTAATTGGAATAATGTCTGCAATAGTTTGATCGGAGGGGGACTTAGGGATCAAAAGATTAAGGGTCTTCAATGTTGCTCTTTTGGGGAAGTGGCTTTGGAAATTCTTGGTGGACAAGGAGGCTTTGTGGAGGAGAGTGGTGGTGGGTAAGTATGGGGAAAATGATTATTTGTGGTTTCCCAAGGAGGTTAACGCGTCTTATGGGGTGGGTGTGTGGAAAGGTATTAGAAAGCGATGGGAGCCTTTCAAGAGGTTCATTAGTTTTGTCGTTGGCAATGGTGAGTCTGTTAGATTTTGGAGAGATAGGTGGTGCGGTGATAGGGAGTTGTGGAAAGCATTTCCTTCCCTATTTAATGTTGCTGTCAACAAGGATGAGTTAGTGATTTCCGTTCTTCAGCTAACAAGGGGTAATATGGTGTGGAGTCGTCATTTTCGCAGAAATTTCAATGACTGGGAGATTGATAATCTGGGGCAGTTTTTTGAGCTTTTATACTCCCAGAGGATGTCAGACAGTAGGGAGGACAGAGTGGTTTGGGAAGGGGCAGCTAATGGCTCGTTGTCGGTCAAGTTGTTCTACCTAAGTCTGTTGAGCGAAAATAATTCTTTTCCTTGGAAAGCTGTTTGGAAATCCAAGGCTCCGTCTAGAGTGGCCTTTTTCATGTGGGAAGCCGCACGTGAAGCCATCCTCACAGGGGATAACTTGAGGGCTAGGAGGAAGAACTATGTTAACTGGTGTTAATGTGCAAGGGAGACGGAGAGAGTGTTAATCACCTGCTCATTCACTGTCCAGTGGCAAAGGAAAATCTGAGACTTCATGTTTAATATTTTTCACATCGCATGGGTTATGCCTAGAACAGTAAAGGAGCTTCTTTTTTGCTGGAATCTGTATAAGAGAAGGAGGAGGAGCAGTATATGGGACGCAACTCCATTGGCCGTTTGTTGGACTTTGTGGAAAGAAAGGAACAGCAGGATGTTCGAGAATGTGGAGCTTAGCCTGGAAAGGTTGAAGGAGCGGGTTATCAAAACACTCTTCCTTCGGTGCTCTGGTCTACGTTGGCTCCGGATAATTCTTTTCTAAATTTCATGGACAGTTTCTCGATTAGTAGTTGACTGTATACTCCCAATATATATAGGTCGTGCCACCTTTTTGGCGTGTTAGACAATAAGGGTAGTTTAGTAAATTAGGTAGTAGGGTATTTGTTGTATATATATATCGTTTAATGTTTAATAAAAAGTAATGCAGAGATTGGCGACTGCGTAGTATTGCGATTCCGTGTCGCTGCCTGCTCTTCTCTTCTTCTCCTTTATTTCTGATTTCATGGTATCAGAGCAGTAGTACGGAGATTCCGAGACCAGGGGTTGCCTCGGAATAGTAGGGCGAACAATCTGTGTAGGAGTTCAGCCGGGACTGTTGACTTTCCGACGTCATGGGCCGGTAAGTGGTGGCGTGTGGCATCAAAAACGGAACCCTAGCTTACGAAAAACAGTGCGCAGGTGTCGGTTTTATGTGCTACTACATTTGAAAGTGCTAGTTGATGATTATGGTGACCGATAGGTGTGATTCCGGCAGGTGACTTAAGATTCCGGCTGATTACTAAACTTTGGCTTTCAAATTGGCTATTATTTTTTGTTGATTCAGACTTGATTGATAGTCTGATTTCTCTTCTTGTCTCTTTTGATGGCTGAAGACTCTTCGTCTATGGGGCCTACGGGACCAATTATGACAATTGTTTCTGACCAAAATAGATTGATTGACATTATCTTGGAGGCAGACGGGTCTAATTTTTCGGAATGGCGATATTTAGTTCAGGTGCATATGGGTGGTTTACGGAAAGAAGGACATCTTGTTGAAGATTGTCCTACTGATGCAAAGGTGGCTAAGGTGTGGTTGGATGATGACAAGGTGTAGTTTCCGAAAATTGTGAATTGTATTAGTAGGAAAATTATACCTATGCAACACTGCAAAACAGTTAAGGAGCTGTGGACACTCTTGCATAAATGGTTCTCTGGAGCAAGTAACTTGAATAGGTTGTATAATTTGTCACAGGAAGTTCATCGTCCTAGTCAGAAAGGGCGGAGTCTTATGGATTATTATTATGATTTCATGCGTATGAGCGAGGATTTCACTGCCGCTATGCCTATTTCTGATGATGTTGAGGGGATAAAAGCTCAACGTGAAAAGCTGTTGATGTTTAGTTGGCTATCAGGACTGGAGAAAGAGTATGATGTGGTTCGATCTCAGTTATTGTCAAATAAAGATTTGGGTACCTTGTCTGATGCCTTTGATAGGCTTTCGACTGCAACGAGGAATGGTTCGATCTCAGTTATTGTCAAATAAAGATTTGGGTATCGTTGTTATTCTCCAGATTTGGGTCAGTACTTAGTGTCTGCTGATATCACTTTCTTTGAGTCTAGCCCGTATTTTGGTCGGTCATCTTCTTATGCATCTAAGTTTGTCTCTCCCGATGATTTTCTCACCTATACATTGGTTCGTTCCCATAATCCTGAGGTTGGTGTTGGTGTTGGTGTTGAAGCTGGTTCTCGTCCTCCTATAACTCAAGTGTATACACGATGCACTCCTGTTTCAATCCAAGAACCAGTCATTGCAGATTCTCCAACAGATTCACTTCCGATACCGGTTCCCACGTCATCAGATTTGTCTCTTGATCTCCCTATAGCACTCTGCAAAGGTACACGTACTTGTGTTCATCCTATCACCTCTTGTGTCTCGTATGCTCACCTGTCAGATTCTTCTCGTTCATTTGTTGTTTCTCTTGATTTCGTTGTCACCCCTAAAAATGTGTCTGAAGCTTTATCTCATAGTGGTTGGAAGTCCGCTATGGAAGAGGAAATGCAGGCTCTTGAAGCTAATGAGACCTGGGACTTGGTAACACTTCCCGATGGTAAGAAGGCTATTGGATGTAAATGGGTGTACATGGTTAAATTGAATCCTAATGGTACTGTTGCTCGATTAAAAGCTCGATTGGTTGCAAAGGGGTATTCGCAAGTGTATGGTGTTGACAAAACTGAATGTCAAGAATGCATTCCTTCATGGTGCTTTGCAGGAAGAGGTTTACATGGAGCAACCTCCGGGGTTTGTTGCTCAAGGGGAGTATGTGAATAAGGTATGTCGTTTGCGAAAGTCGTTGTATGGGTTGAAACAGTCGCGGGCTTGGTTTGGCAGATTCATTGATGTTGTGTTAGAGTTTGGGTTACAGAGGAGTACATGTGATAATACTATGTTCTTTCGGTAGACTAGCAGTGGTTGTATTGTTTTGATTGTCTATGTAGATGATATTGTGATTACAGGTAGTGATACACATGGCATTGAAGCACTCAAATCTTGTCTTCAAACAAAATTTCAAACAAAGGACTTGGGTACTCTAAAGTACTTTCTTGGAATTGAAGTGATACGGTCCAAGAAAGGAATCTTATTGTGTCAAAGAAAATACGTCCTTGATTTACTTGAGGAGGTTGGAATGCTTGGAGTGAAACCATGTGATACTCTAATGGATCCGAATGTAAAACTTGTAGCCGGAGAAGGGGAGATGCTCGAGGATCCAGGACGATACCGGACATTGGTTGGCAAGTTGAATTATCTTGTAGTAACTCGTCCAGATATTGCTTTTCCAGTGAGTGTAGTGAGTCGGTTCATGGCAGCTCCTACTATTACACACTGGAATGCGTTGATCCGAATTGTGAAATATTTGAAAAGAGCACCAGGTAGAGGTATATTGTATGTGAATCATGGGCATATGCGAGTAAAGGCATTCTCTCGATGCCGACAAGCGTGATCACCGGATGATAGTAAGTCAACTACCGGATATTGTGTGTTTGTGGGCGGAAATCTTGTATCCTGGAAAAGTAAGAAACAAAGTGTGGTGGCGAGATCAAGTGCAAAGTCTGAGTATCGTGCTATGGCTCAGACAACCTGTGAACTTATGTGGATACAACAATTGATTGAAGAGATTGGGTTTAAGGTTCCTCTGCCTATGAGATTGTGGTGTGATAATCATGCAGTCATGCATATTTCTACAAATCCAGTTTTCCACGAAAGGACTAAGCATATAAAGGTCGATTGTCATTTCATTCGAGAAAAGATCCAACAGAATCTTGTCTCCACCTCATACGTGCGTACGGGAGAACAACCAGCTGATATGCTAACTAAAGGCTTGACAAAGTTAAGGGTGGATTATATTTGTAACAAGCTGGGTATGATAAATATATATGCTCCAGCTTGAAGGGGAGTGTTAGACAATAAGGATAGTTTAGTAAATTAGGTAGTAGGGTATTTGTTGTATATATATATCGTTTAATGTTTAATAAAAAGTAACGCAGAGATTGGTGACTGCGTAGTATTGTGATTCCCTGCCTGCTCTTCTCTTCTTCTCCTTCTGTATTTCTGATTTCATGGCGCAAGTTAATATTACTTATCAAAAAAAAAAAAAGGAATTTATTCAAATATGTTTCAAATGTATTTAATACACACCCAACCGTATCCCACCCGCTCCTGCACCCCGCCAAAAACATTTCCAAAACAGCCACAGACAGTCTATCTAATCGTGTAGTTTACTAAAGCTCTTCTCCGCGAAGTATAGATCTACAAATAAGAATCAATATCAAAATATTTTGAACACCAACAGTTTAAGTCTTAAGGTAGCTACCTTAAGGTCATTGCAGAGAAGACTGATACCATCAGCCAAAATCATATCTGCGTATGGATCTGCAAAACATGAAAAACTCTTCAAAATACAAATTTCATGAATCAAGATCAGGAAACAATTCGGTGGAATATATCATACTCTATCCCAAAAAAATAGTCCCATTTTCCTCTTTGATATGTCCCAAAAAAGTAGTTTCATTTCTAATAAAGGATATATTTATAGTTTTTTATAGTGCAAGTTAAAGAAGGTACAAACAAGTAAAGCTACAATATTAAAATATTTGACTTGCCAAATGGGGCTATTTTATTGGGATGGAGGGAGTATTATGTTTTCCGCACCCGTTAACTCAGAAGTGGTGTTATTTGGAATTGAGCTTAAAAAATTAAATTCAAATAGATCAACCCATTAGCCACCACCAGGAACATGAAAAAGGGCAAAGAAAAAGGTTTTCTGGTCAAACTATCTTTCAGTAATTTACAAGGGCATCCAGTCATAGCAGACATATAAACTTCTATCCATGGATTCCTCGCATGCAGCAAATTCAAATGCAAAATGAAATAAAAATGCGAGGAAAACTTTAAGAAACGAGGGAAACGATAACTGAAAACTTATAACTTTTAAGAAAAACGATAGACATAATAAGTAGGAGGATCGAAAAGAAGGGGCAGAAAAGATAATGAAATGATAAAACTTGCCTTTGTATCTGTTGTAAAGTTCCTCCAGATGTCTTGTATCAGTAAAGGATTTAACCTGGGGCTGGCTGTAGAATACATCAAATGCTCCTTCAAGATGCCAATCACTGGCCTTCAACGCCTGAAGAGCAACTTTTTCACTGCACTTGGAAAGAAAGGAGGAGAAGTGAAACAAATCAAGCCACAACCATACAGAGCATACAGGTGATAGTTCATACAAGCAAAACACTAAAATAGACAGCAACAGTAAATGTTCAACCGAATAGGCGAACAAGAGTACTCAAGTAATCAGCAACAAAAGAAAAATCTTCTCTTAATGTCAACCAACACATGTATCTCTGAAAACCAAGTGAGGGAAAGAAAGGAATATTTGCAGCTTTGCAATATGTTCCAATTTGACAGATTCTAGTAAGAATGAAACTAAAGAATTTTGAATGAAATCCTATACCCATCAATGAACTTTGTTTCCTAGTGCTATTGTACTCCTCTTTTGGTTCAAGGAAGCTTTTCCAAAACAAGAGTTAATTACCTATAAATTAATTTACCTATTGTTTAAGTCTATCGTCGAGGGACTTTTCAGAAGTGGATGAATCCAGTTAGATACAGATCCGGCTATATTTATGATGTTTGTTCCCATGTCTTCACATATTATGCAAGTTCAAGAAGAGCACGGAAGCTTGATTTGAAAACGTTGTGTTCTACTAGTCAAGTGAAATGCTAGATCAAAAACTAATTAGATATGAATATGTAATAGCATTACATTTTGTAGCTTTTTGGTACAATAAAGGAAAATTACCCCAGAATCAACAAACATTCTTTGCTAGTAATCATTTACCATCCAAATCAACATCAAAAATATTAACCATCGACAGTAATGATGAAAGCCAACACCCATGAAGGGCACATCATAAATGACAAGGAGCTACATATAATGGTTCAGAGTTATTTAAAAAAAATGGTAATTTTAATTTATTTTAATACATAGACTCGGTACAAGTCCCAGCATTGAAATAGTAGTTCATACGAACGATAGCTGACCTTGCGCCAGTGATGGTCATAAACTGCTGCACTTTGTCACGGTGCCCCCTACCTAACTTGTTCTGTCAAGTAAAAAGAGGTTCAATATATGCATTTATCAATACAAATACAAATTAAAACATTCTTAGAGTAACGAACAGTCAAAAGACCCACCATGAGCAAAGAAAATGATGCTCTACCGAAGAACATATAAACACATCCATCTAGGGTCAACTAATGTGGGAACAGTCCACTAATCTCCTTACCATGAAAATCAATCTAGAGAATGAAATCGGAAAATATGACCAAATATAGCTTAATTACATCCGTAAATTAACACTATAACGAAATATATAAATTCTTTTGACAACTAGGTGAGGAAGTGGGCAAAAGCTAAGATAAAGAAGAACAGATGAAACAATTACCTGTTCAGAATTAACAATTATGATTGTTAATAATCATATTAATCCAAAACACCAGTTGCTTGACAAATATAGTTAATACAAGGAATTAGGTTTCCGTGGGGGAGGGGGGGGGGATTTCGTATACAGTAAAACAATTTGAAGGGATTGTGCATGCTGACTAACCATGTTGAGGTGAGAGCTTTGCTGTAGAAACCCTAATTGTCAGATTACAGTAAGTAATTGCTCGGGAGAGAATTCCCAGAGAGAATAGGGTTCCGAAGGTAGGTTCTTCTTTTGAGCTATCTCTCTCTCTCTCTCTCTCTCTCTCTTCTCTCACCGGCAATGGTATTGAGCCGGCTGTATGAATTGGAAATCTGTTTACAGGATTAGCATATCACACTCTCAGTAGGACCCCACTGGTTTAGTGAGTGAGAGAGAGCTTCCAAAAGATTTAAGAAAACAATGTGTACGTTAAAACGCACGTCAAATAAAAACCAAAAATTTTAAGTTAATAAAACGTACATAAATTTTCAATTAATTGTGCATAAACAAAATAAAAAAGGAGAAAAAAATCTTAAAAGATTAAATAAATAGAATCGGTTTATTAGCAAATACATATTTGTATATCACTAATCCTTATATATTTTGAAAAACTTCCTTATACACAACATTTATTATTTTATTACTTGGTTTTTTATTTTCATCGCATATCAAAATCTTTAAATCAGACAGGTTTGTTATTTTAAAAACTGTGACATATAACTGCACATAGCTAAATATTTGTTTCTTCAAGAAGAGACCTGCGTGCGACAACGATTGACCTTGACTCTTATTGATTGTCATTGCATATGATACCATCAATGAAAATTTCATTCTCTAGAACTTGAAAGGGAGTCTTATATCTAATGGAGTTAAAGACATCTTTGGGATAAAAAGTTTTTCTTTAACATTGCTTCCATTCAAAATTTTGCTTCAACAATGTGTTCCCTAAGATTTGTGATGATTAGTTTTGTTTCTTTGCACAACCCTGCAGCATGATCAATGTTTCTCAATAGTATTACCAGAATACCAATTTTAAGTGTCAATTCATGACCTGTCAATCCCGAACACTTTACACTATTCAAAACTCAGTTGAATGAATGTCTTCGAATAAACTTGAAGTTTTTTTTCTGCCCTACAAATAGAATCTGAACTCAAATAAGTTCTTCCTTCTGAATGGTTGCTTTTAACCATGTACTCATTGATGATGTTAATAATTTCAAGTGTCAGAGCTATTATTGTCATTCCTTGTAAATATGACACGCCATAAAAAGATTCTGAAAATGACGGATTTGTGCACTCAACAATTGACTGACTGGATCAAATTATCTAATCCATTCACCAAAAGATCGTCCGGAATTTCTATAGAAGCAACACCATCATTTTCACTCTCATACATTCCATTTCCGATACTCAAAATCCATTTAGAAAATGTCTTTAACTCGAAACCACTTTGATCATTACCAAAAGCTTGTAGTCGCATATTTTTTGTAAGTCTCAAGACCTTGCAATGTGGTCATAAATAAGAAGAGTTAATTGTTGTCATGACAATATCTTGCTACTTCTTTTCTGTATAACCGATAAGATCTGACGAAAATCTCCACCGAAAATAATAGTTTTTCCTCCAAATGGTTTATTGAAGCTAGGTATCTACATTTTCAAACCTCATTATATCCCTTACAGTTCTATCAAGAGCTTCAAAACAATATTTGTGCACCATGGGTGCCTTATCCCAAATTATAAGCTTTGTTATAACAATTAGATGTTGTAAGGGTAAAATAGGCATGACCTATTTTATCTTGTTTTCACCTTTCTTGGTCAAAGAAGGATTTTAATTTAGTCAATGTTTATTTTAGGAGTTAGGTTTTGTTTAGATTATTTTTGGTAGATTGGTGTGTTTTTTGATAGGAAAATCTTTAGGAAAATCTTTTAAAAGATTTTGGAGATTTAGTTATACATGTTTGGTAACTAAATCTTTTAAAAGATTTTAAAGATTTAGGCAACATATTTTTGGTATCTAGATTTATGTAAATAATTTAGTTATTCCAAGTATTATAGTCTAATTAGGAAACAAAATCTTGTATAATTTTATGTCTAATCTGTTTCCTAGTAGGATTTGGTTGTTGGCCGTATTCTTGCAGGATTTCTTGAAGTCTTGGTTTACAAGCTTGGCAGTCTATAAAAAGGCCAGAAGTCGAGCAGCTTGATTTAGAGAACGGAGAGCATATAGAAGAAATTGGTCGAAGTCTTTGTGAGCGAGAAAAGAGAGTTGATCCAGTTTTCTTGTGTGCCGAGCTAGAGAGAGATCGACACCTCATATACAAAGACCGCTTGCAGAAGACTTGAAAACACCTGCTGCTGCTCAAAAACTTCAGGAATACAGGCTTGTATTTCCTGAAAGTTCAGATTTGTGCTTCCGGTTGATTTGTTGTTTTGGAAGCTGTGTTTAAGTCTTTCTTCCCACGTTTGTTCTAGTAGTTTATGTGGGTTTTGTGATTCTCCAAGATTCTATATCTTGTGAGAATTTTTTGTTAACTGTTGAGTATAAAAACAGTGTTGATTTTTATATAAATTGTGTGGCCTTGAGGCTTGATCTACAAGTTTGATACTTGTAGATTGTTTTTGTGTGATTTTCTGTCTTTCTATGTCTGTTATGTTTTAAATCTGACAACAAAACTTCCGCTGCAATTTTCTGTGAAACACTTTTAGTTCACATTGTTACAGCCATTGTTGCAACATTCACTGCAACATTGACTGTAACATCGTCCCATATCGAGAATCCGTGGCATCGCGTTCTTTCAATTGGTATCAGAGCCTCCTCTTGACATCACTAAGAGTAGATTCTGGTTGTAGCCATGATGAATTCTCAATATGAGAATTTTGTTCGTCCTAATACTTTGAAAAATAAAGGTTTGTATAATGATTTTTGTTGCGTTAACTCTTCTGTCTCTAAAGATGGTGCAGAATCAGAATCAGATTTGATGGATGCATATAAGGAGTTGTACAATGATTGGGAAAAGAGAGTTTGTCAAGTTAAGTTGCTTAAAAAGGCAAATGACTTGTTAAAGAAGGCTAATGAAGAACAGAAGGAGTGTATTACAAGGATGGAGAGTCTGTTGACCAAGAAGGATGTGGAGATTGAAGGTTTAAAAGAGCAGCTCATTCAAGCCAATGAAACCATGGCTAAATGGAACTCAAGCCAACAAAAAATGGATGAGATGCTCAATTCAGGTAAGTCTTGTAAATCAGGTATTGGTTTTGTACCAAAGATGTTTGTGAGAGAGGGTGAAGGTACTTCTGAACCTAAACAGCCCACACAAAATTTTCAAAATACAAATTTCTTTGAAAAACCCAAATCAAGGAAGAAAAATTTTGTGTGTCATTTTTGTCATAAGCCTGGTCATATTCAACCATTTTGTTTTCTGAAAAAGGCCATGTATGAGAATGAAATGAGGCAAGATTTCTTTGAAAAAACTCATTGGCGAGCGTATGAAGAGCGATGCGCCGACCAATGTTGCAACATTGGCGGACACGATGGAAGCCTCATTCAAAGACAAATCAGAAATTTTTCAAAAATCTCAAACCCAAAGTTTTTAAACAGATGTGGGTTCCTAAGGGTAGTAATGACAAAGGCAAGTCCAAATATTGTGAACCCTTTGATATATGTCCTGGTTCTAAGCCGTCCTATGATGAATCTCCTCCAAAATCTTCAGAACCAGCATCTGAAACCAGTAAATCTGCACATGATCAGTCAGATTCAGCAGATGCAGGTGGTTCAGGTGGAAAAATTCAGGATGTTTCACCCAATGTTGTTCCGGATGTTGTTCCGGATGTTGCAACATCGGAAGAAACATTGACCACAGAACCGGCAGGAAATGAAGTCGCTGGAACAGATTCAAATCAGGAAGATGATCAGTCCAGATTGACTGATCAGGAAATTGACATTTTAAGCAAGATTCAGAAAAACCATCCAATCTCTCAAGTGATAGGTGATATTCATGATGTCATATACACAAGGAGAAGAAGTAAGGTTGAATCTCAAAAATTTGCATGCTTATCAAAATATTTTTGAGAGAAGTCTTAAATCTTTTATGGATGCTTCAAATGATCATAGATTATGTGTTCACATTAATGCGTTAACCTTGTTTTTTGATAACACCTATGCATTTTTCTTAGCACAAAAATCCAGTTCATTATTCTCGAACTAATCACATTAATATAAGACACCATTTTTTTAGAGACTTGGTTGATTATGTAAATTGTTTGCATTGAACATGTTGGGACCGAAAATCATCTTGCTGATATATTTGCCAAGTGTCTTGTTTTTTGAGAGATTTTTCATTCTTTGGAAATCTCTTGTGTTTTGTGTGTCATATGATTTTACACTTAGTTATAAAAAAAAAATTCAAAAAAAAAATTCAAAAAAAAAAAAATAGGCATGATTGCATATTGTCTTTAGAGGGCACTCTAGATCAATTGACTCACATGTATGTGTCTCTTGTGGTTGCTTGGGAATTTCATTCAAAATCTGTTGTGATTTTTTTTTAATTCTCTCTCTCTCTCTCCCAGTTCTTGAGTATGTTTAAAGTCCACAAAGGAAAGAGCTACCTTTTGAAATTTTTGGGATGCTGCAATTTGTCAAGGTACTATGGAGCTTAGGCTTTCATGGGTTGATCTTGAGAAAATTGACTCCCCTTAATTGAAAAAGTGTGAAAGCTACCTAACGGAAAAGAGCTACCTATGAACAAGGTTGTGGCACCTTTCTTTTGGGACTATGAATCTTCGGATTTCATGGGTTGATCAAATGCAAAATTGCTTCCCTTGGTAAATAGTGTGAAAGGTTCCTAGTGGCATGTGTTGAATAGCTTGAAATAAAGTAGAGCTATATTCCTAGGGAAATAAAGTACCTATGGATTTTGGTTGTGAAAATTTTATGATCTTGGGAGAGAAATTTGGTTGAGAAAATTAAAAAATTAAAAAAATTAAAAAAAAAAGAGCAAAATTGAAAATAAAATCACAATTTTGGCGAATGCATCTCCCAATGCAGCAACATTAGGAACTACATCTTTTGATCTGGTCTTTATCACTTGTGTGTGATTGCATTTTTTTTATTTCTTTTGCCTAGCTTTTAGTCATCATGTTTTTAGGCATAAAATTTTAGGACATGCATTGTTGGCAATGATATCAGCTTGGTGAAATTTTGTCCTAATATAAACTTGCAAATTCAATTTCAAAAATCTCCATGTTGAAAAATATTTAGTGGTTGTCTAATTTTTGTGTGAAACTAAGAGGTTTTGAATTTGGATATGATGTGCTCAGTTTTTGCTAAGTGGTGTGATCAAATCTTGGTGAACACTTTATTGTGTTTTTCAAAATCTTGGATTTTTGAGAGTTCCTAAAAGTTTGTGTATCCCTCTTCCTTTTCCGGTCAAATAGGGGGAGAGTGATCAAGTGTTTCTTGTGATGGTGATGATGATTTCTGATTTTACCCCTTGCACAAATTCAGGGGGAGATGAGTTTTCCTAACCTTTGCAGGTTCGATGGTTTGATTGGTTTTGTATAAACACTTGTCTTTTGATTTGACCAGAAAGGTTCAACAAAGGGGGAGATTGTAAGGGTAAAATAGGCATGACCTATTTTATCTTGTTTTCACCTTTCTTGGTCAAAGAAGGATTTTAATTTAGTCAATGTTTATTTTAGGAGTTAGGTTTTGTTTAGATTATTTTTGGTAGATTGGTGTGTTTTTTGATAGGAAAATCTTTAGGAAAATCTTTTAAAAGATTTTGGAGATTTAGTTATACATGTTTGGTAACTAAATCTTTTAAAAGATTTTAAAGATTTAGGCAACATATTTTTGGTATCTAGATTTATGTAAATAATTTAGTTATTCCAAGTATTATAGTCTAATTAGGAAACAAAATCTTGTATAATTTTATGTCTAATCTGTTTCCTAGTAGGATTTGGTTGTTGGCCGTATTCTTGCAGGATTTCTTGAAGTCTTGGTTTACAAGCTTACAAGCTTGGCGTCTATAAAAGGCCGAAGTCGAGCAGCTTGATATAGAGAACGGAGAGCATATAGAAGAAATTGGTCAGAAGTGCTGTGAGCAGAAAAGAGAGAGTTGATCCAGTTTTTCTTGTGTGCCGAGCTAGAGAGAAGAGATCGACACCTCATATACAAAGACCGTTCTGCAGGAAGACTTGAAAACACCTGCTGCTGCTCAAAAACTTCAGGAATACAGGCTTGTATTTCCTGAAAGTTCAGATTTGTGCTTCCGATTGTGCTCATCAGTCAAATAACTTATATCATAGATTAGCTCATCACATATGAGTCGACTATTGAATATTGATGCATCAAAATCACTTGGACACGACATGACAGGGAAATCACGTAAACTTAACTTTTGCCTCTGCTTCGCAATATTTTTTCAAGATCCAGTAAAGTGAAATCTTGAATTTCTTCCTCACTCAATTTTAATCCTATTAAATTCATAACATATAAATAACTTGATTAGTGAAACAATGATGCAAAAAAAAAAAAAAAAGATGATAAAAAAAATTTAAAATGACAATTCATTACCTTCATGCCTTAATAAATGTCTGCATGTGTATATGATGTCATCTGACAAATATTGTAAACATGACTCACATACGAACTCAAGTTGAGATATAAATCCTGACATCAACAGTGTCAAAAAAAGACACCTTAAAGAATGAACTGAGCCCCAATGGCTAGTTTCCATAATTCCCTCAACATTGTGAAATACCGAAATTTTGAAACAACTAAATAAATAAATAAATAAAATAATGATAAATTAAACAATAATATTTTATGATTGAACTTGTTTTAATTTAATTATGGGCCTACTTTGTTTGGGTACAACATGACCTTTTATTTGAGTTTGGACTCAAGCCACAATTTAGTTTGACCAATTGATTTCCAATATGGATAATTATAAACTCAGATCGAATTGTGTTAAACACAACTGACGGTCCAAATTGATTAGTAAATATGTGAGTTACATATAAACTCTTCAGTTATGAGTTATATTTGAATTACCTCCTCGACAATAAATAAATATGTAATAACCACTCAGTTATATTTTTTTGAATTATCTTCTCCACAACCAATTACAGTTATAGAAATGCTTTCCTCTAACACATTTTTTTAACCACATACTTCCGTTTGAGTCGACGAGGTGGTTATATATAATTTATCCCGAGCATCCATTGAGTTGTTTTGATGAGATATTTGTTTGTGAGTTTTGTAATTAATTTTTGCAATTTTAAATATTTGTATTTTAATTTTATTATTAATATTAGTTTGTAGTTTCTTAATTAATTATTATCGTAATCAACTAAATCTCAATTTAATTTTTGTCCGACCTAGATTTATTTTTTTAAAAAAACATTTGTTCGTAAGTTTTATAATTTTAAATATTTGTATTTTAATTTCTTTCTTTTTTTAAATGTGTGCTAAGTTTTCCTTAATAGTCTGAAATATTTGTGATCTCAAAATAGTCTTTTGTTAGTTCACTTAGTCTCATTAAATTTATTTTATATTTTTTCTTTACCGCGAATTTTATTTTTAAGTTTATTTCAATTAACATGTGTTGTATTGGTGCGTCTAAGAGATAATGTTTTTTAATGCTTAATTATACTCTCTTTGGTTGAGTTACACAATTTTACAACGAAAAAATGTTTTATTTCTTTAATTTTCAGGAAGTCGTCTTTTTTGTGTAGTATACATTGATCCGACCCCTACAAAATCTCAAGCATATACTAATCTATTCACATCATGATCACTTTATACATTGATCACGTCTATACTGACACTGTGCCATAGGCACGAAAATATTTTTATTTTAATTTCTTTTTTTTTAATGCATGCTAAGTTTTCCTTAATAGCCTGAAATATTTGTGATTTCAAAATAGTGTTTTGTTAGTTCACTCTGTCTCATTCAATTTATTTTATAATTTTTTTTTACTGTGATTTTCATTTTTTAAGTTTATTTCAATTAACAAGTGTTGTGTTTGTGTGTGCAAGAGAGAATGTTTTTGGATGCTTAATTATACTCTTTTTTGGATGGGTTACAAATTTTTACAGTGAATAAAATGTTTTATTTCTTTAATTTTTGGGAAGTAGTCTTTTTTTGTAGTGTACATTTATCTGACCCCTACAAAAATCTCAAACATATACTAATTTATTTGCATTATGTTCACTTCATACATTGATCATATCTATACTAACACCGTGCCATAAGCACGGGCACGAAATCTAGTATGAATAATGAAATAAAATAAAAAGAAAATACATTAATGGTTAGATTTATTACTGCCTATTATAACACATAATTAGGATGGTTAAGAGGCAAAGGAGGGGGCACTGGTTACCTACGTTGGAGGAGACATATGGGTGTATCAATGACCGGTGGGGAGAGGAAGAGGTAACTCTCACGGTATAAAAGAGATCGATAGCTATAAGTTGAGTTGTTCTTGAAGAAAAAAATAAGAGATACAAGGAAGCTACCATTGTTGAACCGTGGCGGTGGAGGAAGAAGGTTACGGTCGGAGCACCGCCAAAGAAAAACCATTAGCGAATCCGATAGAATAAGTAATTCACAATTTTAAGATTTAATTTTCGTAAGTTATTGTTATGGACGTATAATGAAGAAAGAGAAAGGTTGTAGCGGGGTATTGGATATGTATATGTACTGTTAATGTAAAGGTATATGCATATTGGGTTTATTTAGTCTAATCAAATACTAGATTAATGAATGTTAATGGAGTAGATCAAGTAGAAACAAAAAGCATAATGATTTGGCAAGACTCCTGGTAGTGGGAAACAAACCAACAAGTTGATGGGTTTGTTATATGAAGAAGATGACGAAGTTACTGTCAGCCCTTTGCATTTTAGGTTGTTACTATTTAGTGTTAAAGGTTAAGAGAATTACAGATCCCCCCCTTAGTTAGCAAACTAATGGCCGTTAAGTATTTAACAAATATGTGATTTTTGAAAATAGTCAACAGGCCCCGTAGTAGCGGAAATGTCTTGTTGAACCCACGTATAACATTATAATATAAAGAAAATGTTTTATTGTGACAATTAGGTGCAACTGATAGCGAGTGGGAAGAAGTACCGTTCTTTTGACTTTTAATAGTTTGCGTCGATTCTGAGGTAATGGACTTTCTATTCTATCTAGCTTATTTTAAATCCCTTTGTTAATTTTATCAAAAAATGTCTTATTACGTAAACCTTATTTTGTACAAATGAACCCATGAAAAATTATTTTATGTTTATGAAAATTGTTATGCCTTGAAATACCAAAAAAATTGGATCAAGCATATGAGCCTCTGAAGTCAACTTTGATTTTCGAATTACTGTTATTGATTAACGCTATTAGATTTGGAAAGCTATGAAAGTATTTTGAATTATTGTTATTGGTTATCATTATTGGATTTGAAAAGTTATAAAAGTATTTTGAATTATTGTTATTGATTATTGTTATTGGATTTGAAAAGTTATGAAAGTATCTTAACGGTCTGACTACGTTATCGAGCATCGAAACTCTGGATGAGTTACAACGGTATTGTAACTCTATTGACGAGTCATAGCAGTACTTTGACAATCTCTGGACGAGTTACAACGGTACTGTAACAAATATCGATGAGTCATAGTAGTATTATGACGATTTTTAGACGAGTTACAGCGGTACTGTAACACTGTTGATGAGTCATAGCGGTACTATTACAACTTCTGGACGAGTCGCAGCGGTACTGTGACTGTAGTCAACAAGATCAAGAATTTTATTGAATAAATCGTTTAACGGGTTAGTTGGTTATGCCGCTGGTATGTGACAGTAATGTAATTGACTAACTTCAAACCAAGTTTTGATTTTGAAACTCTTTGATAAATTATTGTTTTGAGTTTTACTACTTTGTTTAAAAGAAATCGTTGATAACACTACTGGTATAGGACGGTGGTATTGTTGACTTGTTTCCAAAGAAATGTTTTACTTGGTAAAGATTGAAATGTCGTTTATGAAAATATGATTTGAGAATGTTTACTTTGACTATCATAAAAATATTGTTTTTGATATACATGCTTAATCCTTTAAATAGCGTAGTCAGTACCTTGTTGAGAAGTGAGCTCACCCCTTATTATTTTGTAGATCGTTAGTATTGATGAAGGATTGGATTGCACAATGGACGACCCGAGAGTTTACTTTTCGTAGATTGATTTTTCGGTTCAAAAGAGACTTGGTGTAAGTAACTTTTGACTCTATTTTTTTAGTCTGCTACTTTGGGATCTTCATTTGGATTACCATCTCTTAGTTATTGTAATGGACATCGTTGTTTGGGCTAATTTTTAAGAATTGATTTGTTTGTCTTTGATATGTGCTTAGTGTTAGAAGGCCTTACGGAGTCCAAAGGTTACTTCAAGTGGGCCCGCGGCCGGTCACCCTTGGCACATGGTCCTATTATGGGTTTGGGGCGTGGCAAACATATTCCTTATTGTTATCCAATAAGCCCAGTGCATAGCAAGCATCCCTGAAAGAGTTATATTGAACCTCATTGACAAATCGAATGTCCTTAAAGCAACAACTGTGATCTCATAAAAAAATTTGGAAAATGTGATCTCATAAAAAAAATTGGAAAATGTTTTGTGCAACGACCATCAGACATGCACAGAAAGTTGGGTCTAACTTTAACACAAGGACCATGCATCATCAAATCCTTAACAGCAGCATAATAGTGCAGATCGGTGGACTCATCTGAATTTCAACATAAATTATCTTATCAATGCGTTTGGGAGTGGGGCAATTTGTATCATTTGCCAACCAAAGCAATATGTGTACATGTGGTAGTTCGCGTATTTAAAACTTTATCGTATACATCGTTGTTTAAATTTAAGCACAACAACGATTTAAAAAGTATTTCACCAAATAAAACAATCAATTTAGAGTATATAAAAAGAATATACAAATGTTTACAAAAGAAAATTACCTGCTCGTGCTGTAACGACCCGACCCGGATTCCAACACGAAATCCCAAGGTCATGTCGCTGGAACTAACATAAGAAGAGGACAGGCACTTGTTGAATAGTAGTGCAAGTCGAACAGTCGAGCTAACACGCTCTAAACATGAACATAAAGCCGCACTAAAATACAGTATTTTAAAAATCGAATCAGCGGAAGCAATATAAGAAAAGAAGTCCCAAGCTATGAAGCTCGAAATCAACGACAATGAAACCAAGAGAGACATTATCTCTCAAAGGAGGAAAAACAAAACTCGCGTGCCGCAACATTGCAGACGCTGAACAAACCATCGGCGCTCGAGGCCGGCCTTTCAACAAAGAACCAACCTGATATATCAATTACCCAACGGCTAAAGCATACCGGGGTCAACCAATAACTATAACAAATAGAATAAAGAAATGCCCCAAAGCTACTGCGTGCCCGGGAGACAACTGAAATAAATACGAAAACCACGAACAAGGTACGACACAACACGTCGGCCCAAGAAAGAACCAATACAAATACCCAAGTATTCTACCCGACTGTAAAGTCTAAATAATTTTACAAAATGTCGATCTCACAAGAATAGCAAAGTACATGATATCAATGACAATGCTAAAAAGGACCAGGACTCCACAAGCTGCTATTCGGGAAAGTCGGCTGCTACAAACACGAACCACACGATCTAATCTCGATCTATCGATCAGCTGCACACTGCTACAGTCATGATCTACTCGGCCTCAACGCGGCCACCAATTACTGCAACTAGAAAACAAAGTACGGGATGAGTCATAATGACCCAGTACGCTATTACAAGAGATATGTAACATATAATTATGTAACATCAAAGAATCATGATGTCATTTTACAAATGATAGAAAAACCTGTGAAGAGGCGTCGTATCGTTTAGATATTCCACAAGATAATCATTTCTTCTTACTTACTAAACCGTCCAAATGAACCAGGGTATAATTCCCTGTTCAAACACAAATCAAATGAATTAGAAGGTATTTCCCATAAAACATCATATGCATGCATGTGTAAATATCATTATATATACTAATCAAGCTATTCATAGAATCATCACGTGTAAGGGTGCATATTTATATATATACACCTATATCAGTATATATATCCCTATATATACATATTAAATCTCTCATATAATCATCATGTAAAAGTGTGCATATTTATATATATACACATCAAGTCTTTCATATATACCTCATATATTAGTATGTATATCTCTATATATACATATCAAATCTCTCATATAATCATCATGTAAAAGTGTGCATATTTATATATATACACATCAGGTATTTCGTATAACATCAGCCAATACAAACATGTTCAATAAGATCTCATGTTCAACTAACACTTTGTTATCACATAAGTGCCCATAGTAAGCCACATAAAGGATAGAGAAGGTACCAAATCCATGTCGTTGTGTCGCTCCTGCAATCACAATTGTTAATCATATCATGCCAGTGATACCCGTGTTCGGGTATCAAAGTACCGAGCTCTCTACTCGGGAAAAATAGCACTAGCCAATGCGCTCTTTTGGTTAGGACAAAGGGGGCTACTTCCCCACTGTAGCTAGCAGTGGAGGTGTGTGTGAAACCGAATCCGGTACGTCGATACATTACAACCACGAATCTCATAATTCGTGAAGACAATGCATCGTCCCACCATCAACGTAAAAACTCAAGTAATGCCAGCTGGACTTATATGCAATGCACAAGTAGATGTTTACTTGCAAATTCTCGAGTAGATATACAGATCTACTAAACTCATACGATTATGCACATTGTTACAATAATCATAAAACCACAATAGGAGCTCATTTGAGTCTCTAAATCAGAAGTGTCAAGTTGTCCACTCAATTCAATCCAAGTTCTAAAAGCTAGTAATCTAGTCAAATGGATTCTACAAGTTGTAGGATCTCACCACGATTCACATAAGGTTCAATTGTTCCTCAAGCTCGACTCCGTTGAGTCTTCACTACAATTCATCCCAAATAGGTTATAAATGCTATTTGCATTTCTAACCATTTTCTAAGTTCTCGGTTCAAGCATAGCTAGGTTCTTGTCTCATTAAGAAACCCTAGATCAACAATTCACAATTTCACCCATTAGTGAAATATAAATTCAACACAAGTTGGTGAATCAATTCTCAATGAAACCACAGAGTAATCAAAAACAGATTATGCTTCGAGTCAATTACACAATATGCCTTATAAGTCATATCATTAAGTATGAAAACCCAATCCCTAACAAGTATCACAATTATGCTTTCATAAGTCATAATATCTAGTAAGCATAGATGTTTATTTCTAGCATAAATCCAAATTAAGTGGATAACTTAACAAATAATAAACCACACAAGCATAGAAATTCATTTCTTTTATGAATCTAGGTTAAATCCATAACTTAACAAGTAGCAACTCATATCATCCCCAAGACTTCATTGATGGTCTAGGATCAAATAAAAACTCATATTATATTCACTAAAACTCATTCTAGAAAGATCATTCATTCTATATTCCCAAATCCATTATGGTTCATGTATTATTTATAAACCACACTTGGCATATTCAAATATTGTGACCCATACACATATTAGATACTAGACATTTTAAGGTGTTATTCACCATTTTGAATCATTCAATTCAGACCTATAATCATCAATTTATGATTATCACAAAGACAGGTTATTTTTCCGATTTTCTGTTATAACTCATTCTGCACAGTCAACTTGTAAGTTCGACCATTAATTCCTCACAACTCCAAAGGATGTGATTATTTCTTATTATGAAACTAGACTGTTAATACTATATTTTAGCCTTTTAAATTACTCCATTATGACTTGTATTCATCAAGATACAGCCCCTCGAAGTTCATGTTAAAAACCTGAGTATCTGTTGTGATTCATTCTGCATGTCTATCATACAAAATTCACCAAAAATTGTTCGTTACTCCAAATGTTATGAAATTTACATTTTCAGAAACTATACTCTTTGAGCTAGAGTTTACCATTTTAAAACACTCCATTAGGATATGTATTCATCAGAATATGACCACTTCAATCTCACGTTAACATATTAACTTTCTGGTAACAGCTTACTGGAACAGCCACGATTTGCGACTAATGAAAAATACTTCCCGAGCTCCAAAATTTATGAAACTTTACAGAGAGTTACCTAACATGTATAGGATTAACATACTCAATTTTTAGAAAAATCCCTTCAGTAGATTAATACCAGACTTTTCCCGAAATTTACCCAAAACAGAGACTGAATTTGTATGGTTTATTTTCCAACAAGTTCATGAACAATAATGGTTCCAAATCAAAGCTTGAACATATTTCAAACTAAAACCAAGACCAAAATCATCGAGGCAAGATCCATGGAAATGTTTCCAGATTTCATAGAAATATCAAAACGTTTTATAGACTTGATAAGACTCTTCCTTAGCATGATCTAAGCAAGATTTGTGAAGAAACAAGCAAGGTGGTTTAGTAACGTACCTCATATCTGAATTTCAAACTTATATGAAACCTGAAATAGATAGAGGGGAAACGATATCCTCGACGAGATCTTTCCAACGGTGGTCTCGGCTCGTCGATTGGTTGGCTGAAGCTCCGGTAATCGCCGGAACATTCCAAGAACCCACTTTTTTCTCTCTCTTTAGGTTTGACCGGTTGGAGAGATAACGATGTGAATGAAATCAGATTAGAAATGAATGAAGAAATGTCTTGAGGCTTATATACTCCTAATGGGAGGTCAAAGGTTCAAAATACCCTTACAAGGAATAAATGAGGGATTTATATTAAGGGTAGAATAGGAAATTTCATTAAGGCATGTCATAAAAGACTGCCGGTAGGCAGCCCAAAGTCTGCTAGTGTAGCAGCCCCAAGTCTGCTGGTGGACAGCCCCAAAGTCTGCTGGTGGACAGCAGCGCGCGGCTATCTTCCGACGGCTCCCGTTTGCACACCGTTCGACGAAATGACGTGATTTCTTCGCCAGGCTGACCCTAAGGACTTAAACTAAAAGCCTTAAAAGTCTCAAATCAAACTAAAACCATCTTGTATGATATCTCGAACAAAACAATTCAGTCGCGTACCATATTTGATCTGTAACTAATAAATGACAACGGAATTACATGGAACAAACTAACGATCGAAACAATGACCGAGCAAGTATACATACTTATTTTAAAGTATGTTAAAAGCCTAATAAAGAGTCTCAAACTCATACTCAAACTTAATTTAGAATTAAGTCCCTCAAAAATACGAAAGACGAAACGTTTACGAAACGCGAATCGTGAAACCACACTTACGACGACGACTATACTTTGAACGTCGTGACCTCATGCAAACATTATAGACATGATAATAAGGATATTAAATGTATCCAAGTGAGTACACGAAGACCTAGGATCCCTCAAAGGTCCAGATAAGAAAGAAGTACGAAACCATTCTATCGAGTATGGGTAGCGCCAGGAACTTTTTGTTTCCAATTTTGGCACTTTGGCCCCCTACAATCCACTGTTTATGTATCTATCTTTTCTTTTGCATCTTTTGCATTTTAAACCCTATAACTTGACATCCGTTAGTCCATTTAACCGTTCTTGATATTTTATGTCATGTTACATACCAGGGGTACGAAATTGGGGTGTCTACATTCATCTTTACTTTTGAGAAGATACACATAACAATACCTAGTGCTATCATCAACAAAAGTAATGAAATATTTACTTCCACCACGTGATTGTGTTGATTTAAAATCACACACATCAGTGTAAATTAATCCAAGTGGTTCACAATTTCTTTCAATAGTGTGAATTGATGTCCTTGTTAACTTTGCCTCTACACAAGTTTCACACTTGTGTTTGGAATCAATTTGGAAATTAGGTATGTAATTCATGTTAATTAACCTATGAAGGGTTCCATAATTAGCATGTCCTAGTCTACCATGCCACACATAGGAAGACTCAAGCAAATAAATAGAAGACTTATTCTTATTATTATTTCTTGCTAGTTTAACAACCATTACACTGAGCTTAAACAACCCATTAGTTACATAACATTTTCCAACAAACATTCCACTCTTAGACAGAGTTACAACATCTGACTCAAATACAATACGGAAGCCATGCTTCACCAGCAGAGTTCCGGAGACTAAGTTCTTCTGGATATCTAGTACATAGAGTACATTGTTGAGAGTAAGTTCCTTCCCGAACGTCATCTTCAGCACCACTTTGCCTTGACCTTTGACTTCAGAAGTGGCAGAGTTTCCCATGAAAACTTTCTCGCCATTCTCAGCAGCTTCAAAGGTACTGAACATTTTTCTGTTGGAGCACACATGCCTGCTGGCACCAGTGTCGATCCACCATTGATTGGGGTTTGAACCCACCAAGTTCACTTCTGTGACAACCGTAGCAAGGCTCAGGTCCGATACATCTTGAGAGATGTCATCCACCATGTTTGCCTCATGGTCTCTTCTTGGCTTTCTGCAAGCTGTAGCCTTGTGACCCGTGCCACCACAGCTGTAGCATTTTCCAGAAAATCTCTTCTTAGAGATTCTTCCCTTAGGTCCCAAACTGTCCCTTTTAGAAGCAGCCTTGCCTTTGCCTTTTGAGCTTTGGCCATGCTCTACCATATTGGCTTTAGCAGCCACAGGAACGAATGTCTTCTTATTAGAACCCCTGTTGTCCTCTTCAATATGAAGTCTGACAACCAGTTGTTCCATATTCATCTCCTTTCGCTTGTGTTTCAGATAGCTCTTGAAATCTTTCCAAGCTGGAGGCAATTTCTCAATAATTGCTGCCACTTGGAAGGTTTCACTTACAACCATCCCTTTAGCTAGAATTTCGTGAAAGATCACTTGCAACACTTGCACTTGACTGTAGATAGTCTTGGAATCCACCATCTTATAATCCGGGAAGCGGCCAACAATAAACTTATTGGCTTCAGCATCCTCGGATGTATACTTGTGGTCCAACGATGTCCACAATTCCTTTGACATTGTCTTGTTACGGTAAACTTCGTACAATGAGTCTATCAACCCATTCAGTACATATTTTCTACAAAGGAAATCAGAATGATTCCATGCTTCCAAGCTCAATTTCTCGCTATGATGCACCGGCATAGTTGGATTGGCCACAATCTGAGTCACATTAGTGTTAGAGGTCATTGGGTTCAGGGTCACATTAGGTTCCTTTCCAGTAGCTTGGGTATTCAATTCAGTTGTCATATTTGAAATATGAACAAAGTCAGAATACACTATTCTGTATTTTTTGTTTGTTTTTCCCTTTTGAAAAGGACTACTGTTATCCAAGATAACAGTACGAATCTGGAAAATTATCACAATAAAGCTTTAAACTTCAACAGTTATCTTAGTCATGAGGAATTGAGGAGCATCTACCTCTACTCATCTTCCTCAACTCTCTTCAGAAAATGCTACTGTTGTTGATACAAATCCTCCTACTGCTGCACCTTGAACTTTGCTTATTCAACCAGCTGCCAAATTAGCTAAGCAAGTGCTGCAACCTTTCCCCCTCTTGCAAACCTCAAAGGTCAGCCATGAAAAGACAGAAAACCATTATAAGCCAACCTATCTCTCATACATATGCTCATCATCCAATCCTTCTTGATGATTCTTTAGAAGCCGATGTAGAACCTGCTTCTCCAACTACCAATATCCATGCAACCCTTGAATACCACACTCGTGTACTACATCACCTTCAAACACATGTGAACTTCATTGTTCCCAACATTAGGAGTACTATCTTCACTGAAGTTCAGGCTGCCATAGCTACCGGTGCTCCTCGCGAAGCCACTATACATGACTAGAATTCAATTCTAGCTTTCCAACAAGATTGGGCTACAAGGGCAGAGAAATTAGAAACTACTTCTTTTAAATCCCTTTAGGAGGAGAAGGTGCAGAGAGTTAAAGATGACATTTATCAAGCAAGAACTGACACATATCTACAAGAACTCAAAGGGCTAAGAAGACAAGCAAAAATGAGAAAAATTGTTGATAAAGATTTATAAAGCGTGAAACCAAACCAATTTCTTTTGCTCTCTTTTGCTCATCACATTCTGCTTCTACTAACATATTATGCAGGATAAATAGCATTATGTTGGAAAAATTGTGTTTAAAGAATGAAATTGTGCATTTTGTGGCACATATTTCTTCATGTGTCATTTGTGTAATGACAAGGGTAATTGTGGCATCGTGTTTTACTCTGTGAGAACATTGAAATCATATATTTATTTGTTCAATTTAGTGTTTGGATGAATAAGTTATGATTGATTAAAGTATGGTTGTTGGAAGTGGGTTTATCCCACATTGGAAGATTAACAAAAACTTGAGTGGTTTATATACAAGTACCTTATGTGATAAGGGTAAGCTTGTATAAATAGAGGCTTTCTCTCGCGCACGCATGCGCAGGGGGGTGCAAATCATGGTCTAGTTTAGCCTTCGGGATACCGTACTCATGTGTGAGCACGTCCCGCGGATACGAATGTCGGACCAAATTTACCTGTTCAGCCCAACCCACATTTTGTTAATTATTCTTTTGTTTTTGTAACTCCAACATTTATAACATAGTTTATGGGCTATTATTTTAATGAGAGATATTATTTGCCTATTGATGATAGATTTATTTCATCATCAATGTGGTTATTTAATCAGTCTCTTGTTTGCTCCTATAAAAGGAGATTACTTCTACAATTACGAGGGACACGAAAACACATAAAAGAACAATCTCCATTTCTCCTCTGCATTTTGCAAATCGTTGAGCGTATTCCTTTGGCTTCCTTTTTTCTTATTGGTGATAGAGTCAGACACAAATACAGTTCACTGGAATCCTTAGTGCTAAAGGTTTCTCCGGTGTCTCCGTCGTATCCTGGGAGACAGACGTCCATTAGAGCTTCCAAGCACAGACGGGAAGGGACAAATCTGTTTTAAGGAAACTGTGTGCAGCACATGCCTCAGACTTGAAGGTTGATCACAGCTCTATAACAACAGACATTGTGTGAAGCACCAGTAGATTTCAGTCCACCAGTAGACTTAGAAGACAAAGCAGTAACTTTTCAATTGATTTCAATTCTGTAATTTGATATAATTGTTGTTTTTCCCTGTACCTTTTCTAACAATCTTAAAACAGATTAGTACTGTTATCTTAGATAACAGTAGACCATTCTAAAGGGAAAAAAACAAACTTTTACAAAATATAGAATTGTGTATTCTGACTTTGTTCATATTTCAGATATGACAACTGAATTGAATACCCAAGCTATTGGAAAGGAACCTAATATGACCCTGAACCTAACAACCTCTAATGCTAATGTGACTCAGATTGTGGCCAATCCAACTATGTCGGTGCATCATAGCGAGAAACCAGAGAAATTCAGTGGTTTGAATTTTAAGTGATGGCAGCAGAAGATGCTATTCTACTTGACCACCCTGAACCTTGCGAGGTGTCTGAAAGAAGATCCTCCAACGGTGGGTGAGAATCAGAATGATGTCCAAGCTACTACTGCTATGGACGCATGGAATCATTCTGATTTCCTTTGCAGAAACGGCGTACTGAATAGGTTGACAGACTCATTGTACGAAGTTTACCGTTACAAGACAACGGCAAAGGAGTTGTGGACATCGTTGGACCACAAGTATACATCCGAAGATGCTGGAGCCAATAAGTATTGTTGGTCGTTTCCTGGATTATAAATGGTGGATTCCAAGACTGTCTACAATCGAGTGCAAGAATTACAAGTGATTTTTCACAAAATTCAAGCTGAAGGGATGGTTGTGAGTGAAACCTTTCAAGTGCCTACAATTATTGAGAAATTGCCTCCAGCTTGGAAAGATTTCAAGAGCTATCTGAAACACAAGCGAAAGGAGATGAATGTGGAACAGCTGATTGTCAGACTTCGTATTAAAGATGACATTCATTCCTGTGGCTGCTAAAGCCAATATGGAAGAGCATGGCCAAAGTTCAAAAGGCAAAGGCAAGGCTGCTGTTGGAAAAAAGGTTTGTTTGGGACCTAAGGGAGGAATCTCCAAGAAGAGATTTTCTGGAAAATGCTACAACTGTGGTGGCACGGGTCACAAGGCTACAGCTTGCAGAAAGCCAAGTAGAAACCGTGAAGCAAACATGGTGGATGACATCGCTCAAGATGTATCGGATCTGAACCTTGCTGCAGTTGTCACAGAAGTGAACTTGGTGGGTTCAAACCCCAATCAATGGTGGATCGACACTGGTGCCAGCAGACATGTGGGCTCCGACAAAGAAACGTTCAGTACCTTTGAAGTTGCTGAGAATGGCGAGAAGGTTTTCATGGGAAACTCTGCCACTTCTGAAGTCAAAGGTCAAGGCAAAGTGGTGCTGAAGATGACGTCCGGGAAGGAACTGACTCTCAACAGTGTACTCTATGTACCAGATATCCGGAAGACCTTAGTCTTCGGAACTCTGCTGGTGAAGCATGGCTTCCGTATTGTATTTGAGTCAGATGTTGTAACTCTGTCTAAGAGTGGAATGTTTGTTGGAAAAGGTTATGTAACTGATGGGTTGTTTAAGCTTAGTGTAATGGTTGTTAAACCAGCAAGCAATAATAATAAGAATAAGTCTTCTGTTTATTTGCTTGAGTCTTCCTATGTGTGGCATGGTAGACTGGGACATGTTAATTATGGAACCTTGCGTCGGTTAATTAACATGAATTGCATAGCCAAATTCCAAATCGATTCCAAATACAAGTGTGAAACTTGTGTAGAGGCAAAGTTAACAAGGACATCATTTCATACTATTGAAAGAAATAGTGAACCACTTGGATTAATTCACATTGATGTGTGTGATTTTAAATCAACACAATCACATGGTAGAAATAAGTATTTCATTACTTTTGTTGATGATAGCACTAGGTTTTGCTATGTGTATTTTCTCAAAATTAAAGATGAAGCCATAGAGAAGTTTATTCTCTATAAAACTGAGGTTGAGAACCAACTCAACAGAAAGGTTAAGATGTTAAGAAGTGATCATGAAGGTGAATATGAGTCACCATTTGCTGCATACTGTGCTAAGCATGGTATCATCTACGAGACAACCGCACTTTATGCACCTCAACAGAATGGCATTGCTGAACGCAAAAATCGAAGTTTTAAACAGATGATGAATGCCATGTTGTTAAGTTATGGATTACCACAGAACATGTGGGGAGAAGCTGTGCTGTCAGCTAATTACCTTTTAAATAAGGTAACTCACAAGAAGCTAGACAAAAGCCCTTATGAGATGTGGCATGGAAGAATTCCATCCTACAAATTCTTACGAGTGTGGGGATGTCTTGCAAAGGTTGCTTTTCCTCTACCTAAAAAGGTGAAAGTAGGACCAAAAACTGTTGATTGGATATTCATTGGTTATGCACATAACAGTAGTGATTATCGATTTCTTGTGCATGATTCTAGAATTGTAGATATACACAAAAAAATGATAATGGAATCAAGAAATGCCTCGTTCTTTGAGAATGTATTTCCATTCAAACTGAGTAGTATGTCTAGCTCATCTGTACAAATACATGATTCAATAGAAGAAGAGCATGAGGAGAATGAGGTAGAAGAGGTAGAACTTAGACGCATCAAAAGAGCTAGGGTAGAAAAATCCTTTGATCCGGATTTTCTAATCTACATGCTGGAAAGTGAACCTCAAAGCTATTAAAAAGATGTGAGTTCTTCTGAAGGACCTCTCTGGAAAAAGGCTATCAAGAGTGAAATTGATTCCATCCTTCAAAATCATACTTGGGAATTAGTGGATCTTCCTCCGGGAAGTAAACCACTAGGATATAATTGGATTTTCAAGAGGAAGATGAAAGCAGATGGATCAATTGACAAGTATAAGACCAGACTTGTAATAAAAGGTTACAGGCAACGTGAAGGTTTTGATACGTATTCTCCATTTACGAGAATAACATCAATAAGGATAGTACTTACAATTACCGCATTGCGGAATCTTGAAGTACATCAAATGGATGTAAAGACTGATTTTCTAAATGGTGATTTAGAAGAAAAGATTTACATGGAACAACCAGAAGGGTTTTCTACTCCAGGGCAAGAAAACGAAGTGTGTAAGTTGGTTAAGTCTTTGTATGGCTTAAAACAAGCACCAAAACAATGGCATGAGAAATTTGATAATGCTATGTTGGGTTGTAGATTTAAGATCAATGAGTGCGATAAATGTGTTTATGTAAAGGACACTGAAAATGGCTATGTCATTTTATGTCTTTACGTAGACGACATGCTTATCATTGGAAGTAATGATAATATGATTAAATCTACAAAAGACATGTTAAACTCTAAATTTGACATGAAAGATATAGGGTTAGCTGATGTAATCCTTGGTGTTAAAATTTCTAGAATTTCAAGTGGACTTACTTTAAGTCAGTCACACTATGTGGATAAAATTCTTGAGAAGTTTAGAAAGGATGACATTGCAATAGCTAGAACTCCTATTGATACTAGTCTACACTTATCAAAGAATAAAGGTGAGACTATCTCTCAGGTAGAATACTCGAGAATCATAGGAAGTCTGATGTACTTAATGAGTTGTACAAGACCAGACATTGCCTATGTAGTGAGTAAACTGAGTAGTTATACAAGTAATCATGGGACTGATCACTGGAAAGCGATAGTCAGAGTACTAAGGTACTTGAGATATACTTGTGTCTATGGACTATACTATACAAGAAATCCAACAGTGATCGAATGATACTGCGATGCAAATTGGATCTCAGTTATTAAAGACTCAAGGTCTACTAGTGGTTTTGTATTCATTCTGGCTAGGGTTGTCAAATAGGGCAAAAGCCCGTGGGCATGCCCGCCCCGCCACCCATTAGGGGGGGGGGTTGGGCTGATGTATTAGATACCCGTTTGAAAAACGGGCTTTTCGGGCTTTACTCGTGCGGGCTGCGGGCTTTGCGGGGCGGGCTGCCCGCACTTTCTTGCATTTCTTAAAAAAATTAAAAATATTTACATTACATTACATAGTATATTAGTATTATTAGTAATGTAGCACAGCCCAATTGCCATTCCATTTCCGTCTTGGCGTCTATTACAGGTTTGTAGTTATACTAGTTACATATTTTACAAAAATAAGAGAAAAAAATACAAACTTGAGTCGGACAACCAGCCTTGCCCTTATAACTGGGAGGACAGAGGAGCCTGACCTCGAAAAGGAAATACAAAGCATAAAAGAACAACCCACTAAATATTGCCGCGACAAAAATTATAAAAGCCATATAAATCCATGTGCAGTGCATGCTTCACTTCCTTGGGAAGAGTGACAATCGTGTAGAAAGACTTGTCAGATTGATGAACATGGGCCTCAGCAGCTAGGCGATCAACAACTGTATTTTGCTCGCGAAAAATATGAGACAAGTTACCCACAAGCAAAGAGCGACACGCCCGAAGATCATAAACATGCTCCCAAGGGTCCATATGACCATGAATAATAGTGTCAACCACAACCTTAGAATCAGATTCAACGTCAACTTATGTCAGACCAAACTGATGACAAAAAACCAAGCCAACGTGCAAAGCCAGAATCTCCGCCATAACATTAGAACCAGTGCCAAAATGCTTAGAAAAAGCATATAAGAGAGCCCCATTTGAATCACGAATAATGCCACCACTAGTACATAAACCATTTTTAGAAGAACCATCAGTATTAAGTTTAAAACGACCAATGTCAGGAGGTATCCAACGAACCCATCGGCCCTTACATAAGGGAGGATTCCGGATATCAATGCGAATGGATTGCATGGCAAACTAAGCTCTTAGACCACTACCCGATTTTGGAGTAAAAGAGTGAAACATCTCCCTAAGATGCCACACTACCCGGTGAAAAATATGATCAGAAACCATAGGCACCCCATCGAAAGTCGCTGCGCATCGAGCCTTCCATAACTCCCAACAAGTGAACATAAAAACACCAAGATTACAAGCTCCAGCTTGGCTGCGAACCGACCCTCTAACCCAAGTTTCAAGAAGATGAGAGATGCATGAATACGTACCTTCCTTGTTAAACATAAGAGAGAACTTATTCCAGGTTGTAGCAGCAGTCTCAGAGAAGAGAAAGAGATGAGTCAAGGACTCCCTGGCAGGTCTATTGGAGTAGCAAACACATCTGGAAACAATCTGAACCTTTTTTGAGTGCAGCCGAAGGTTAACAGGAAGAGCATTTATGAAGAAGCCTCCAAATGAAGCCACTAACTTTCAAGGGAATCCAAGGCTGCCAAATTTTTGTTGCCCACCAAACCGAAGGATTGCGAGGATGGAAATGGTTCCAAAAAGCAAAAGTCTGGAAGACACCCGAAGTAGTGAGAGTGCAGATAAGCTTGTCATTCACGTTATCACAGCATCGGACACGGGAAATAAAACCATGCAACGCTGAATCAATGTAGGCAGAAAATTGATCCAAAAAAGGAAGGGCATCTCTAAAGGATAAGTTTTTATCCATAGGAAGAGGACCCTGCAATCGATTGCCACACCAATTATCATCCCAAAAAGAAATAGCACCTCGACCAACAATCCACCGGCTACAACTCTGCACTTTGTCTAATTGCCGAAGAACAGCTCTCCAAGAGGCAGTAGCAGCTCTAGAGAAATGAGGACCATATTTCTAGCCACAAAAACGAGCCCAAAGGCTGGTGCCCTGAAGGAAACCCCAGGCAAGTTTGGCATGAAGAGAGTCCATAACTTGATGTAAAGAGCGAATGCCCAAACCCCCTTCGTTCATAGGCCGACAGATGGTGCTCCAGGCAACCCAATGAATACGCCGCTCCCCTTGGGAATTCCAGAAAAAATCTGTCATAATACTTTCAAGACGGGCTAAGAGATGCTTGGGAAGAGAAAGCGCATCCATGGAGTAAATATTGATACTGCAAAGGACCGATTTTAACAAAGTTAACTTAGCTCCAAAGGAAAGAAGCTTAGCTTTCCAGCCATTTATGCGCTTGGCAACACGAGCAACAATGTCCTCAAAATAGATGCATTTCAGCCTACCCGTGTATAGAGGAATACCCAAATATTTCATGGGCCAGAATCGTTGAGAACAACCTATCCATTGAGTAATACGAGTGGCAATCCTTCAAGAACAGTGTTTGGAGACATATAAACCACTTTTTGGAGTATTTATCAGTTGACCAAAACTTTGTTCATAAGCCCCAAGAACTTTGCGAAGACCAAGAATTGAACGATAGCCATCATTGCAGAACACTAACATGTCATCAGCATATAAAAGGTGGGAGATCACCATGCCACCACGACCATGAAGAAAAGGCAAAATCGCACCCATGCTCAAAGCCCGATTGATATTAAGCAAAAGGACCTCTTGCGCCATAATAAAAAGAAGGGGAGATAGATGATCACCCTGTCTGATCCCACAAGTGGACTTGAAGAAACCAGACGAATCCCCGTTGATTTTAATAGTGTACCATATGTTATCGAGAAGGTGTTTAAAGAGAGTGCAAATGTCCGACCCGAAACCAAAGGCAGCAAGAGTGTGGAAAAGAAAATCCCATTCCATTATGTCGTAGGCTTTAGACATGTCGAACTTGAAAATCACGTTACCACCCCTAACCTTTTTGTCAATGCGTTGAACCAGCTCATTAGCCAGAAGAACATTCTCTTGGATGCAACGGCCACGGACGAAACCTGATTTTTCTCGAGAAATAATGCGAGGAAGAATAGTGGAAAGACGAATAGCAAGGATACGGGAAATGATTTTGCAGAAAAAGTTACAGAGGCTGATGGGCCAGAGATCACCCAAAACTTTCGGATTGTTCACTTTAGGAGTTAGGAGTTAGTAATCACTCAAAAATTGAAAACCTCTGGGCTCTGACCTCTGACCTCTCAGTCTCTCACACAGACTCTCTCTCTCTCACGCTCACGGAGTCACGAAACGCCTCACGCAGACATGCACAGCGGCACAGGCAAGGGCACAAGTCACAGCACGCCGCGCCGAGTTTCTTCCTACGGCGATTGCGCCGCCTCATCAGCGACACGGCAGCGGCTCCGGCTCTAGCAGAGTGGCAGATCTGGATCTTGGTCTCACGCTCTCTCTCTCCCATCCGGCTCCGACTCTGTTGGTATATCAGTATAATGGTAAATGGTATATAATGATATAGTATAATATATAATTGATAATAAACAAAAAAACAAATAAATTCATTTTTTGCGGGCCTGCCTGTTTTGCCCGCGGCCCTACGCGGGGCGGATTGGGCCTAGGGATTCAAGGACCGTCAAGTTTGCGGGCTTTCCCACCCCGGCCCGTTCAGTAGCGGGCTTTCTCGGCCCGCGGGCAAACCCGCCTCGTTTGCCCGTTTTGACAGCTCTAATTCTGGCAGGTGCAGCCATATCATGGAAATCTTCTAACCAGACTGTCATAGCTATATCCATGATGGAGTTTGAGTTTATAGTTCTAAACAAAATTGGTGAAGAGGCTGAATGGCTATGTCAATTCTTAGAAGATATTCCTAGATGGACAAAACATGTGCCTGCAATCTGCATACATTGCGATAGTCAATCGGCAATTGGCAGGGCACAGAGTAATATGTACAATGGTTAGTCTAGACATATACGTCGTAGACACAATACCATTAGACAACTATTCTCAACTGGAACTATCTCTATTAACTATGTGAAGTCAAAGGATAATTTAGCAGATCTATTAACCAAAGGGTTAAATAGAGAATTAGTTGATAAGTCTTCCAAGGGAATGAGACTTAAGCCTCCAGATATGAGATGATACAATGGAAACCCAACCTTGTTGAGTGGAGATCCCAAGATCTTGGTTAAAAGGGACATCCTAATTGTAAAAAGACTTTTAGCTTCACTGTGGGGGTCATCCCTTGTAACAGTGATGCTCGTATGTAAGAGGATAAGCATATGACTTTTAATGATTCCTAAGTAAGAATCACCTATGTGAGAGATAAGTGGGACCGTTTCGAGGAGAATTGTGTGAGGCTCAATTCTTAGACCCTCTCACAGAACCAGACGTATGTTCAAGGCCATAAATGAACATAGCTATAAGAACTGAATTGTGTTAGGAAGATTCCTGTGTAAAGTATATGATTATTTACACTAACGACAGAACAGTTTAAAGACATCATGTCTACTGATCAGCCAGTAAAGTAAATACGCTTTTTCGAGGGAAGGTTCAAAGGGTAACACCTACCTATCCTATGCAGGTTTCAACTGCTGGACTTTATCACCATATTCATCAATTTCCTTCTTGCGGAGGATTGTTGGAAAAATTGTGTTTAAAGAATGAAATTGTGCATTTTTTTGCCACGGATGTCTTCACGTGTAATTTGTGTAATGACAAGGGTAATTGTGGAATCGTGTTCTACTCCATGAGAACATCGAAATCATATATTTATTTGTTCAATTTGGTGTTTGGATGAATAAGTTATGATTGATTAAAGTATGGTTGTTGGAAGTGGGTTTATCCCACATTGGAAGATTAACAAAAACTTGAGTTGTTTATATACAAGTACTTTATGTGATAAGGGTAAGCTTGTATAAAATAGAGGTGCTCTCTCGCGCACGCTTGCACAGGGGGGGGGTGCAAATCATGGTCTAGTTTAGCCTTCGGGATACCATACTCATATGCGAGCGCGTTCCGCGGACACGAATGTCGGACCAAATTTACCTGTTCAGACCAACCCACGTTTTGTTAATTATTCTTTTGTTTTTGTAACTCCAACATTTATAAAAGACTTTATGGGCTGTTATCACCAGCTTTAATGAGAGATATTATTTGCATATTGATGATAGATTTATTTCATCATCAATGTGGCTATTTAATCAGTCTCTTGTTTGCTCCTATAAAAGGAGATTACTTCTACAATTACGAGGGACACAAAAAACACAGAAAAGAACAATCTCCATTTCTTCTCTTCATTCTACAAATCGTTGAGCGTATTCCTTTGGCTTCCTGATTTCTTATTGGTGATAGAGTCAGGCACAAATTCAGTTCGTCAGAATCCTTAGTGCTGAAGGTTTCTCTAGTGTCTCTGTTGTATCCTGGGAGATAGACGTCCATTAGAGCTTCCAAGCACAGACGGGAAGGGACGAATCTGTTTTAAGGAAACTGTGTGCGACACATGCCTCAGACTTGAAGGTTGATCACAGCTCTATAACAACAGTCATTGTGTGAAGCACCAGCAGACTTGAAGTCCACCATCAGACTTGAAGTCTACCTACAGACTTAGAAGAGAAAGTAGTAACTTTTCAATTGATTTTAATTTTGTAATTTGATATAATTGTTGTTTTTCCCTGTACCTTTTCTAACACATTACACTTATGTTGCTTTACTCTCTGTTTAGGATGAATGATTTTAAGTAAATATGAGGAAATTGTAGAAACTCACATACCTTAGATTTACTTAAAACCATTAAGTTAAAACCAGCTAGTTTAAATACTTATCCAAAATCCTTGAATAAGTTTTAAACTTAGATTTTATAACAAGTCTAAATCTATCTGCTGAAATATTCATTATTGATCACTTAGCACATATATAAAATAACACTTTTATACTTTAATTTTGAAAGTGAACTCTGTAAGTGAAACATACCAAAAAGGAATAGTGAACTATTTGTCTGGAACAGAGGGAGTAATATTTTGAAGTTCCCTCCTTACTTAATAATTTTTTATGGTTACGAAAATAGAAAGATTATATATACACAGTCTTTTTTATATATATATAAAAGAGCTCTTAGTTCAGTTCGGCAGAACGTGGGTCTCCAAAACCCGATGTCGTAGGTTCTAATCCTACAGAGCGCGATTCCGTTCATCTTAGATTTAAATAGCTTCACTACCTTGAACGTAATCTGAATTTGACCTCTCGGATATTAACGAAAGGATGAGGTCAATCAAAAAACGTGAGGTTAATGAATCAAAGGTTCAACTGATCGCCGCACATGTATTGTAAATATGCAGTTACAAAAAATCCAGCTAAAGTAATAGGAATTAGGCCTAAGACGATTCCAAATAGAAAAAAACTTCAATCATTTCAATTTCTTTGAAAGGAGAAAAAAGAGGTAATATCTATACCTAAATATTAATCCGAATTACAATATATCACCCACTAAAGTTTGTGTATGAAATTAATTAAGATAAGGCCTACCTAAGTTTTTCCCATGCGAGAAAGGAAGAGATGAGGATGAAGCATGGAATGGTATATTACTAGTTTATACCCGTGTGATACACAGTTTGAATAATATTTTTGTTTACAAAAGTTATTTATAATAAGATGATTTTTTAAACTTGTTATAAGTAATTAAAATTTTAAATTAGAATACTTTGAACAAAACTAAAATAATATAAATATTAAAATTGGTCAACTAATGGGTAATTGAAAGATTTGCGTAAGAATTAATCGATAACGGATATAGATTAATTAATAAGAATTAAATTTTCATCCACCAGCGGTGGTAGGATCTTACCCTACAAAATTGATCATTTTAAATGAAATTGTGATGTGACAGCCGTGACTTCTGTTATTAGTAATTAATATTAAATTTCTATTCATCTGAGGTCTAGAATATTTTTTACACAAACGACATTTGAACACTACATGTTAGCAACAAAATATAAATAAATCAATACAAAGATTGTGATTGACATGTGTCATAATTCAAGGGTCACTTGTGTAAAAAAAGATTTTACACCGCCAGTTGATGAATTTTTTTTATTCAATTAATAATTAATGATCTAAATTAATAGAAGAAACAATTAACATAAAATTGTCTCTTAAATAACTTGTATAAAGAAAATAGTATAAGGAGATGAAAATGGATGAAAATTGAAAAGTTTCTGTCAAGTTAAACTTGTATAAAATAAATATATAACATTTAGTTTAAAATTAAACTATACCTAAAAAACAAAATCAAAATCTTGTCTTATTTTATAGAAAAATGACATGTGACAGCCATTTTACAGAAAGTTGTCATGCATCGATTTTTATTTTAGTAATAGTTATAGATTAGTAATTAATAATTAATAAAAATAGATTAGTAGAAGAACAAATAACATAAAATTGCCCCGTGAATAATTTGTATAAATTAAACAGTATGAAATTGAAAAGAGATGGGAATTGAAGAGTTTCAGTCAAATTAAACTTGTATAAATTACATAAGATAAAATCTAGTTTAATTAAGCGATATTTAGAAAAAAAAAATATTTTCTCATTTTATAGGAAGTTGACAAGTTATTTTTACTCGTAAATCTTTATCATATCATAAAGTTGCTCGTAAAACTATATACTAAATTTGTTTTATCTTATCAAATTAGCTTTATGATTTTTATCTTATCTAATTAGATTTAGGGCGAAATTCAACATTGGTCCATGTACTTTGGGTTTGTCCACCGTTAGTCCCTGAACTTCAAAACGTCTCACCATTGACCAAAGTTTGCGTTTTTTGTCCACCGTTGGTCCCTTGCTCAAACGCCGTTAATTGTTTTACAGTTAAATGGACATTTGCGATAAACGTGAGCAAAAGCAAGGACCAAAGTGTCTTTTCTCAATGAGGCAGCTGCAAAATGGTCGGACCTTCTCTCCCCACCTCTTCTACCGCCCGAAAACCTCCCCACCGCAAAACCCCCTCCAGGCAGCCTCCATATCGTTAACCCAATTGTTTCCTCATCATTTCCGGACGGGGTCACCTCATTTTGGGCTCTAATCGGCTCAATTGAGTCTTGATTATTAGTAGTATTATAGTTATCAGTTGGTAACTCGTGCCGGCAAACTGGACATGAATTGCGTAATGAAAGCCAAGGTAGAATACAATCGGAATGGTATAAATGCTTACATGGTATTTCGCGGGCCTCTATTTTCAATTCGAATGGCTCTTTGCAAACCGCGCAATGCGACTCTGTTTCAATACGGTTCTCTAGAATTTCTACCGTTGGCATTGACTCAATTGCCGCCTTTGACGCTGGTGGGTTATCGATTCGGCCTAGCCCATTTACTTCAATTTGCGCCAATTGATCCAACAACCGATCAAAACGGATCCCAACAAAAACTCGACATACTCGCCAAGCAACGGCCTCAACCCCGACCCTGCTCCATCATCGTAATACAACTCAAACCCACCGCCTTCCTCTCCACCCCCACCGCGGCTACCACTAGCAGCACCTCCGTCGGCAGTCCACGTAGAACAATAACCGGATTAAACGGAGAACGATCCCCACCGCTTTCGCCGGGTTCGACAAAGCCCAGACTCGAACCCAGCCCGAGTCCGCCCATTTCCGACCATGTACATAGCCGCCGCAGAAACCGACGGTGACGTGAATCGGAAAGCGGATCGGGCCAAGCTTTCAATTTCCTCGATGAACCCACCGCTACAATCGGGCAGAGAGAGAATCGTGGTGGTTCGAACCCTAACGAATCTGAAATTTTACATCCGAGAGTCAACTCAAACCCACCGCCTCATTGAGAAAAGATACTTTGGTCCTTGCTTTTGCTCACGTTTATCGCACATGTCCATTTAACGGTGAAACAGTTAACGGCGTTTGAGCAAGGGACCAACGGTGGACAAAAAACGCAAACTTTGGTCAATGGTGAGACGTTTTGAAGTTCAGGGACTAACGGTGGACAAACCCAAAGTAGAGGGACCAACGGTGAATTTCGCCCTTAGATTTAGGACTCTTATCCGATTAGATTTAGGATTCTTATCAAATTAGATTTAGGATTTTTATATTAAACTAATCAATTTTAGAAAAAGAAAAAACTTTTACATTTCGAAGGTAACACATAGCAGCACATAATCTTTTTAAAACTTTTAGTTTTCCACATAAAACCGCCACGTGGCAACATCGGCTTTTGTTTTAGTAATAGTTAACTAGGTTATTACCCGTGCGATGCACAGTTGACTTAGTGTTGTTTCTGAAATATAATTTTGTAGATATAATCTACAAGCTATTTGAATGAATCAATAACAAATATCCTCATAATTAATAAATATTAATAAATAAATAAATAATGTGTGAAATCAAATTGAATCATAAAACAAAAAATTCATGCATGGGAATTATAAAATCGAACAAATATTCTTAGTGTGAGTGTGAGACGGAAGAAGGGGAGGGGAAGTACCACGAAGACAGACTCGTCAAGGAGGTGTGTTTGATGGAGGGGAAGTATTTCGCAGTAGTTGTTTGTGGTGTTGGTGGAACACGTTTAATTAAATTAGATAGAATCCATTTTAAATTGACCGAGTTGGTAAAATAATAAAAATTAAAAAACTTCTACCATGAGAATTGAGGTAAATAGTGTTTTTTATTTTAAAGTTGTTTATAATAAGATGATTTTTTAAACTTGTAATAAATAATTAATTTTTTTAATTAGAATAATTTTAAAAAAATGAAAAATAAGGTAAATATTCAAAATTGATCATATGAATATGTAATTGAAAGATTAAAACCTATGATAATTGATAAAATCTATCTACCAAAAAAAATTACCATGAAAGTTTGGAGTCATTTAAAATAAAATGTGATAAAATATATTCGGTTTTAACCGATTTTGGTAACAAAAATGGTAAAATATTTTTTTACCATGTATAAAGGAGACATCAGCTTTAAAATTTATCCGGTTTTAATTTTTGGCAGAAAAAAAAAGAATTTAAATATATAATACTGTATGCACAGTCTTAGTATTTTATTTTTATTTTTGTAAAAGTTGTTTATAATAAGATTATTTTCTAAAATTGTAATAAGTAGTTAAATTTTAATTTGAAAAATTTGAAAAATAAAACGAAAAATAAGGTAAATATTCACAATTGATCATATGAATATTTTATTAAAATATTAAAACCTATAAGAATTGATAAAATCTATCTGCCAAAAAAACATTTACCATGAAAATTTAGTCATAATCAAGTGAAACACGTTTAAATCAAATGTGATCAAATATATCCGATATTAACTGATTTTGGCAGAAAAAATGGTAATTTTTTTTACAATGTATAAAGGATGCAACATTTTTAAAACTATATATATATATATATATATATATATATATATATATATATATATATATATATATATATATATATATATATATATATATATATAGTACCGTATGCATGGTTTTAAGGTAAATATTCACAATTGATCATATGAATATGTAATTGAAAGATTAAAACCTATGAGAATTGATAAAATCTATTTGCCAAAAAAATTACTATGAAAATTTGGAGTCATAATCAAATAGAACGCTTTTAAATCAAATGTGAAAAAATATACCCGGTATTAACCGATTTTTGAAGAAAAAATGGTAAAAAAAAACTTTTAGCATGTATAAAGGAGGCAGCAGTTTTAAAATTTATCCGGATGAAAATAATAATGTATATACATATATAGTACCGTATGCATGGTTTTAATTGTTTTTTTGTGCCAAAGCTGTTTATAATAAGATAATTTTCCAAACTTGTAATAAATAGTTTAAAATTTTAATTAAAATATATGAAAGCAACGAAAAATAAGGTAAATATTCAAAATGGATCATATGAATATGTAATTGAAAGATTAAATCTATTCCCAAAAAAATATTTTTACCATAAAAATTCAAATTCCTAATCAAGTGAAATATGTCTAAATCAAATGTAATAAAAATCTATCTCGTACTAACCGATTTTGGCGGAAAAAATAATAATAATAAACTTTTAGCATATATAAATTGAGTCACTGGTTTTAAAATCTATCTTGTTTTAATTTTCGGCAGCAAAGAAAAAGAAAAAAAAATCACAACTTCACAAGAAGTTGACACGTCGAAGCACATAATTCCTTTAAAACTTTGTACATTCAACACAAAGTCGTCATGTGGCAGCAATAACTTCTATTTTAATAATAGTTAATAAATTAATAATTACTAATTAATATATATAGATTAGTAGAAGAACAAATAACATAAAATTGTCTTGTGAATAATTTGTATTAATTAAATAGTATGAAAATGAAAAGAGACGAAAATTGAAGAGTTTTAGTAAAATTAAATTTGTATAAATTAGATAAGATAAAATCTAGTTTAATTAAGCGATATTTGAAAAAAAATAAAAACAAAATCCTTAATTCCTATCATAAATTTACTTGTGAAACGATATCCTAAATATGTTCTATTTTATCAAATTAGTTTTAGGATTTTTATCTTATCCAATTAGATTTAGGATTTTTATCTTAAACTAATTAATTTTGGTAAAAAAAACAAAAAACCTTTACCATTTCAATTGTGGCACATGACATCACAAAATCCCTTTAAAAGTTTTATTGAAGAATGAAAAAAAAGAACATCATTAATCTTGGAAACAAAGTAAAAACATTTTAAAGCAATTCAAATTCACGCATGGGCGCGCCCACACACACAAAACACGTAGAACAAATTTCAATTGGCTCAATTTGAGTGAAAGTAGAATATAAAAAACTCAATTTGTGATAAACTATAATATCACAAAATCCCAAACCAAAAAAAGCATAACATATATCCGCAAAAAAAAAAATACACTTATCATAAACTAACCGTATAAAATCAAAAGTATCGCATTTGATTTTACAGATATAATCATCCTAAACTAACTGTATATGTGATAAAACTTATCTTAACCGTAAAAGTTATCATAAACTAACAGTATATGTGATAAAACTTATCATAACCGTAAAACTTATCATAAACTTTTATCAGTAATTTTTATCGCTAATCGGTTTTGGTAGAAAAAAAAAAGAAAAAAAATACAATTAATATGAGGGTGACAAGTGGAAGCATGAAATTCTTTAAAAATTTGAAGCATTTAACATAAAGCCGCCACGTGGCAACAACGGTTTTTGTTTTAGTAATAGTTAATAGATTGATTTTACAGATATAATCATCCTAAACTAACCGTATATGTGATGAAATTTATCTTAATCGTAAAAGTTATCATAAACTAACAGTATATGTGATAAAACTTATCATAACCGTAAAACTTATCATAAACTTTTATCAGTAATTTTTATCGCTAATCGGTTTTGGTAGAAAAAAAAAAGGAAAAAAATACAATTAATATGAGGGTGACAAGTGGAAGCATGAAATTCTTTAAAAATTTGAAGCATTTAACATAAAGCCGCCACGTGGTAACAACGGCTTTTGTTTTAGTAATAGTTAATAGATAGATAGATTAGGAGTACTAAGATTATGATAATGATTCTTCCCAATTCCTGTAAATGTAATTAATCAAATGAGTGTCCCAGTTTTTGAGAAAGATGATGACTCCATTTAAACAATTTTGAAATAAGGGTTGGTCCACTTTCTAAATTTTTTTTTTTGGATTACTTGTTACTTTAGGAATTTTTTAAAATCCAGTGTTTTCAAAATGCAGTATTTTTTTTTTAAATTCAGTGTTTTTAAAATGCAGTATTTTTTTCTTTTTTTAAACATATTTAAGAAATTATTTCAAAACATTATTTTTATAAACATAGTAGTTGTAAAGAATGATACAGCGTTCTAAAACCTTCGTTTTTCTCACCGCTCCAAATTGAAGCATTTTTAAACATATTACATTTTTAAAACACTGCGTTTTAATATAGTTTGAAAGAGAAAATAACGTATTTTTTTACAAAAACGCTCCAACATATCCCATTATCATACGGACATTATTAAGTTAAGTTAAAATGGGTGGATATAATAATAGTAATAATGAGAATTTGTAGAAAGACCTTTTGATTGAAACAATAACGCACTTGATGTTGCTTTCCACGTGAAAACTCCATTAAAAAAAAAAAAGGAAAAGATAATGAATGATGATGATGTGGCAGGGTAGGCCGTAGGGTACACTTGTAAAACGGAACAGAAGTCGGGGTGGGGTCCACAAATCAAAACAACAACCAAGTATCACTATAGTTGAATGCTGACGTGGCCCTGCCTAAACGCAAGCATGGAGTTATATACGGATTCCATAACCGCCGGGATACTGTGTGTGTCAGTGTGTGTTCGTCCTTCATCATAATTGCGATGATCAGTGGAGTGATTTAAATTGATAAATGAGAATGGAAGGTCAAGGTGGTGAGAGTAATAGTGTTATTATAGCGGCCTCCGAATCCGATAGTAATAGTAGGAGCGTTCCCATCCCATCCCCATCCCCATCCCCATGGAGACTGAATATCAGCGAATTCCGCTTGCCCCACCACTCCCGTTCCGATCAATCTTTCTCTTTCCCCCGCTTCCTTACTACTAGTAAGTTACCTAATTAAGAATTATATATAACCCCTCTTTCATTTCTTTCTAACTCCTTCCTTCATCAGGAAAACATGGAAAGATTGCTGCATATTACAAAAAGCAGGAGAGGCTTCTTCAAGGATTCACTGAGATGGAAACAATGAATGAATATCAATCAGGTTGTTTGCCTGCAACTGCAACCCCTACAGAGGTAAATTCCTTCTTCTTCTTCTTCTTGTATATTCTTAATTAGTACACTAAAACTAAATACCTGCTTTCTTTATATATATATATATACACAGTAACACATACATATGGGGTTGTCTCCCCATTTCCCCCTATCCATATTAATTCAATCTAAACTCGATTGGATTCATTTGCCATACCTCCTCTGACTAATTGACTATGTCCTTAATTATAAGCTTTTACCTGACTTAGCTTTCTAACAATCCTTTGCTTTTTTGCAGGATGAAATTAAGAATCTCGCAAGGAGCGAGAGAATGGCCATTCATGTCTCAAACATAGCTAACTTGGTTTTGTTCATTGCAAAAGTCTATGCTTCCATTCAGAGCAGATCTTTGGCAGTCATTGCATCAACATTGGACTCCCTCTTGGACCTATTATCTGGATTTATTCTCTGGTTTACTGCATATGCCATGAGAAATCCAAACCAGTATCACTATCCAATTGGAAAGAAGCGGATGCAACCTGTGGCAAGTACTCTACCCTCCGACATATTAATTGTTTTTCCTTTTCATGTCATTGACTTCCTGCGTTGACAAAACTCAATCCCAATGGTTGCGTTGCCATTTCACTGAATTTTTTGTTTACATATATGCTTTCAATGGAAATTATTCACTCTCTTCATAGTTCAATGTGAAAATTGGGAATAGAAATGTTTTTCTTTTTGTTCGGACAATTACTACCTTCACGTGAGTTTATGGTTTTAATACGCAATGCACCTTTCTATTTCATGGATAGAGTGAAAATTGAGCAGATTTTGGACTTTGTGGTTTATTTATCATGTAGATAGTGTAGTTATTTAGGGAATTCCAGTTATTGTGAGGTTAGTGATAGACTGATAGTTGCCATCTCTAAGTTGGTGATTAGTTGGTTAAGTTTATTCAGAGTAACTGTTCTGTTCTTCTTCTTGGTACCCAGAGTATTATTGAATGGCGAAAAGGGTTACTTTAGATGATCCCTGGTGTCTCTCAATTGACTTATCCGAGTGGTATACTGGTTGTGTTTTTGGCTTTAATTGAAAACTACAAGTGGATATAACTTCTGTCATGTAGATGTAGTGCTTCCTCTCCATTTCTTGCCGTTTCCTCCTTGTAGACTAGGAAAGGCAAAGAAACTGATGAGCTATTTTTCCTATGGTTAACCTAAGATGATTATAGCTCTTCTTCACTTGTATGGTATCATGCATCCCTCATTTAATGCTTTAAGAACCAGTGCTTAGAATTTCGACTAATCAGGCTGATTCTGCAGGGCATCATTGTTTTTGCTTCAGTAATGGCAACTCTTGGACTACAAATATTGCTGGAGTCTATCCGGGAACTCATCTCCAAGGTATGAAATTTTGATCTTACTTAAAAGAATGGTATGTACATGTGTGCTGAATTTTTGTTGTTGCAATTACTGAATGGGGCCAACGGTAATGAGATACGTTTTCCATTCAAGTTTTTTAATCTTAATTTCCACTTCTAATTTAAAAATAAGCTTTGTCTATCGAAGTATCTTATATTACTTGGGGAGTTATTTGGGTGGTTCTAAATAGTTGTCCAAGATTTCTTGAATAGTTGTACTATCACCTAACGTGTTTGCTGATTCTTTAATTTGATACTAACTTTCCTTGGTTACAGTCCCGCCTAAACATGGATCATCAGAATGAAAAATGGATGATTGGCATCATGGTTTTTGTCACTGTGGTGAAGCTTTTGCTCATGATATATTGTCGCAGATTTAAAAATGAAATCATTAGGGCCTACGCTCAAGATCATTTGTTTGATGTTGTCACCAACTCGGTTGGATTAGTAACAGCTGTCTTAGCCATCCAATTCCACTGGTGGATCGATCCCATGGGGGCTATCATTGTAAGTAATTGTATATATATGAATTTGTTCAAGGTGTTGGGGAATGCATTATTAATCCGGTCTTGTGAGAGTACGTACTGATTGAACATGACTGACCTCTACTGCAGATAGCGCTGTATACGATAGGTACATGGGCAAAGACAGTTATTGAAAATGTGTGGTCACTAATTGGGAGAACGGCTCCACCAGATTATCTAACAAAGTTGACATATCTGATATGGAACCATCACGAAGAGATTAAGCATATCGACACGGTTAGAGCATACACTTTTGGGTCTCATTACTTTGTGGAGGTGGACATAGTGTTGCCAGAAGACATGCTTCTTAACAAAGCTCATAATATCGGTGAAACGCTGCAAGAGAAGCTGGAGCACCTGCCTGAAGTGGAGCGGGCTTTTGTTCATGTAGATTTTGAGTTCAGTCACAGACCAGAGCATAAGACCAAGGTCTGAATAGTTGTAGACCTGTAGGGTGGATAATCTATCGTCAGAGTTCACACAGACACGCTAGAGCCGTTAATATGTCACTATGTATTTGATTTGCTGTGTTTGGATGCTTTCTGTTATATTTCACTTGTTTTGAACATTTGAACATAGAGTATGTTGTTTTTTTTTTTTTTGTAATTTACATTCCAATATATTTCTTGTGGGCCCATCTTTTTTTCAAAATTTTTAACTGCTAAGCTCCTTTTTTTTTTGTAACCGAAAAAGTCACTTCTTTCATCGCGATGTATAAAGAAAAAATTTCCGGTTACAAAAAAAAAAAAAAAAAAAAAAAGGGAGCGGATAAACACCTAGGTGAAATTCAGTCCAGTCCATTTTTAATAGTTTTCAACTACTCCAGTTCACAAATGTTTTTTTAACTAGAAAAAAACTTTTTTGGTGACGAAAAAACTATGATACTTTTAATGAACCAAACACGGGGCGCATAAAATTATCAGTTCATACATCAATTTTACATCGCGATGCACAAATCGAATCCAATTTGTTCATCGCGATGCACAAATCGAATCCAATTAAGGCCTCACCACGTTGAGGTTGCTTGCTTTCTTGAAAACCCTAACTATTTTGAGGTAGATTACCCTCCCGCTCGAGCATCTCGCGATTGAGCTTTATATTATTCTCCCGCTCAAGCATCTCGCGGTCGAGCTTTTTATTATCCTCCCGTTCGGGCATCTCACAGTTGAGTAGATTCCTCCCCTTGCATTTCGCTATGCATAATTCTTATATTTTACAACCTCAGAGTGTTAGAAAGGAACCTCTCTCTCTCTCTCTCTATATATATATATATATATGTATGTGTGTGCGTGTGTGTGTGTGGGGGGAAGGCGAGCGTGCGCGAGCACACAGAAATGAGATGATGTATAAATGGGATAGGACATGATATTCTTGTTTGTAAAAAAGGAAGGATGTGTTGTGGGGAGCACACAGAATATGTTGTAGACAAGATGCTATTAATGTGCAAGTTAAGGGTAGTTTTGTCCCAATAGAAATAAGAAAAATATCACATTTATAAATGATGTAGCGAATAAATATATATATATATATATATATATATATATATATATATATATATATATATATATATATATATATATATATATATAGTTAAATTGACATCGGGAGAGAAAGAGAAACAAAAGGGGGGATAAGAAGTTAAGAAGAGATGAATGATGGTGTTTTGTGGAAGGGCATTTGTGGTAATTGAGGTAAGAAAAGAAATTAGGGCTTTGGCACCACCCTTATTAATATCTATATATATGCTGCATCTTTAGTTTATTTATTTCTTTCAAGATAATCAGACATACAAATTCCTTTTGACGTGCTTTGACAACTATAATCTAAGGCATATTAAGGGAAGGGAAGGGGGTTTCTCGTTCGATTGAAATTAATCCTTTCAACTCAAGCCTAACGACCAATCGAATCATTTGTCTGAGAGAAACAAACACCCACACCCCTTTTTATATTAATTTTTCATTCAATTTTGTTGTTTGATGATAAATCTTGAACAAGGGTAGAGAATCAATCGAATTTTAGGAAGCTAATAATAGCATGATTGCGTCATTTTTGTTTTTTGGAGTGCTCAAATAGCTCATCTGGTTAACAATTTATTTCTATTGGTGAACACCATTTTAATTTGGCAAAGATTTATGTAGGACGGTCTTACGGATCCGAAATCCGTAAGACGGAGCCTCATTTATAAATTCGCAGATTAATAACTAAACCTGTTAATATAAATCACAAAAGTTGGTTGGATGAGTTGGTGAAGGACCGACTTTAAGGGTTTGAAGCGCGTTAGTCCAGGATTTGACAACTCCCTTTAGCAACGAATTTTTCTTTTAATGCTCATTTTCTCTATTTGCTCGGTGCCCCTCCACTTTCAATGTTTGTTAGCTCCGTTAGCATCAATTGCCTTGGGATACTGGACAGATCCTAACGAACTTTGACGAAATGCTAAATGACACATTTAAAACCAAACGTGACGCATTAAAAACATAAAAAGTGACACATTTTAATGTTAAACGTGACACTATAAATGAAAATTTATTATAATTTTTATTAAAATACAAAGTAACACTCTTAAAACTAAAAAGTGACACATTTAATACTAAAAAGTGACACTCTTAATACTAAAAAGTGACACATTTAATACTAAAAAGTGACACTCTTAATACTAAAAAGTGACACTCTTAATACTAAAAAGTGACACTCTTAATATTAAAAAGTGACACTCTTCCTTAAAGAATTTACCGAACTAAAATGAATCATATCGTGTTTCAAGTTCATCTACTACATGCCTAAATCATGCTCGCTCTGTTACGAAGGGAAAGAGAAAAAAAAAGAAGGGAAGTATTGAAAAGGGCAAGAAAAAGACTACTGATTTTTCTGATTCCAATCAAGCCAAGTAATTTGGTTCCAAGACTCCTAATGCTCGGTTATTTTAGACATATTTTCAGTAAATTTTGTAAGTTTAAGTAAGAAACATATACTTACCTCGAAAAAGTTATGGTTTTGTGTTTTTAACGATTGACGTTTGAGATTATATATTTTTCTATGAATGAGAAGATATATTTAAGTAGTGTTCAATTGGTTATTGCTGTTAAAATCACTAGCCCAAAAATGACACACTTTAGTCTTAAAAGTAAAACACTCCAAGCTTAAAAGTGACACTCTTATTGATACAAATTGTATGATTATAAAAATGAGTTATTTTATCAAAAGTGACACAATTAATACCTAAAAGTGACACTAAACGTGACACTTATGAATAAAAATTTAAAGATGAAAAGTGATTTTTTTTTGCCAAAAGTGACACACGTAAAATTTAAAAGTGATGCATTATTTGTTTAAAAGTGACACTCTGATTTAAAGTAACTAAGTAAAACTTAACCATACCTAAGACAATAATTATCCAAAAGTGACACACTTTTGTTCTCAAAATGACATTATTAATACTAAAAAGTGACACTTTTAATACTAAAAAGTGACACTCTTAATACTAAAAAATGAGACATTTAATACTAAAAAGTGACCCTCTTAATACTAAAAAGTGACACATTTAATACTAAAAAGTGACATACTATTAATACTAAAAAATGACACATTTAATACTAAAAAGTGACACTCTTAATACTAAAAAGTGACACATTTAATACTAAAAAGTGACACATTTAATACTAAAAAGTGTCACTTTTAATACTAAAAAGTGATACTCTTAATACTAAAAAGTTACACATTAAGAGTATTCCTTTGAATTTTAATGAGAATTATAATAAATTTTCCTTTATTGTGTCACTTTCAACCTTAAAATGTGTCACGTTTGGCTTTAAACGTGTTATTTAGTATTTTGTTAAAGTCTATTAAGATCCGTCAAGTATCTCAAGGCAATTGATGCTAATGGGGTTGACAAAGGATTAAACTGTAAGACGTGGGAAACATAAGAATTTCGGAGACAAATCTTGAAAGTGCAGGAGCACCGGAGCAAAATAACACATCACAATAAAACTGAAAAGAAACGCACGCTAGGGAGACTCGAACCTTAGACCCACGCTCAATTTTCCAACTCTTAAGAGTTATGCTGCGAACGAACTAAGCAGATTAATTTTTGTGATTTTTTATAACGTATTATTAATTTATAATGACCCGTGAATTTTTAAATGGAGCTCCATCTTACGGATAAGGATCCGTAAGACTGTCTTACAGGAGACCACCTCTTTTAATTTTATACTATACTAGTTATCGATTATATTTCTGTGTATCAATTGAGGTCAAAGACTCTATGTTAGAAATTTTTTTGATTATTACTTCCATGTCTACTCTTGTATTTTTGTATCTTTTACTTAAAATATTCACTTTTAAAAATTAAGATATAAAAATGTTATTTTATTACAAATGAATTATTAAAATGATTTTTTTTAAATTAAAAAAATGATTTTTAAATATTTTCTTTTTGTTCGAAACAGAGGAAGTGAAAGATATACAAGTTGCAATAAAGTTGGATATAAATATAATGCGCTTTGAAAATGTGCTTATGTAAATGAAAAATAGATAGTGGCATAATAAACACTTTTTATCTTTTTTGAAGCTATAATAAAATAATATCTTAATACATGTTGCAATGTTAGTGGATAAACAAAATTGTGATTAAAAATTAAAAAAAAAAAAAAAAACCTAAACCCAATTTCGTCAATGACTGGATTCAGATTAAGCAGAGATTGCAGAGTGACCTGCGCATGTTGATCATAAATTCAAATTGACTAATCTACCCCTTAACATATTAGTAGGGCGTTAAAAGCACTTCAAATCAAGTTTGGACAAATTGCATCCCGTTTATGTCCTCTTTTTTAACCTACAAAAAACACATAAAATTAATCCTTAATTTCCCCCCCCCCCAACAATCTTCGTTTCTTCGAAGTTTGGTCTCTGTTTGGAATGATTCTACTCCTACTCCCTTCGTCCAAAAATATATAATGTTTTAAGAGAGTTTTTTTGTTCCAAAATAGATGACACTTTGTAACTTTTAAGGAATTTTTTCCCCTTTTTTTCCCAATTTTATCCATATTTACTAACTCCGTAAGGACCGTAACTGATGTTTCACTATTTGGGCAAGAATTTCAAGACACCCCATTAATGTTTGGATAGTGACAGTTTAGTCTTTATAATATATTTCATTGGTCTGTGTGAAAAACCAAAAAATATCATATATTTTGGGACAAAGTGAGTAGTAAAGAAGAGTATAGATCTGAGTTTATTATCGATGGGTAAGGTAGGGTGGCCGCGTGTTCTCCGTATAAGATTGATGAGCTAGAGCCTAGAAGAAGACCCTGATATAGATCAATTCCTAAGAGCTATAAGAAGCCTTATCTAATGATTTTCTTTGAGCAGATGGAAAAGTAAAGGGAAAAAAACCCCGAAAGAGAGAAGGACATCACACTTAAGAATGAAAAGCATTAACAAGTAGCGCATTATTGTTTGTGCCGACAATGTTTCAGGTTAGTACTCAGTACTCAGTAAGGGTGTCAAACATTAATGTGGGAGGTTCACTTATGGATGTATAGAATTTAGTGGATGGAGGGAAGAGAGATACGGTGTTTCCTTGGCATAGTCAACACTTCAATTTTCCGTTATAATTTGATCTAAATTCAGATTGATCAAGAAGTATGCGAAATGGACCGATCCCACGAGTTCAAAATTCAAGCGCGATGCATTAATTTGTGCATCGATTTGAAAACGGTGATATATCGCTATCTTACACAATTAAAATTCATTCATCCCGATGAATAATTTTGATTTTGCGATGCATAATTTTGGATTTGCGATGCATGATTTGGAATCTATATTACAAAGAAACTAGGTAATTGACTAGGGCTATTCAGAGGTCAGGATTTAATTCTTTTTACTATCATCCTACGACTGTCATTTATTTGGGTAACCTCCTCTTCTGGGTTTCCTTATACAATTATAATTATGTTTCCATATAAAACAAGGTTTCCTTATAAAACAACTAGGTAATTGACTAAGGCTATTCAGAGGTTGAGATTAAATTATCTTTAAAAATTTAACGGTTGAGATTCACCCTCACATTCACATGTGTGAGTAGTTATTCATTTTTAACCCCCTCCAATTAATATTATGAGTAGTCACCCCTTTTTCTTCTCCCTATATTTATCTTCATATCACAAAGTCGCACACTGCGATTAGTCTTTTGAACAATCACTCCTTATTAAATATCAGTCCATCAACTATCACTTGAAGCAATGTACCCCTCAACTATAATATTTTTTAAATAACACATTCTATTTAGATACAGTCATTTGAATTGACGAAATCATATATACTGGCACCGTGTCATTGGCACATAGATGCCAAAACACGTGTGTAATTGGTAAAAGCTAATTGCATGCTAAGATTAATTCTTTTACTGCAATCCTACGCTCTATATTTAATCTAAATTATAAACGTGTGAAAGACAGTTACTTTTTTCAATTTTACTGCTTCTTTTTCTTCCAAAAATTGATAAGTATTCTAATAAATGCATATTCTACGGCTTACTTATTATTTACGGTTTTACAGTTTTACATTTATTATTTTATGGTTTTACCGATATTGTTTGACTGAGATTTATTGTTTTAACGTGCATAACTAATCAATTTAATTTTAGTCCAGCGGTAAGTTTTGAATATTTGTATCTTAATTTTTTTTCTTTTTAATTATTATCTTAATTAACTTAATCAATTTAATTTTTTTTCGACCCGCAATTTCGTATACAAATAAAAAAAATCGTACGTTTTGTAATTTGAAATATTTTTTTCTTTTTAACTTTTATCGTAATTAACATAATCAATTTAATTTTTGTCCGGCCCCTTTTTTTGTTCGGCAATTTAATTTTTTTTCGGCCCACAAGTTCTTATACAAATAAAAAAAATTCATAAGTTTTGTCCGGCTCGTTTTTTTGGTCGACCCGTAGTTTCGTGTACAAATTATTAATTAATCACTCTGTTCCGGATATAGAGACCTTTACGGTTTTACAAATATTTAGTTGTAGTTTCTTAATTAATTTGTTTCATCATGCTCGGTTCATTCATAGATCACGCTCTTACTGGCACTATGTCATCGGCACGGGCCGGGCACGAGTTTATTTTTATAGAATGTTGGACATCTTCTCATTGTTGTGGTTTCGTTTGTTGGGGTATGTGTATTGGTTTCCATTGATTTAATTGCCATTTTTTTTAGCTTTTAGGGTTGATTAATTTGGATCAAATGCATCTTCGTTCGCCTGTTAAATTTTGTATGATAATATGTTGTAGGATTCGAGTTTTGTAGATGAAGCAGAAAATTTGATTAATTGAATATGTTTGAATTTTCTTTGTCTCATGTGTAGGTGAAAATAATAGATAAAGTTATTGCATCTCATGTTTACAAAGTTAAGCAAAAACCCCCAGAAGAAGAAGACTGAGTTTTCGTTATTGAGAAAACAATTTTTTTTTTGTATTTTAACAGTAGTTACAATTAAAATATTTATTTCTTGGTTTTCTTATAAAATAAATATCGAAGTAAAATGTTTTATTTTGTTAGGTATTTGGGTTTATTTCCACATTATTTCATTTATTGAGCACGATTTGGAATTAGATTACAAAAGAAATCATGAGGTACAATTTTGATTTTACGATGCACAAACTAGATTACCAATGAAGAAAATCCCAATGTACAATTTTGGATTTGCAATGTAAAAATTGGAATTGCGATGCAGCTGTGCCTTGGTCGAATTTCATTAAAGGTATGCTCGTCATTTTACCATAAAAAATGTCTTTTACCGTTTCAGAAAAAAATTCAGCCGTTGCAAATTAAGGGACTGACCCAATTAAAACCCATGAAATTTTTCTTCATACAAATTGGCTCAAACTGGAGACCTCTTTGCTTAAGCAACCAAAATGAAGGTTCTCGGTTAATAATATACTCCTTCGTTTTTAAATAATTGTCATATTTTTATTTTTTGTCCGTTCTAAAATAATTGTCATTTTCTAAAATTTCCCACTTAGAAAAACACTTTACCCATACTTTTTATTACTCCCTTTGTTTTTAAATTATTGTCCACTTTGACTCGACACACCGCTTAAGAAAAAATAAAAGACTGTATTATATATATTGATGAAATGTGTGACTTTTTTTAATGTTCTTGAGCATATGGTCATAATTAAAGTAGGTATAAAAAGTATGAGTAAAGTGGTAAAAGTGTTTTTCTAAAAGGAAAAATTTCGAAAGCGGACAATTATTTTAGAAGAGACGAAAAGGAAATAAAGGACGATAATTTGAAAAAGGAGGGAACACTATTTTAATTATGACTATATGTACAAAGACATTTAACAAAACTACACATTATATCAAGACATTAAATGAAACTACACATTATCAATATTATAATACAATCAATTATTTTTTATTAAACGGTGTGTCAGGTCAAACGAGACGATTATTTAGGAATGTAGGAAGTAGAAAAATAAAGGATAAATTGTTGGTCGATACCTTTTGTTAAACATAACCGCACCAATTCACTCTTCTTTTTTCAACCGAAAAATGTATTTTATATAATATTCTTCCTAAAATACGTTGATCCGTCTATTTCCATAGTTTCAGCATTTCTTCTACGGCTCCAACGTACTTCTCCTAAATTGATCAAAAATCACAATTGTTACGGCAAGGTAATGATGATTTCTTTCTTCCACAGCTCTATCGTAGGGTTCGGGGGCAACGCCCCCGATAGGTCAACACTTTTCAACCCATCCCGAATTGGATATTCAAAGGATATGTGGTTTATATTGTGATTAGAATTATGTATCGTAGTGTATCTCAAGAATTATATATTACTTGGATTATGTATTTCAAGTCATGTATAGTTGTTATGCATGTAAATTGTTCGATAAAATGCTCGAATAAGAACTTGTTGGTTCTTAAACACTTTTTTGAATCGGGATGTATCAATTTAGAATAGCAATGCAACAACTTAGAATCACCATGTATCGATATGAAATAGAAATGACAGTTACATAATTTAGAATCATGCATTACAATTTATATATTGATGTATTCATCGCGATATATCAATTTATGAATCATAATGCAATAAATAAATGATCCTTAGTGCATGTATGATTCATTAATGAGATGGTTGTCATTTCGCACCAAAAGTGCATGTTAGTGGAACACTAAAATCACCAATTCAGTATGCAGGGAGGGTGTATGAATTAATAATATATATATATATATATATATATATATATATATATATATATATATATATATAAGCAGGATAGTCTATATAGGGAAAAATCTCGCCAAAACATTGTTTCCCAAAATAGAAACTCCTATTAACAAGAAGCAATTAATGAATTCTTTAATTAATTAATTCAAAAACTTATTGGAACTTTCACCATCAATTATCCAAATTTGCACAGTTTTTCAATTCTCAGTTGTAACAAACATAAATAAATCAACACATTGTAAATGATGATTAATGAAAATGCATTAGTTCACAAGATGAACCTATCAAATGTTGAAGTATTATACTAAAAAAATCAAGTAAAGCAAGAAATACCCAAAATTTGAGATGTAAAAAAACCATTAACAAATTCGAAGTAGTATGAAATAAAAATCACCAGAAAAAATCATCTTTCGAGAATACTAAATGATTAAACCAATTCGGAGATTTATCTAAAAGTAAATAACAAAAATCAATGTATAAAAAATATTATCAAATTCACAGTAGATCTTAGTGTCAAAAACATTTTTTTTATACAAAATAACTAAACAAAATATTTTTATGTGATTTCATTAGATCCGAATGAAAAATCACCGAAAAAATATAATTAATATAATTCCCTCAGAATAAAGTTGAATATTAAAGAAAGAGAGATTGATCGAGCGAGATATGGAACGAGAGGAAGAGAGCATACTGTGGTGTCGACGGTGAGTATAAGAGAGATCGTCAGTGAAAATAAGAGATATTTCCTGAGATGGATAGAGAATAAGGGAGATTGCCAGTTGAGGCTTCCTATTTTCCTCTCCTTTCTTCCTCTCTATTTGTTTAGTAAATGGGAGATTATTGAAATACCACGATAATGTTTAGATTTTTTTTATAATGTTATTATTTTTCAATGTAATTCTTTATAATTAGTTTATCTTCTTTTTTTGTAGTATATTCTTTTAATTGTTTATTACTTTTCATATAATGCAATTACTATATAACCATATATTCACCATATTTTAATTTATAACAATGCTAGGTTTAGAACTATTTCTAAAATTATTGCTACAATTAAGATTTAATGAAGGATAAAGTTGTCTTTATTTTCTAAAAAATTGACTTTATTCTCTCATATCTTAAATATACAAGTCTCCAATTTTTAAATCAAAACAAAACTTTTTTTTATATCGAAAGTAGTTGCCTCGAATATTTTTTTTAATTTTTTTATTCTTCTTTGTTTCGCTTGAGTATAAATTAATTGAAAAAATTATATGGTCGTACGGGTGTAAAACTAATTACCATTAACTACTAACTAGAAAGGGGAGAAGAGAAGGTAAGAGAGTAGAGGGGTGGGGTTTGTAATATAAGCGAAAATAGAAGATGCCGATGCCGATGCCGATGGCAGCCAAAAAGAAAAGAAAAGGGATCTTCTGGTGAATATAGTCAACATTCAACAATACGGACGGACACAACTCCATTGAAAACCATTCGATTCAATACTTTGCAGAATCACTTTATTTATTAATCCAAAAACCAATAATCTCTCTCTACTGATGAAAATCTAAAAAAAGCAAACAAACAGAAACAGAGGGGTGGGTTGGGTTGAAGATATGGCTTTTATACTGCGGCCCAATCTCTCCCTTCCTCCTCCCACGACTCTCCTCCATTCCAAAGACAAGCCTATCCACAACCACCTGACATCTTCTTTCCTTTTCCCGTCAAATCCCGCCGCCATCCTCACTTTGACAAAGCTTGAACCCCCACCACCAGTTCGGGTTACTCAGCTGGCACTGGCACAGGCACAGGACAACAAGGACCAAAGGGACGACTTCTACGTTAACCTCGGCTTAGCTGTCCGCACCCTCCGCGAAGACCTTCCCCTTGTCTTTACTAGAGACCTCAACTACGATATTTACAGGTATAATAATTTAATAACATGTTCCTATTTCCGATGCCTCAATTCTGAAATTGTTTTGTTTTTTTTTTTGGCAGGGATGACATTACCTTCTTAGACCCTCTCAACAAATTTACTGGGATTGATAACTACAAATTGATCTTCTGGGCACTCCGCTTTCACGGTCGAATTTTGTTTCGCCACATTTCCTTGGAGGTTTTTAGGGTTTGGCAGCCTTCTGAAAATGTAATCTTGGTCAGGTGGAACTTGAGTGGTGTCCCCCGTGTACCCTGGGAGGCCAAGGGTCAGTTTCAGGGCACCTCTCGCTATAAATTGGACCGCAGGGGCAAAATTTACGAGCACAAAGTCGACAATTTGGCCTTCAATTTCCCCCAACAGCTCAAACCCCCTGCGGCTGTTTCCGTTTTGGATTTGGTGGGTGCTAGTGCTTGCCCACCCAGTCCAAACCCCACATTCTCCCTCTTGCTCCTCTCTTATTCCTCTCCCTCCTCCTGGTTGGAGTTATACCGTGCAGTTAGGATGACTTTGGATCATCCCCATCCTCTAATACCACTTGATTATTGCTTACCCACTTGTTCATAGTGTCAGTCAACGCCGAGAGGGTAAACTCCAAAATGATTGCTGCGTGTACATAGGTAGAGATGATAAAAGGGGTTATTTCTTCTACATGGATCAGATATGTATCTATACACAGTATTCCAGATATACATCATACTTAATTTCTACCCTTCTCTATCATTCCATATCATGTTATTGTTGAATGTGCATGTCCCATGTTCTAATTTCGTTATTATTAACTTCCTATAATAGGATGGGATTCCCCTTGAGGGTCTACTTATGTTTTTAATGTTCATTACTACCACATTTATATTTGTGCTACCAAAATTAATCACAGGATAGTCCTCTCTTCTTCACCTTTATACTCGATCATTTTGGTTTATCAGAGATACCTCCTGCCTCAGCTAATTATTTTTATGGGATTTTTTTGTGCCAAAGTGAACTCCCAGTCTGTTTGCTTCTTTTTTTGTTTCTGTATTGTTTAGCATTCATTCCCTCTTGCGTTTCGCATGAAAGTAGATGAACTTTAACTGGGATGTGGGAGAAACTACTTATCGACTTACTTGAGTTATCTGCAAAATCTAACATCTAGCATCCAATCTAAATAAATTGGTTCAAATCGATCACCATAACCATCTGCCTGGTTAAATAGAGATGCCTAAGGGTTGTTCAAACAATTTGGGTGTATGTTAAAACTCACTGTATAAATAAGATATAAGGAGCTTTCAAGTGTACATACTCCCAAAAATAGACTGGATACACTACCACTTACAAGCAAAAACTCTGCATCATGGGCTCCATATAATTGTCAGCTACTTTGGTTAGAAACTGTGCTCTAAATTCATCTTGCTCAATGCTCATAACCAATACAAATCTTGATGTATCACAATAACTTGACAATTTCAAACCCAAATAATTTGAACTGAAAGTTCTGTTGAGCACAACATAGTGACAATGATTTCACTTTACAGTATTTCCCTTCATGGATTGTAGATAATGTTTGCTAAGAAATACACAAATTTAGTTTTGGACCATACTCACAGATAGAAGAAAAGATTATACAACAATAACTTGCCTTTTTTGAGTGTTGCATCATGTTTGTTGACTGCTTTAGATGGGTGCTTGCATCAAGGAAAGCATATTTAAAGGTTCTATGGCTGCAACTCTGCCTTTATCAGTGCTCATATATTTCTCATATGTCACATTCAACACTCCCGTTTGAGCAGCTTTGTGGAATCTCAAGATCATCTCAGCACAATCCCTGTACCGATAATGAACAAATTTAGGCATGACCTCCTAGAGTAGTAAATACAGAAAATTTCATCTGATAAATATATGCCTGAGCTGATATTCTTCATAGCGTGCATGCTTGCCAAGCAAAGGGGTCCATGCTGGAGTCATTTGCAGTGTACGCCGAGTGACATAGATTGCTGATGCACATAGTAACGAGGGCTTGAAATTTAAAGCTTCATATTCTACCAGACAAAGCTCGATGAGGTAGAATGCTAAATTTCTAAACTGGCAATTAAATTCCACAAGCAACAAGATGTTTGTTAGTGATTGTTAGATTGTATGAACTTCAAGTTGGTTACAACACGAGCTTTGAAGTACCAATGCTACCCCCAAAATGAAAAATGCAGTAAAGATGGTTCGCTGAGATTCAGCTAAGAATGTTACCTTTGTGTCTGATTGAGCTGCCTTGAGAAACCTTAGCATAAAAACATATGGAGTAGGCATGTTAAGACGGAACTTTAACCTTTTCAAAATAGCTGTCTCCTGTAGTAAAAAAATATAGCACTGAAAAAGTAGATCATCACATGTATGAAAACTCTAAAGCAAGTTGTACCAACAAGGCAACAACTCAACAAGCTCTAGTTGGTTCACATCACCCACTTATGAGGGAGAGATAAAGTGTTCAAGCCTTAACAGATGCATAGTAGATACTGGCAGGCTAACTAGATAAGAAAAGAAGGAATAAAGAAAAAAATTAAATAGTTGTTTCACATGGTGATTGCTAAGACAAAAATACAAGCACCATGCTTTCTTAGGCAAGTTTTAGCTTATTCTTGAATTGGAGACGCTCATGTCCTTACCACCAGACTTTCAAGTATTCTTTATATCTTCCCTGTGCCTAGGAAATGTTTATTTTGAATACTAGGGTTTCCTTGATGTCTGTGCCTTTGTGTGTCCCAGCAGCAGGCTTTTAGCTAACGACTTGGAGGCTGCAGGTGATAACACCTTTTTGAACACTTTGCCCAAATTTAGTACTCCAACTCTTGAGCTCTTTTCTTGGCTAAGTTTAGTTCACACACTGAGGTTCCTCTGTTTTTGTGTGTCCCTGCAGCAGGCTTTATACAAATGACTTGTAGACTGCAGCAGGTGCTAAGGCCTTTTTAATACTTCGCCCACAATAACTTACTTATTCTCAGGCTGAAAGTTCAGCTATTCATTGCAACTCAACGCTGTTCTTCATGTTTCAACTTCAGGGGACTCGTATGCTCATAACATTTTCCTTCGTATCTTTAATTTCCTTTTTCTATTATCTATCAAAAAATAAAGTCCTCCAATTCACAAGTATAACCTTTCTAATCAAAGATTGGGTCCTTGCTGAAGTCTCCGGTAATATAGCACACATTCAGGTAATCTAACCTTTCAGTGTACAGAAGAGAGAAAGCCATCCCTTCTAAACGTATCGAGATAATGCAGAAATTTACCATTTGGAGCATTTGATCCCTTGTGTACCACTCAGCTGAGATGCTAATTAATTCCATAACCTGTAGAGAGAAATGGGAAAATGAGAGAAATAAACCACATTTAGCCTGCCTTTATTATACCAAAAATCGTACCACTGCTTGACATGGTTCATAAATATTCACCTTCGGATGCCAAAAGTCCTCATATTTTGATGCCAGCAAGAGTGCAGTAAGACCAACCAACTGCAGTTCATTCTTCTTAATGCAGACCAATGACAAATATAGGTCCAATAATGTGACCATTAGATAAAGGGTTTCTTGCATCAAATCGAATTTCGTATGTACCTGGCAGAATGGTGCGGTAAGCCGGTAAATGAAATAGAAAACTAGAAACCAACCAAGTTTGATGAGCAAATCCAGAAAAATAAAAGTAGGAAACATGAAAGCTAACAAAAGTATCAAATGAATGAAAGGGAACCAAATAAAACTGTACTTCTATAAGCCAGTTGATCAGTATGCCCCGCATTTGAGGTGTGATATCCGTCTGAATCTCCATGTAATTCTTCAGTGAGTGATTTTGTGTCTACATTTTAAAAAGCCATTTAGCTAAAATCAGTCATCAAGCTATCACAGAAATAATAATAACATAGAATGTGAAAAGCAAATGAGAGGCAGTGACAAATTGAATATCCAACTGGGACACCCGGAATGAAGTCCATCTCTCCAGTAGAGAATCTTAAAAGTTTGGCCCAAATTTATCATGAAGTAAACATACTTGACTCAGGTAGATTACATACTCAACCTGATCTAGACAGTTGAAACAATAAATTTGTATCCCTTTTTAGCATGAACAAGTCATCACCAATGATTATTCATCAGATTGCAAGTCCGTGAGTGCTAAAATGTCCTTCCACGGGTGATGTGACTCTGTCTAGCAACATAATATTTGATAATCTTTTATTTTGCTGCTGTGGCTTGCCGCTGCAACTTGTAAGAAGTTAGGGGTATTCCTCAGCTGTCAAACTATGACATTTATTTAGGTTGTTATCAACACTATAGCAGTGCATGAGCTCAAATTGTGCCATAAGCTCTTCACTTCTATCATTTATGCAAATGCATAGGTCGAGACTTTTATGATCAAAGTCACAGGTGGCAATCAAATCCTATTTATATGTACAACAACTGTTACTAGAGAATTAATGTGCACAATAGTGGTTTATGCAAAGCAAGTATACAAATGTAAAAGAAAATGCCAATCTTATTTACTTTAAAAAACAAAAAGAATGTTTATTAAAGTACTAGTTAAGAGAGTGAACGGTAAACGAACCTCCATAACCCAATAATACTGGTAGATCTCATCAACATACTCAGCAACTTCAAGCTGATTGCAATCATCATCAATATTAGGCAGAAAGTCCTGCTTTGTGACTTTGCCATGCTCCTTCATCAGCTGCAACATTATGTCCTTCGCTATCAAAACATGAGAAAGGAGTAAAGAAGTATAAGATCAAAAATTAAGGAATCAACCTTTGATCTGGCAATCAACAAAGATGTATAGGACTTCCGACGATCATATCCTCTGTTAATGATATGTGATGTTGTCTCATAGTTATTGTTGCTATCAGATGTCAGGTCTTCTCTGCCAGGTTGTTCACAGGGTAGAACTGAAGCAGTCTTTTTAGATAAAGCTGATACTGCTGACTCCTCCTTCCTCTTGGATGAAATAGAAGCTCTAAGTCCCGATTCGTTCAGTACAGATGTGAGCTTAGATTTTGAAGCCCTTATTTTGGAGGTTGTATTCACAGTTGGCTGAGACATCAAAGGACACGACCTGTAAATTATTGTATTGTTCTAAAGAAAGAAAATATAATTTGGCATGCTGGTTGAACATTAAGGCATTGGAGTTTAGGAACAAAGTCATGATCAAGTAGTCAATTGGAAGTTAATAATAGCACTGATCACAAGTTATACACAACCATAGGAATAAAGCAATGAAAATACCATCAGTGACAGAACTTATTGCCAAGGTCACTAAACCTTATGATCACAGCCAAGAAAATGGGACTGAAATTGTACCGGACAAGATGACGCCGTCTCAATCTATTGGTGGTCATTTTTCACAAATATAAAAGAAAGATGTAGTGCAACTACAGTCTGAGCTGTACTTCGTGTCCCATCCTTAACTGATATGGATAACAAAGAGCATACCATAGAAGCTTTGGGTTCCTATGACCATGAATCCTGATTCCAATGTGATACTCCCTCTGTTCCATGTAAAGAGTAGCCTATTCTATTTTGGGATGTTTCTCTTAAGGAGTCCACTTTCAAAACTTATGCCTTAAATCACCATAAACTTTCAAATTTACCCTCCACATGTTAATCATGTTGTGTACACTTAAGTATTTTTGTTATTAAAGCAACTCCAAGTAGGAGTAATATACTCTTAACTATTAGACTTTCCAAACGTAGAATCTTTGCTCGGAATGGAGGGAGTATTACTTATGCTCACTCAATCTGGTCTTGGTTCTTCGAATATTCTAGAGAGAAACAGCCCAATTGAGCAAATATATAACTAATTCGACCAGGGACCAAAAGCCGCAGATGGCCAACAGCAAGGGGCTTCATGAAGAAGACTAGTGAAATGTTTCTTTGAGTGGGGATTTCTCAAATTTTTTCTTGTAATCTGCATTAAAAACAAAAAGATACAGTGCTCTACTGAAAAATTATTCACACCCAATAAATATGCAAATGATGCAAGATTGACAAGAAAAAGAAAGCAACTCAACCAATTTCATGGTCTGAATGAAGCTATAAGAAAAACTGTCACAGGTGTCTAACATACCTTTGCAAATGTGTTTAACGATGCCCAAGCATCCCCATTGGATTGACCTCCTGAAGCCCTAGAAACCAAGTTACTTAAATAGAGTAAGCTATCTACACTGATAGTCATTATAAGACTTTCAATATTCCCATGCACGTTATCCATTATCACGTAAGAAGTAAAACGATGCAGAACACAGTTAATGATTCTCTTAAGACTACCTGATATTGCGCCATCCAATTCTCTCATTTCGTTTTACGATGCAGAATAGGGTTGATTATTTTATGTTAAACAGCATCAACTATAGCCTCCAGATCATCCTACTTTATGGTAGTTCAGTTTGATCTTGAACTAAATGCACTTATGTTGGCAAGGGCACTGAGGCAAAGACCTTGAGGTCCTTGGTTCCAATCCCCATACCAACAAGGGGTCACACTTACCTATCAAAGAAAAAAAAAAATGCACTTATGTTTACCACAAGCAAGACAGGTTGCAATCTGGGGGAGAGAGTTAAACAATAACTTGATTATAAAGCCCACTACCAAACAGCTAAAGATTTTAGACTTAACAACACTTGCTGCTTCAAGAATTTTCACAGCTCTATTTTTCAGATTTCCCAATAACTCTCAGAACAAAGAATACTAAGGAATCCCTAATTCTGTATACTCATTTTTAAGCTTCTTGACTAGTGCCAGGTTAGAATCATATTTTGGAACATGAGTACATTGTAGCACCACTCTCAAAACTAAAATAAAATGTCATTATACTGTGCCACTGAATTTGACATAGTTGAAATAACAGTAAATAGAAAAGTTTCATTCATAGGCTAACTTGCTCACATTTTGTTGAACCCATCACCAACTCGATTCTTCGAAAGATTCCTTGGGGCATTGCTTACTTGTGCTACAACTTTTCCACCAACCTTGGGCTTAACTGAAGGCAGAAAAAGTAAGAAGTCAAGATCATCAAGCATAGTTTCACTTCTCCACTTACAAAAGTAAATAAATTAAATAATATAACTTAGGGTACAGCTTCTCACCAGGAAAAGCATATTTTCCCTTGCCCTTCTCTGCATGATCAGCATTTCCCTGAAAGCAAGTATCATAAATATTCAAAAGGCATAAAGGAATCTGCAAAATAGCTGTCTATTTGTTCCTTTACGAGGACAATGATAAAACAAATATAATTCCAACCTTCCTTAAACCAGTTGTAGTTGTTTCGACCTCATTAACCTTCTTTAATACTGGTAATGATTTCCTTCCAACAATAAACACATAAGGGTGAGCACATCTATGTAATGGCAGGGCTTGTAATATACAAACAACACAAACCAGAGAACCAATCTGTAAACCAAGAAACCTTGTTGGTGCTAGTACGTTCCTTGTAGATTTCCTAAGAAATAGACAACAAAACCATTAAAAAAAACTTCATAAAAATTAGCCGCCCAAGGTAGTTACATAGATAGGAACGAGATATATTGAATTCCAATACCTGCCAACACTGTTAGCAATTTTTTGTCCCTGAACCTTGAGCCTCAGGCCACCAGCAAAGGCCTTCGCATCTTTAGCCATCACTGTTCTCAAGACAAAAAAGCTATTAAGCTCGGATCGTATAAAAATTGACCAAACATCTGAAAATAGAAGTTACCGCTGTCCAGATTATGACAGTCACCAGTAACTTGTATCCGGCTCATCCTCATTTTCCCCTATAAACATTATCAGCAAAATTCAGCACTTACGAGGCAAAAAAAGATGGTACCTTGGTAGTTATTAGACTAGGGATGTTACTATATGATATATCCATGTACAATGTCATCAATTTAATTCTACATCTATATGATAGTGTAGTGTTGGTAAAAGATTAAAAAAAAGAAAAAGATGGCAGACTTGGTAGTTATTAGACTAGGGATGTTACTCTATGATATATCCATGTACAATGTCATCAATTTAACTCTACATCTATATGATAGTGTATTGTTGGTAAAAGATAAGCGAGTTAAAAAATGAGCTAATTATATTTTCTTCGAGGCTTTCATTTCAATCATGTTCATTGGTATCCATCACACAAACATTTGATGTCTTTGGCTTTCCGTTGTTTCCATTTTGACACTCAATATCTCTTCAAACAAGACTCACCTCCCTGTTACAAGTTAAATTGGGCATGTACGTCTGTTCTTTCAGTTCCACTTTCTTAGTTTTCCTTCTTGCTTCCATTTAAGCAATATACACCACTTCAATTAGGAACGACACCTCCTCCCCTTATGTGTGTAGTGTAATATGTGAGTTCCCTTGATTTCCCCAAAATATGAACATTCCATTGATTCCAATCAACTCCTCGAAGCTTTTCTACAAAATCTGATCTCATCATTATTAGCCCCCATTTTTTCGAAAACAAAGCTTTCAGATAGTTCCAAAATCACTTAGATCTTATTTAGTACTTCAGCAATAAAATGGCACTTCTATTAACCATTCCTTAAACGAGAAAAGAAGTGATAACCTTAACCAGTTAAATAATCTGTCATTTCTAAAGCACAAAGTATAGAACTTAAAGTCGGTCATTACATGGGCGCTTATACTATCCACATATAAAAAGCTGCCCCACATGCTATTATAAACTTCAGCTATGTGAATTACAAAATTGAGTTTCTGAAACTTGAAAAAATACATGATTAGACAATATCATTAGACATAGAGCAAAACTAGTGAATGAACTCAGTGACTTGTGGTAGAAAAAAAAGGGTTGATGGTTATCAATTCCAAAAATGTGCAAATTTTGCTATTCCTAAGAGAAAGAAGGGCCTTGATTGAGAACAGGTCCAAATGTGTATGTTCATTGTTCAATCAGAAATTTATTTCCAATATTTCTGCCTGTGAATCAACTTTATTTTATTCAACGACCAGAGTGCCTGCACATATCTTCTTTGTCACCACCCGAATGGAACTTGTATTTAAGGTACCAAAGAAATATACCATCACGGGTTTTCTTGAAGAAGAACTAGCAGCACTGGTGCCTGGACCAATTGAAGCCCTGCAATACATTGGTTGTAGACATAAAATCACCCATTTAATAACAGTGAAATATTAAGCCAACGACCAAAGTGAAGACAAAGAGATTAAACCATAATAGAAGATATTTATATAAAAGATGCATTAAAGGGTAATGTTCCAAAAATACAAAAAATAGATTTTTCATCATGGCATTCAACCCCATAATGAAGCAATCTTTCCCACGAAAGCCAAAGTGGCTGTGTGGCAAGGTGGGGGAGAGGAGAGGGGTAAAGCCTTCAATTTCAAATCTCTACATTTTATCATCTAGTTACATTTTCACGTCTGAGATTCTTAGAGTTGCAACAAGGAGTACATATGATGGAGAAATTCATTTGTATGTACCTTTGTGATACAGCCCGTTCACTTTTGCCCTTCCTGCATGTGATAGAAGAAGTGAGTACAGTCTGAAAACCGATATTTTGAAAACTGAAACTTCTCAACGCTTGTCCTTGGAACATGAGTAAGGTGTACCACATCAGATGCGCCATTTTATTTTTTGTTGGAAACTTGGAAGGCTATTAAAAGGATCTTGATCATTCCAAACAGTAACAGGACACTTGGTTCTCTATATAAATGTAATAAAGGTAGGAAAATGTGAAAGAGTAGCTTTAATTACGAAGGTGATTTTCTGATTTGCTTGCTTTATATGCCTGGTTTTAGCATTGATCCAGAGCCCAGAAAGAGCATGTATAAGAACAAAAAGAAAAGCAATAAAAAAATTTGTCCCTTTTCAGGAGGGACTCAGCATCACTTACCTGGGTTTAGAGCCATCACGGGTTTCAGTACTCGAAGAGTTTCTGTGGAAATTGCTGATATCTACCAAAGCTTTTCTTCCAGTGTCTATTTCAGTAGCAAGTGGTATAAGATCTTTAATACTCTTGAAAACAAAAAAGCGCAAAAAAAAAAAAAAATTTAAAGTTTGGTTGCTTAGTACTTACAAGAGGTATCATTCTTCCCATTACTCTTGTCCAACTTTTCGAGTGGTTTCATCTTGACCAATAAAAATGTATAATACTCTTAAAAGCAATGTATGATCCAAACATATGTTGTAATAAACCACACTCCTATCACCATTATCTAGTCAAGATTTCAGGAAATGCTTCTAACCTTGGAATCCCTTGGGTTGACCTGTCCAATCGCTTTACTAACTGGAACAGATTTCCTTCTACAAAATGAAAAGGAAAAATTGAAGATGATAGAGATTAGAATTGAAATCTAAGTTTGCAAACCATATGGCTTATAGAAACATTGATGAACTAAGAGATGAGGTCTTGTTAAGGTGCTAAACAAGCATATAGGGGCAGAGAGGGGAAGCATACTCATACATAATACAACTTCTGATTGTTCCAATCATTAAACGTTTTATGTCCTAGCTTTACTTCAAACACAAAAAATAAAATTAAAAATCGATAGTGCACTCGATAATGCAAACTGGAAAACCTAAAATGTAAAATTTATATTGAGAAAGAAAAAACAGAAAAACTAGTGCACACTTATACTTACTTGGATTCGGGAAAATCACAACCACTAATGATAACCTTGTCATCTTCTGAAAAAACCTTGAAATTCCTGGGTGCTCCAACTGGTTTGTGTCTCAAAGAAGTTAAGTTAAAATGAGTAAATAAATATGAGAAAATTAAGTGGGAATATAGAGAAATTAAAAAAAACAACATTAATTAATATATACATATATAAAAATACCTAGAGCGGTCCTCCGGCAGGTGGTATTATCTAGGGTGACTCTACTTTTCAGTCCCTAATATGTAATGTAAAGGGATACTAATGGTTAACCTAAATTCGAATGTGAGTAAAAACTAGATTACTATAAATAGGGGATTTTAGGCGTGTACCTTAGAAGCAACCATTTGAGGCTAATTCTTGCCTGCAGCGAAGCGGGGGCTGGTAATTGATCTCTCTCTCTCTCTCTCTCTCCGGTTTGGGAGAGATGAATTTTGAAAAGGGATTACACTTTCCGACGATCCAACTAATGACTCCACAAAATGAATATTGGAGAAAAACAATCCTTAACTCCTACCTTCCCATCTCCACCGACACGTAACAAGTCGTCGACGACTGCGTAATTTCTAGTACCAGTGAGGAGAGAGAGGTTTACCGTTTGCTGGTAAAATCGAAAAGGCCGCCCAGACCGCCCTCCTCTGAATTTGAATTCCCAATAGGCAATAGTGTTTCTTTTCTAATTCTAGGAGGATTAATATATAATTTGATCCCTTAACTTAACACTTTTTTCATATATGGTTATAGATCTTTAAGACTTTTTATAAAGGTCCTTGAACTCAACTTTTGGCCTTACAGTTAGTCCTCCCACTGACGGACATAAACTTTTCTATCAAACTTGGGTCAAAAGACATTAATACCCCTTTTAAATAAAGTGAAATTTGTCAAATATGGCCATTTGACCCGATCATTATACATATTTGGCCTTTGACCAGTTATTAAACCAGAAAAAACGGAACTAACTAAAAGGCCCCTGATATAAGCGCGGTCCACTAGACGACCACGAGTTTTGCACATACTCGACTAGACTACCGATGTAGTCGACTAGGCAACTAAGGGTATTGTAGACAGTTCATTGGTGAAAGGTATAAAAGGACATTTTTTTTAATTAGGTTATATATGACCAAATCATCTTTGACTTGACCATTTGTGTAAATACCCCCCTTTTTAAATGATAAGCGACCTCCACGTGGACAATAATATCATAACAAAATACATTAACTAGGTGTGAAATAGATATAAAAAAAAGCCCTCGTATGAGCTTGAACTTGTGATGATAATATAAGCTCTGATATAAAGTTGGATCAAAATTTAGTCAAATATCTATATATTATTAAGCTGTCCGGCCCAATAGGCCCAAGACATAGGTCACGTGCCTGGCACATCTTCACCGGTCACGAGCAGAGCACGTGTATTCCAAGGTTCAAGGCACGGAGAAATGGGCAGCGACCATTAATATATCGCAAGCTGGGGGCTTAGCCTCCCGGCAAGGTCAAATGAGGGCTTACCACGGCAGTGTCTGCAGCAGGACTTGCCATGCTCGTTTATCAAAGAAACGGTTGTCTTGAATATGGACGGTTACTTCAGGGAAATCCTCCACCATTACCATGAAGTTACCGTTGTGATGAATGGGACAGTTAACAGGGCAATTAGTATGCCCGACATTCATGCCATGATCATTAATGGGCAGTTACTCTCCGGCACCAGCTATAAAAACCCCTCCAAATAAAGGAGAGAGGTACGTGATTCTGATTTACTAGCCTAAACTCCGTCAAATTGTGGACTTAGTAAACTGCTGTGCTAACTCTCACGCCGGAGGGCTTTTGCAAGGAGTGCCATTGCCTAGTTCATTGTTTTATTGTTTGTTTGCAGAGTTGGGCTCTAGTGAATACAGAAGTATTGAAAGCCAGATATCCAGTTTGAAAGAAGCCCAGTGTGCCGAAGATTATTTTGGACGCATCAGTTGGTTCCGTTGCCGGGAAACGAAGGAAGCATTTTATGTGAAGTGGAATTCAGTTCTTGGTAAGTGTAAGCTATGGCAGAAAATGACGTTAATGGCTTTAATGATAGCAATCAGGAAGGAGTACATGCAACCCCTAGTCTTAACCTACCAACTGGGAATAATCCGCCCCCTCATGATGCCCGTCACCAGCTTAATCAACGACGGGGTTTGGATTCCTTAACCAGGAGTGCAGTGGCGGCTGTTGGACTGGCCAATGAGTTCCGGGAGGAGGCTCTTCGTCAAAGGGCTATATATTTGGGGCATATGCATCAGCTAAACCTGCAGTTGATTGCAATGGGTAAGCCGCCTTTACCCATTGAGTTGGAACCTCTACCTGGTTTGCCTGCACCAAGCCAGGCCGCGAGTGGGTCAAGAACTGAGGGAAATCAGTTAAATCTGGTACTCATCCCCTCGCAGCAGCGTGAGCGGGAATCAAAGGGACGTAACCAGCAGGAGGGCCGAGCTAGTCACAGGGTTGTACCGAGTGTGCATTCTCGGTTGGGACCCCGAGTGGGAGATGATTCGGCACAGTCTCGACGTAATCGTCAATCACCTTCTCCACGAAGGTCGCATCAACGGCGTCCTCGTTCGCCTTCACCTCAAAGGTAGCATGCTCGCAGTCACCGCACTCCATCTCCCAGGAGATCCCATGCTCGCCATCATAGGACCCCTTCTCCTCGACGGTCTCAAGTACGCCTGTCGCACCAGTCTAGGGAAAGAAGGGAGTTGCAACAATCAGACGCTTGGAGAAATTTGGTGGCTAATGAGCCAGTTGATCAGCTCGCTGGGATAGCTTCGGCATAGGTGGCGCAGGCCGTGGGCGTTGCTCAAGCTCTGGGAGCTATAGGACCCCCACAGCCCCCTCATGTGCCCGCGTTACAGCCTCAGCCCGTGGGTGGTTTGCCTCCAACCATTAACATGCAGGAATTTGAAGAGTTGAAACGCCGTATGGAAGCATGGGAGCAGGGCAAAGCCCTAGATGGAAATTTTCTGGGAACTTCAACCAGCCCTTTGGCTCCTTGGATTGAGAATGTACCACCAGCACAGGGACTCATCTTCCCGAATATTAAGGAGTATACGGGGAAAACCAAAGCGAGAGATTGGCTGATGTCATTCGAGTCCCAAATCGACCTTGTAACATCAGACGAGGCGTTGAAAATTCAAGCTTTTGTGGGAGCGTTACAGGGAAAGGCATTAGCATGGATGGGAGCTCTTCCGCGCAGATCAATCAATAACTGGGCTGATCTGTGAGCAAAATTTTTAGCAGATTTTAGAACCTCGGGCACACTTGAAAAGACAAGGGCTGACTTGTCTAAGGTTAAGCAAGGAGCTCACGAATCAACCGCTAGTTATTTGGAGCGGTTCACAAAAGTACTTGCGCAGGTTCCCGGGTTGACCGAACAAGAAGTGACCTTGTGCTTTGAAACGGGTTTGCTTGAAGGAGAAGGTGGATTGAGGTCGGAGCTGAGCATGCGTGAGCCCAAGACACAGGCTGAGATGTTAATGCGGGCTCAGAAATGGTGTGCGGGGGAGACCGCGAAGAAAGATAAAAAGAAGGAGAACACTGAGGTCGTGGGTAATCCCAAAGGTAGCGGCTAGACTATGGGCGGGGGATACAACAAAAGCAAGTCGCGGTATGACCGCCCAAGAGAGTTTATGCGGGAGGCTGATCTTACCCCGCTTAATACACTGCGCGAAGACATCATGTATGAAATTCGGGATGAGTTACCCCGACCACTACGTATGAACCCTGAGACAGCGAATTCCAGGGACCGGAGTATGAGGTGTGCCTACCATGATGATTATGGGCATACAACGGAAGAATGTTGGCCGCTGAAAAAGGCCATTCAGAAGCTGATTAATGAAGGTCGATTAGATCGGTTCAAGAGAGATGGAGGAAATAGAGGGAATGTTCCCCGAAGAGATGCACCCCCAATCAGAGGGGTAATAAATGTGATTATGGATGAGGAGCCCACACCAACTCAGCTCGGCAAACAAATCTTTTCTTTGTCAAAAGTGGTAGATCGCCAAACCACTTTACAGGCAAGGGAGGAGACAATACAGTTTACTCACAGTAAGTTGGCGAGTAACGTGGCCGGGGAACAATCTTTGATTGTTTTAGCTCTGGTTGATGGTTGGGTGGTGCATATAATTTTGGTGGTTACTGGAGCTTGCAGGGACGTGATGTATTACTCATGCTTTCAAGGCTTAGAGTTGAATGATGATCGCCTCAAGCCTTATGCGGGGACATTGGAGGGCTTCACCAATCACAAAGTACATGTAAAAGGGACGGTCGAGCTGGAAATTTTCATTGGTGAAGGAAGCCGTACACGAGCTGAGAAAGTCACCTTTATGGTGATCGATTTGAAGTCCCCTTACAACATCATCTTAGGGGTACCGAACATGACCAAGTTCCAAATGGTTGCTTCTATTCCCCATCAGCAAACTAAGTTTTACACCGACCATGGAGTGAGGGTAGTAAAGAGTCAGCCCCGGGCAGTGCTTGAGTATGTGCGTGACAATCAAAGGAAGAAGAAAAAGTTGACCTTGGAAGATGGCGAGCAGAAAATCACCATTAGCACCAAGGAAAAATTTAATGTAACTGTGGGACCATCAACAATTGCTATGGTCAGAGAGGATTCGGCTCCAGAGAAGCAGTGTAATCACGAGGAGGATGCTTGTCCTTTGCCGACGGAAGGACAGATCGTGCAGGATGTTGACCCAGGATTGGTGCCAGAGGCAGAAAGTTCCGAGGAAGCCACTTGTCCTTTGCCGACATTGGGGTCGGGGGGATAGGCCAAGCAAGTGGTAGACATGGATGTGGATCAGTTTGATGCAGTTGAAACTCAGGCTGAAGAAGAAGAGAAAGTGGAGTGTGATACACTCCAAATGCGAGATGAGTCGAAATTTACAGCTTAGGACGAGCTTGAAGAAGTGGTTATCAATTCTGCTTACCCCGAGCAGAAGATAAAAATTGGCAAGGCACTGTCAGTGGAAGCTCGGGCTAATTTGATCAGGCAGCTTCAGGACAGCTTGGATGTGTTCGCGTGGAAACCAGAGGATATGCAAGGGGTGAGAGAGGATGTAGCTCTCCATTGTCTCAGTGTGGATCCAGCTTTCAGGCCAATTCAACAGCGGCCTAGAGTTTATTCTGCCGAAAAGGACCAAGCTATCAAGGAATAGGTAGAGAAGCTGCTTAGTGCTAATATCATTGAAGAAATACATTATCTAACCTGGTTGGCTAATGTTGTTATGGTTAAAAAGTCCAATGGCAAATGAAGAATGTGAGTAGACTTCACCAACCTGAATAAGGCTTGTCCGAAGGATTACTATCCCATACCTCGCATTGACAAGCTAGTGGATGTTATAACAGGGTTCGAGCTCCTAAGTTTCATCGATACATATTCCGGGTATCATCAAGTCAAGATGAGCGAGAATGATAAGGCCTTGACAGCTTTCTGAGCAGCAGGGGGGCTGTATTGCTATAAAATGATGTTATTTGGCTTGAAGAATACAGGAGCTACGTATCAACGGATGGTGAATAGGGTCTTCAGCTCGCAGATTGGCAGAAACGTGGAGGCCTACATTGATGATATGGTGGTGAAGACTAAAGGGCAAGATCATACTGTTGACCTGGGAGAGACTTTTGACAACCTCAAGAAGAATAATATGAAGCTTAACCCGAGCAAGTGTGTGTTCGGGGTGAAAGCGGGCAAGTTTCTAGGGTTCATGGTAACTGAAAGGGGTATAGAGGCCAATCCAGAAAAAATTAAGGCATTGGTACCTATGAAGCCTCCTCGCTGTATCAAGGATGTTCAGAAGCTCAACGGTCGAGTCATAGCTCTTGGTCGCTTCATTTCCAAGTCAGCAGAAAGATGTCTACCATTCTTCAAAGTTCTCCGTGGAAACAAGGGATTCGAGTGGACAAAGGAGTGTCAAAAGGCTTTCGAGCAGCTAGTGGAATATCTGGGGCAGCCTCCGTTGTTAAGTAGTCCAATCTTCGGTGAGAAGCTGTTTGTGTACTTAGCGGCCACAGAGCAGGCTGTAGCCGCTTTATTAGTTAGAGAGGAATGTAACTTGCAAAAGCATGTATATTATGTTTCTAAGGCCTTCACTGCAGTGGAGGGACAATATTTTAATGCAGAAAAGTTAGCCTATTCGCTTGTTGTTGCTGCTCGGAAACTTCGAGCTTATTTTTCTGCACATTCCATTATTGTGTACACAGACACGCCTCTTAGGAAAATTTTGCACAAGCCAGATTCCTCTGGTCGTTTACTCGCCTGGTCTATCGAGCTGACTGAGTTTGAGATCGATTACCAGCCTCGACGAGCAATTAAGGTGCAAGCTTTAGCAGATTTTATGGCTGAGACTAGTTTTAAGGATTCAGGCGAGGAGAAGATTTCTACCAAGCCTGCCTCTTTGGATATGCCCACTCAGCGACCTCGTCCAGATTATTGTTGGGAATTGTATGTGGATGGTTCGGTCAGCAGATTTGGAAGTGGAGCTGGTCTTGTGTTAGTCCCGCCCGAGCAGGATGTGGAGTTTGAAAAGGCGTTGCGTTTTAAGTTTCCAGCATCCAATAATCAGGCAGAGTATGAAGCCTTGATCGCGGGGCTTGAGCTCGCGCAAGACATTGGGGTACGAGAGGTGATTATTTATTGTGATTCACAGTTGGTTGTGAATCAAGTAAGGGGTGATTACGTTGTCCATCATCCGATATTAGTTCGCTACTGTGCCATGGTGAAGGAAGTTTTGAAGGATTTTTGATTATTGGGAAATGGTGCGAATAGGTCGCGATGATAATATGCGAGCAAATTATTTATCCAAGATGGCCGAAAACGAAATTCAATCTCTGCATCCAGTGGTCATGATTGAATACTTAGAGGTCCCAGTGATAGAGAAGGAGGTAATCATGGACATTGAGCCTGCCGCGGAGTGTTGGATAGATGACTTGATGGCATACATCGAGCAGGGAACATTGCCCGAGGACAAGTTAGAAGCTCGGACTATTCAAAAACGGGCTTGCCGGTATGTTGTCCTAGATAAGATACTTTATCGACGGTCGTATACTAGACCTTTGCTCAGGTGCGTGCGACCAGAGATGACCGAGGGCATTTTGGGAGAAATTCACGAAGGAAAATGTGGAGAGCATCCAGGTCAACGGTCTTTGGCAGAAAAGGTTTTGGCTGCAGGTTTCTACTGGATTACTTTGAGGCGAGATGCAGAAGTGTATGTTCGGCGCTGTGATAAGTGTCAGCGTTATGCCGATATAGCTTGGTTACCTTGTACCGAACAGACTCCCGTAGTGGCATCATGGCCGTTTGATATGTGGGGTATAAACCTCATTGGCCCATTTCCATTGGCTCGTTTGAAGCTTAAGTATGCAGTGGTAGCTGTTGACTACTTTACTAAATGGGTTGAAGCCAAGCCTTTGGCAACAATTAGCGAGGTCAATGTGATCGATTTTGTGCACGAGCATATATGGTGCCGTTTTGGAGTACCCCGAGCAATAGTGTCTGATCATGGGACTCAGTTTTCAGAGAAGTTCACAAAGGCATGCGAGCAGATGCGTGTGAAACATTGGCAATCCTCGGTTGCATATCCTTAGGGTAACGGTGAAGCTGAGGCCGCTAATAAGCAAGTCCTGCATGCTCTTAAGCGAAATCTTGAAGATAAGGCAGGGAGATGGGTGGATGAGTTACCTTCGGCCTTGTGGGCGGTTAGGACAACGATCAGAGGGCCCACGGGTGAAACAACTTTCTCTCTGGCTTATGGGTCTGAGTCCATGGCACCGGTGGAAATGTACTTACTATGATGCAGAGTCCAACATTGTAGCTCGGGCAGCTGATCTTGATTTGTTGGAGGAAAAGCGGTTGGAGTCCAAAATGCGAATGGCTAATTATAAGAAGCGAGCAAAGGCCCACCACAATAAAAGGGTTCGTGGTCGGTCATTTGCTGTGGGCGAGTGGGTTCTCCGTAAAATTGAAGCAACATGCCACCGAGTTGAGTGGGGGAAGCTTTCTCCTAATTGGGAAGGTTCTTTCCAAATAGTCAGAATTGTTAAGGAGGGAACTTATATGTTGCGAACGGAGGATGGTAGCGAGCTAAAACATCCATGGCATGCAGATCACCTGAAGAAATACTATCGTTGATTGGTAGTATACAACTTGTTTATCTTTTCCTCTTATCTTGTAAGTGGAGGTGAAATGAATAAGCATGCTTTTGGTTTTCATTTTTGATTGTCTCGTTTATGGTGTTTAGTGCAAACTCGATTTTACTTTTGGCGGGCTGGGTAATTTCCCTGCCCGGTGTGAAAGTTGGTGTTCAAGTGATTTAATGTTCTCGATTATTCTCTTTTTCACGAGCACGAGGTATTTCTGCTCGTGAAAAAGGTTTGGTATTCGAGTTAGTTGCTTTGATTGTTATTTTCTCTATTATTCTCTCTTTCACGAGCTCGGGGTATCTCTGCTCGTGAAAAAGGGTTGGTGTTCGAGTTAGTTGTCTTGATTGTTATTTTCTCGATTATTCTCTCTTTCACGAGCAAGAGATGCCACTGCTCGTGAAAAAGGGTTGGTGTTCGAGGCATTTTTTATTATCACAAGTTAAGTGCGAGTTATTCTAGCCAGGGTGAAGGTTTTCGAAGACTTAACATTTTTTTTTACTTCAGTGAGCTCGGAGTAAGCTTGCTCGATTTAAAAGATGGGTCGTTTTTAAAACGGTTGAGGTATCTATGAGAGCTCAAGCAAACAGAATATGAGCAGTGAAGTCAAAAGTAGAAAGTAATATTACATGACCAGAGGAATAAGTTGTTTAACGACCAGAGAAATAAAGTGATAAATTGTTCTTACAAAGTACTGTGGCATGCAGGCCAGAAAATGTTCAGGCATTAGGGGGAATAGTGGACAAGGCAGCTTGATCGGCGGTGGTTGTTTCCTCGGGAGTGGCTTCAAGGATGACCACATCTCCATCTTCCTCGGTTTGGGCAGCAATAGTTTCTGTTTCTTGAGCTTGGGCCGTCCAAATATGTGTCATCAGCTCGTTCACTGTGACTTGGGCGGCTGGAGAAGGGGTCCATGGCGATAGTCCTTTTCGAGCATCATTTCAACGAGAGACTCTAACTCGTCCTCGTTATACGGAACTAAAGCATGGTCGGGCGAGCGGAGGAGCAAAATGGTGGATTGGTGCCCCATTCGGAGAGCAACTCTGGTCGGATTTCCAAGCCGCTGCATGCTATCTGCCTGAGCACGTGGTTCACCCCTTGGAGGAAGAAAGGGTAAGCTTCATTCTCGACGCAAGAAGCAAAGTCTTCAGAGCTTTTGTAGTCGTCGATGATGGTTTGTTTTTGCTCTTCGTTGGGACGAGCTAGCTCTTCCCTTAGCTTTCTTTCCTGCTCGGCAGCAGCGGCCTTGGCTTCTTCCAACTGTGTTTGGGAAGCTCGGAGCTCTTTCCGGACCAAGGAGATGTTCTTCAGGGCTGTCTCTTCAGATTTTTTAGAAAAATCCAGGTGGGTTTCCAAGGTTTTCTTTCCTCCTCGACCTTGGAGAGTTTGGTCACTTTGGCAGTGAGTGTCTCCTCGCTCGCTTTAAGCTCAGCCCGAAGAGATTTGACAGTCCCTTCCAACTGGTTCTTGTCTTTCACCATTGCAGCATTTGAATTGACGTTGTCAATAAGACGATCATACATCAGCTCAGTTTTCGTGGCTATTTGCAAATCAAGACATAGTCAGTATTTATGGCATAATAAAAAGAAACGGATTACAAAATTAAAAAGGATAGTTACTTCGGTCAGGCACATTCCCACTTCGCCAATCAATACCGAGCTTGCGTGTTCTGCACTTTTCTTCCGAACACCGCCATGTCGCAGCTTTCTAACTAGGCCCAGCCCCACAGTAGCAGGGTAACCAATGCGTTTAATGATATTGATTTTATCTAGGTCGGGCACGTTAGCTAGCTCGCCGATAAGGGCTCCAGCTTTTTCTCGATCCTCAGGCATGAAGAAGTTGTCTTTATGCCACGAAGGAGTTGGTGGTCTGGCATCTCCCAGCACGGGTTTCTCTGCTCGGTGCTTGCTCCTTTTTTCTCTAGGGGGACTTTTGATCGGAGTTGCTGCACTGATAGCAGGTTTGGTATTCAGGTTGGTAGGTTCGGTCGTTTGATTAGTGGGCACCAGGGGTACAGGTGTGATAGTTTGGCTTGGCTCCGGTTGTTTCCGCTTGGTTCCTCGCCCAGTTGTAGCAGCAGGGATAGTGGGTAGACTGGCAGGAGTTTGAGACTTAGTTGTTTGTTCCTGCTGCTCGCTCCTTTCTTTGCATCTTGAAGGAATTTGTTTACATCGGTTAACTGCCTCATGTCTGCAAGTATAAGAGGCAAAAACAAAGGAAACTGTTAGCAAGCAAAGGGTTCACAAATTGAAAATCAAGGGCAGAGTTCTAGAGACAGACTGGTAATTGAGAAGGAGGGTGTGCAATTGGTCCCAGTTCGTGCACACTCGGGGCATTCACTGGGAAATTTGCCTCCGTGGCATTTCCCCCAGTAGGGATGTGGTTGTTCTGCTTCAATGGTAACTCGGGGCTCGACTCCCTCCATAGGCCAACTTATGATCCCAGCCAGACGAAGAAGAGTTGAATCAGACGTGAGGACCCGCCAGTCGAGTACCCAGTCTTGTCCAGCTCGTCCATCCCGTCCATCTTTCACTCCGAGCAGCGATCTGAAGGCCCTGGCTATTTGGGGTTCACCAGCTCGGAAGGTAGTCTTGTCATAGTCGGGGAGCCCGAAGTCGTGTAGGTAAGGAGCAAACGGCCAGCCTATTCTTGATTCAAATAACAGGGCTTTTCCGTCTCAGGAATCTACTTTATTGGGGCCATCATTCAAAAGTTTGAAATAATTAGGGTTTGAGCGCCCTGTGATACGTCTAGATTTTTTATCTAAGGAAAATAGGAAAAAATTTCTAAACAAAGTCATCTCGGGTTCGAACCCGAGCAGCCTACACGCAACGGTGTATGCAACCAGAAACCTCACTGTTGTAAGGGTCAGGTCGCAGGGGAGGGAGTTTGTCATATTCAGAAATTCTACGATGAATGGGTCTAAAGGAAGACGAAGTCCGAGAACGAAGAAGTCGAAGTAGAATACCAACCGGTCCCCTTGGTAGTTGTGTCCATTCTCATTGATATCCAGGTCAAAGGCTCTTACCCGGTAGTTCTTGGGGTCCATACCTGATCGATGTATTTTATACGTCGATTTTATATGCTTCTATGACTTAAATTATGTTATTTCACGAGGCTTTTGACTATTAATATATGTTTTCGGTGAGTTTTGTAAGTTTCAGGGTTATTAGTGAAAATACGCGAAACTCCAGGGTTTTAAGTACAAATTTCAAGAAGGGCCAAAAGGAAAAATGAAGAAAGAATGAAGTCTGTCGATTCTGGACACCTTGCGGACGCAAGGTGCCTCAGACCTTGCGACCGCAAGGTAGGCAGTACGGGTCACAAGGCAAAAGTCAAGAACTCCAAAGGCCGGACACACTGGAGACCTTGCGGACGCAAGGTACCCAACACCTTGCGACCGCAAGGTAGTCAGAATGCTTGATTTTCGGATTTTCACACGGTGGTTCGATTGGATTACAACTCCCGAGTATATATAGAAGTCTGATGCCGAGCCAAAAGATAAGGAGGACGGCTGAAAGCTTTCTTTAATATATTTTAGGTAGTTTTTAGATTGTATAACATAGTTAGATTGTGTAATTTCAAGTATTGAAGATCAAATCATGTATCTGATCATCTCCATGTGATGTTCATTGTCTATGATGAACTAAATCATCCATAATCTAGGAGGTGGGAGGTAACTTGTATCAAATTTATGCTTTGATTCTTATATATGTTTATTCAATGCTTGTTGATTGTGTTGTCTATCAATCCCTATATTATTTTGCTTTGAACAAATGAATGTAATCGCAAATAATAAAGGCTTAGAGGTGCGGATAACTGCATGACCAATGTGCATATGTCGTACACTGGCTCACCAACACAATAAATTGGACCTATCGATGCACGAGAGTGATAAGTTAGGACCAGGTTCATACATGATCTAGGTGACATATAGATCATAAATCTAGGTGACAGCTAGATTGATAGTTCATGTGCTTAGGATATAGAATGAATGAATTTTGCGGGGATGGAGGCTGAACCAATTGTTCAACAGACTATATCTATCTTTAGTGAATGAACCCAAGACATTGAATGATATTATTATGAATTGAACATAAAAGAGATACAAGTGAAACCCAGAATCCTAGATTGTCACCCACCATAAGATCTTCATATCTGTTATTACTGTCTAATTAGTTAAACATCTATAAATAGTAGTTTATAGTAGAAATAAATATAAAAACTCTCTTTAGATTAATAATTTGCTATCAATAAATTGCACTGTTCGTGATCACTTGTCTCTGTGGGTTCGACCCTTGCTTCCAATACTATTCTATAATAGTCTTGTCCACTTGCAAGGAAAAAGATTAAATAAAACATCGATCAATACCCAAGGAATAAAACCAGGCACCAACATCGTCTTCACAGGTCAAGTCGTCCCATTTGAGTGAGGAGAAGACATTGGAGATTATTTGCTTGCCTTTAGAGGAATTTTTGTTTTGTTCAGCTTGCGGGTTGCTCGAGAAAAGAGGATTATCTTCAAATTGTTCATTTTCTTCGGGGATGTTTTGCTCGTCTCTGCTCGTTCTGCAAGGTATTGGGGATTTCGTTTTCGGCGAATTAGAGAAGGTTCTTCCAGCTCGCTCTCTTCGGAGCTAGAGGATTCTGATCTCTCCTCGGTTTCAGTAGAGGCACCATGGTCGTAGCTACGGCCCTCGATTTCTGAGTGGGTTTCGTCGCTGGACATCCTACAGGAAATAGGAATCGAGGAATACACGCTAAATCTTGCTTGGGTAGTTAGGCAAGAGCAGATCAAGTAAAACCCATGGCAAGAGTTTATCCTAAAATCGGTGAACTGGGCGCCGGTCAGGTATTCCTCGATTCCTCTATATTGGTGGCATAAGTCTAATGGATAGGGGAACGAGATGGGCAGAGGAAATGGGTATTAAAAGCCAAGTTTTGGGCAGATTATCTATTCCTAGTTTGTTAACAGAAGACATGAATATTCAGAGTGGTATTAGGGAACCCAAATTTGGGGTTTTAATGATAAAAGCATGGCCAGAAATTGCAATAGGGATTAAAGAAGTACCTGTTGATGTAGAGGAGCGAAGGCCGAAGATCTTGGAAGTTTCGTCTTGGATTGAACACTGAGCAAGCAGGATCGACACCGGTGTGATCTCTAAAATGCAGAGGTGAAGAGTTTTTCTGGTTCTGAAATCTTTTGAAGCGGTAAAGTTCAAAATGTGGGGGAACTCTCACTTTTATACCAGTTGAAACCGTTGTTTGGGGCTACTCATCATTAGGGCTCGGGAGTTGAGGCAGCATTTAATGGCTCGTTGGGAAACGAACCCGTGTGGGTACAAATAGGCGACGGATGACGGCTCGTCTCTTCAAAACCTTTTGGGCTGGCATCCACTTATAAATCTGATCGTGGGCAACTCGATGCATTCACAAAAAGCTACATTTCAAGAGCGATTTGGCCTGGGGATTCAAAGTTCTTCTCCTCGCACCGAGCATAAATACTCGATAGACAAGGAGTAGGGGGCTACTGAGCTGCCCGGCCCAATAGGCCCAAGACATAGGTCACGTCCCTGGCACATCTTTATTGGTCACGAGCAGAGCACGTGTATTCCAAGGTTCAAGGCACAGACAAATGGGCAGCAACCATTAATATATCGCGAGCTGGGGGCTTACCCAGCGGGCAACAGTGTGCAGCGAGCAGGACTTGCCATGCTCGTTTATCAAAGAAACGGTTGTCTTGAATATAGACGGTTACTTCCGTTAAATCCTCCACCATTACCATGAAGTTACCGTTGTGATGAATGGGACAGTTAACAGGGCAGTTAGTATGCCCGCCATTCATGCCATGATCATTAATGGGCAGTTACTCTCTGGCACCAGCTATAAAAACCCCTCCAAATAAAGGAGGGAGGTACATGATTCTGATTTACTAGCCTAAACTCTGTCAAATTGTGGACTTAGTAAACTGTTGTGCTAACTCTCACGTCAGAGGGCTTTGTAGGGAATGCCCCTGCCTAGTTCATTGTTTTATTGTTTGTTTGCAGAGTTGGGCTCTAGTGAATACAGAAGTATTGAAAGCCAGATATCCAGTTTGAAAGAAGCCCAGTGTGCCCAAGATTATTTTGGACGCATCAATTATTAATGTGATCGAGTATAAAATGATGTGGATGGTGCGTGTTAGCACATTGAAAGGGTAAAATAGTAAATTTTGGTTCTTGAAAATAGAAACTTACAACATCCCCAATCTTCATTCTCTGCAAGTTGTGTATTCTCTCCTTCTTCTGTTTTTCTTTGTTTTCTTCTTTGTTCTTTATATCTAACAAAATTAAACTTGGAGCAATTTTCGAACCTATCGAGAGAATTACAATGATGGAACTCCCAAGCATATTGGATAAGGGTGGGTCGAGAGATAGAGAGAGAAACACGTAATCATTAGGATTGGGAAATTCTTGACGATTTCTCCCTCTATACCACTTTTCATGATAAGTTTTTGTTTTGGGGTTTGGTGTCTCGTACTCATGTGGGAATTTTTCCAATTTCTCTCCCAAGACTTTAAATACATTGTGGTTTTGCTGCAATTGAACGGTGAGAAGGGGAAACCAAAGAAGAGAGATAAATGGGAGGAAAAAAAAGGTTGACTAAAGTCGTCGTTGATAGAAGAACCCAAAACCCCTAACCTTTAAATTGGAGAAGACAACAAACTAAGGGCAGAAGTGACGATGGAGGATGGTAGATGACAGTCGTCAGTCGTGTCAGATATTATTCATTATTAACTATAATGATGAAACAAAGAAGAGGTTAAACTCTCTTAGATTCAAACATAACAGTGATGTACAAACCAAAGCAAAATATGGAGAAACCAATTCAAAGTGGAGATGATTCAAGGAAGTTGCTACTTTGGAAAGCTATAGCATTTGGTTGTAATTTTAGATTATGCAGGGGTGTCGTGTGTAAATTTGCAGTTAGCCTAGTTGTTTACAATTCATGTTTCCTTCTCCTTCTTTTATTCGAATTCCCTTAGTATTTATAAAGGGGATTTCATGTATTTTATTTTAAGGAATTGACTCGGGCAATATAGAATTCTTTCAAACCCTTTGTTTACATTAATCGACATGGAAAGTTGGAAACAAACAAGCGGGTGGAAAACACTCGATTAATTTTGAAAATACAATCAAAGTAATCTTGTGCCCTTTTCTAAGTAATGACTATGACGTTACAAGTCATCATATCAAGATTTTTGTTAAACTCATTTAGTGGCTCCAACACTAAAGCTTGTTTTATTACTACAAACCTGGGGCGGATGGACAGTTGCTCTACTAGTGTAGTAGTGTCCATGTACACCGCTGAAAAAAAAAAGAAAAAGGGAGTAAGTTTTTAGTTTTTGACAATTGGACCCCTCCCAAAATTTCTACTAGATCCCTCCCAAAATTTTTGTTAGACCCCTTACTAAATACTAAACCCCCTAAATCAACTACTGTCACTATTTATCTCACTCCCTCTCCCTGACAGAACACTCTTTTGTCCCTCCCATTCTCCATTTCTCTCAAATTTCTAATTCCCAAGTCCAGTTCCCACTTCCCAGTGCAAGAGATTAGAGAACGGAGACAGACAGAGCCAAGTGCCGCCTCCTATAGTCCTGCTACCCTTGCTCGTTCTGCCCGCCTTTGTCGGCAATTCGGTCAGTCCTGATCAAATCTCCAGATTTGTTTGGTACAATACTTTACTTTTTTTATGCTTTTCATAGTTTCATTTCATTTTATTATTTTCAATCTTTCTCAATTAGTCAATTCATAAATCACACTCTATTTATCCGAAATTAGAGTTTTTGAATTTGGGGGGGTTTTTAGGTTAAAACGTAAAATTGTTGATTTGATTTTGATTGATAATTTTGTATAGGAAAACAATTTTGGTGTGCCTTTGGAACTTTGGTTGAGCTTATATTGATTGGAGAATTTGGGCAATTTAAATGTAAAATTTGATTGTTAGAATTATTTATTGTTTACTTGTTTTGTTGAGTTTCTTGAGAATGTTTTTAAGCTTATATGTAAAATTAGAGGTTTTTGTGTTTAAAAATATAACACCCGAGAATTGCATATTTTATTAATTGTGTATTAGGGTGCATTAGCATAATTAATTACGTACTACGTGTTATATTTTATGTGTTTATGTGTTTTGTGTTGTGGTCTTTGGTAATTGCCCTACGAGAGTTCATTTGAGCTCAATATATGTTGGGCTTGATGTGTGACGTATTTAAAGTCCATATTGGACTTTGGTTATGTTAGTTATGATTTATAACGTTGGTTGGATTAACCTTAGGCGGTGGTGGACCTCATCTTCATTTTATAAACACAAACTGAGAGTGAGGGACTCATTTTTCTCTCCTCCATTCAGCCGTACACTTCCACGAATGTTTGAACGAGGGTTTAGCTTCCAAGCTCAAATTATTAACGAAATACTACCCGTTTTTAATTTCGACTCCGCAGGGGTGCTCTATGTGTTGAGGGCTACATTTACACTCGAATATTTTGTGTTTTCATCGATATTTTTCGGTAGAGATAAGTTACTATCCCCTTCCATTTGTATGTAATAATAGCATACATGAACTGTGGGCTACTCCCATATGATTTGTTTTGAATATAGAGTATAATAATTTAGTTACGAATTATTATTAATTTTAATTGGTTAATGTATTAAAAGGTTTTAAACCATTATTATGCCGAGTAATACGTCGGTGAGATTGTGTTGGGATGAATCCTGCAAATCGCGGCGATACCCAAAATTTATAAATATTAAACGAATGACTCAACGGAGTCAATTTAGGGACAATAAAATATAACGAGTGACGTGCTCGATTCCTACCATAATGAGGAATACTTTGGTGTGGTTTATTATATGTAAAATATTACATACCTTGGTATTTGTGTGTAAGCAAATAAATGCTTAAGTATTTATTTACAGGCAAATAAGTATGCTTGTTACGTGTGTTGAGCTCCCCTACTTTGGGACTCGACTGTTGTATTTATTAGCAAGTAAACATTTACTCGTGCATCGCATTGAGTCCAGCTGTCATATGTGGTTGTGTCGACAATGAGACGACAATAGTCTTTACGAGAGTTAAATCTCGTTATCGCTACCGGTCGTTGCATGGGTCTCTCCCTTGTTATTGGCCGTGACAAGGATGTAGCCATGTTAGAGCAATTCGCATGACAAACAGAAGGCTAGACTCTTGGGTAAAACTCGGGGTAATGAGACTCCTGGTTAAGTCCCAAGGTCATTGGTTCTGAATACTATTGAGTTCAGACATGGTTCAACATGTGATCAGACATGTATCAACGCGTGTACTGCGGCAGTAACACAGCTATGGTATTTGAGATACAAGCCGAGACGGAAAGCTCGCCTACAGTTGTATATCCTAATTATGTGTTTAATTACGTTGAGTGAATGTGCATTATAACATGATCAATGTGATGTGTGCAAGTATATGTACAGATATACTTGATTTACATATGTGTTTATAACATGTGCATAACAGCATGCCATGTAGTTGTATATAGTAACTTACTGAGTTATCACTCACCCCGTTCCCTTTATTTGTTTTCCTTAGATCTCAGCCAGGCAGGGAGTTCGAGGTGAGGCCGGCAAGACACTCGTGTACAGTAGGTTGTCTTTTGTTATGCAGCTTCATAGGAGTTTGTATTTGTATAGTTTGAGGATGGGTTGTTATTATGTAGAGTTATATAAGCTTTACTTTAGGTACTTTGACGTTACTGGTCTTGTACTATCTTTTGATACCGGAGTTTAACTTCGTGCATGTGTATTATATTATACTAGTTGGTTTGTTGTGGTGTTTATATTAATCACTACTATGTTTTATCAGGTGATTTTATTAGCCTATTATTAGTGGGGGGCTTTGCACGTGTTTTGTTGTTTTATATGTTTGTTCGACGCTCGACCCGAGGCTCGAAAAAAGATTGGGGGTCGGGTCGTCGTAAAAAAAGATTAGTTTAATTATTTGTTATTCATCTCATTTACTTGAGTGTGATGTATTGATTTATGGAATTTACTTGTGACTTGTGTGCAATGGTTTTAAGAATATTTTAATATAATAAATTACTGTTAATTTAAGGTTTTTCGTCTCTTCAACATGGTTAGTGGTTTTGACTTTTGTGGAAATATGAAGATATTTTTTAAACGAAAATTATCTGATTAGTTTTTAAATGATTCTCTTGTATGTTATATCAAAAAAAAAAAAAACTTGTTAATGAATGCTAGTGGTGATGATGGAATTACGCGTTTTCAACGTATAAAACCACGTAAATGACAATTGTAATTTCTAATTATTTTATGTAATAGTTAAAATTTCAGACACCACTTAACCTTATTTATGGATCTGCCACTGCTACAAACTCTTTATCATAATACCATTAGCCAAAAAAAAAAAAGAATAAAAAGAGATTGTATATTTGTAAGTAGAAAGTTTTTTTTTCTCTCTCCCACCCATAAGATTTCTCTTTTTCTCAAATACCCTTAAAAGAGAGAGAGAGAGGGAATGGTGTTTTGACCTATGATCTCGGCTGCTGATCAAATATATAGACCAAACCCACAATCTTTTTCATGATGTGCATCAATCTCTCAATCTCGCCAACGGGTGTTCTTCAGTACCCAAAATCCAACTTGTGCAACGAACTTGTACGCAGCATAATATTTTCCCGAATTGGATGGTCAGTACGCATACTAAGAAAGACGTTATTGTCACTATCATGTCTACCTCTTGATTGATTGGCTTGGTCAGAATGGGCCAAGAAGACCTTGAATGAACTATGCTCATTATTTAACTCTCTCCCACCCTGCTTGACTATTCTCTTTCTCATAGTGGAAATGACAACAAAGCGCCGCACGTGTCCGAGCAATGCAACTTAACGTCAAGTTTATAACAATCATGGACGGGAGGGGGAAAAGTGGGTCAAATGACAATATTGTCTATGAACTCCGGACATTTTTAATCTTGGGTTGTATTATGGGATTTGGTGTATACTTTTTTTTTATAAGTAATTTTGGTGTATACTTGAGGCTAGTAACCATATTTATTTTTTTTCGCTCTCCCCATCCAGTATCTAATAAATCAATAACCTATTAAGCACTTGGTGGGACATGGAGCAAGCCACAAGAAAATCAAATTGAGTAGTCATAATAATAATCTTCAGGGATGCCCCAACTCAAGACGAGGGTAGATTAAACGCAAGGGTTGGTTGTTGAAGATAAAACTCATGAATGCCTAATTTGTTTTAGGGTGTTTGCTTCTAGTCAAGCACATGGGCATAAGAGATCACATGTTATTGAATCATCAGCAACAATTGATGCTATTAGTATAGCTCATACAGGTGTAGTGCATGTTAATGCTTTTGCCAAATAGGGAGAGATGTGCGTCTTTGATCTGAATTTGCCTGCACCAATGGAGGATGTGGATGAGATTAGCCAAATTAAACCCTCAGATGGTGAAAGGGTAGGGCTATTAAGACCCCCAAAATGTATAAGTAAACCCTCAATTTCATTTTTTTCATTAATGACAAAAATACTCTCAATAATAAAGGCAAAAGTACCCTTCATGTTTCTAAGTAGACACCCTCTTGCTTTTCCTATAACATAAATCCTCTAACTAGACCCCCTCACCCCAACAAATATACCCTATTTTCCCCTACTCATTTGCATGCATTGCTGAGCAAGTATCATATACTTCCTTCCCAAAAACCTTTCAAAACTATCAATAACCTTCAACATTGGTGTGAAAAATTCATGATGGAGCAAAAACAAGCATTTCTAACCATTTTATGCTTATAATTGTATAACCTATCGGGTTTTTCTTTTCAAAAGAATGAACTCATTGTTGTAAAATGTTCGGCCACAATCAAAGGAACATTGCTTAAATGTCCGGTCGGAGCCAACCAAATATTTGAGTAATGTTCGGTCTTTGTTAACCGAACATTCAAATGTTCGGTTGATGTGGCCGAACATTTGAGCAATGTTTCATCTTATCGAATATCTGAGTAATGCTCCATCATATGTGACCGAACAACTTGAAAAAGTGCCAGCAACCTTGGTTTTTTTGATGTATTATTATTTTTGTTAACATGGTTCAAACACGTTGTCTACTAATCTACCAATTATCCAATAGGCAAGTGATATTAATTCAATTTTTCAATGGTAAGTGTTTTGAATCAAAAAGGGAAAAAAGAAATATTGCCATAATAAATGGAACAAGTGTAAAATGTTCGGCCAGAACGGATGGAACAATTGTTAACTGTTCCATTGGTCCTAGCGGAACAGTTAGCAACTGTTATATGGACCAAGACCAAAAATCCAACAAAATCCACATCGATTTTTCAATATTTTGGCCTTAAAACTACTCATGATCAACAAACCTATATCCTAATTCTTAACTCAACCCTAAACACTTCACATACAAATTACATTATAACAAAACACTAAACAATATGTTTTCCATTTTTCCAAAGAAGATGAAGATGAGGAGGTGAGTTTGAGTTTGCTTCTCTTCTCTGCCACTACCTCCTACTTAAGATTCTTTTTTTTTCCCGGTGAATTGGTATCGAAGAAGAGACGAAGATAGGGGTATTGTTCGGTTTACAAAAGGAGGGAAGGTGTGTCGAGTTTCACGTATTCAAGGTAGGCGTGGGATGGGGGGGGGGGTTTGGCTTCAAAATAGAAAAAAAGGGCAAAATAGGAAAACAAGGGGGTATACTCATGTACATTATAACAAAACACTAAACACTATGTTTTCCATTTTTCCAAAGAAGATGAAGATGAGGAGGTGAGTTTGAGTTTGCTTCTCTTCTCTGCCTCTACCTCCTACTCAAGCTTTTTTTTTTCCTGGTGAATTGGTATCGAAGAAGAAACGGCGATAGGGATATTGTTCGGTTTACAAAAAGGGAGAAGGTGTGTCGAGTTTCACGTATTCAAGGCAGGGGTGGGGTTGGGGGGTTGTGTAATAATTTTGGCTTCAAAATAGAAAAAAAGGGCAAAATAGGAAAACAACTGGGTATACTCATGTACATTATAACAAAACACTAAACACTATATTTTCCATTTTTCCAAAGAAGATGAAGATGAAGAGATGAGTTTGAGTTTGATTCTCTTCTCTGCCTCTACCTCCTACTCAAGTTTTTTTTTCTCGGTGAATTGATATCGAAGAAGAGAAAGGGATAAGGGTATTGTTCGGTTTGCAAAATAGGGGAAGGTGTGACGAGTTTCACGTATTCAAGGCAGAGGTGGGGTTGGGGGGTTTGTGTAATAATTTTGGCTTCAAAATATAAAATGAGCAAAATAGGAAAACAAGGGGGTATACTCAATGTACATTATAACAAAACACTAAACACTATGTTTTCCATTTCCAAAGAAGATGAAGACGAGGAGGTGAGTTGAGTTTGAGTTTACTTCTCTTCTCTACCTCTACCTCCTACTTAAACTTTTTTTTTCCTGATGAATTGGTATCGAAGAAGAGACGGAGATAGGAGTATTGTTTGGTTTGCGTAAAGGGGGAAGGTGTGTCGGGTTTCATGTATTTACACATGGGTGGAGAGGGGGGTTTGTGTAATAATTTTGGATTCAAAATAGAAGAAGGGCAAAATAGGAAAATAAAGGAATATACTCAATGTTTTGGAATATTTTAAAATCGGGTGGGGGTATACTTAGGAAGAGGTCAAATTATACATTTTTGGGGTCTAAATAGCGTCACCCTTTGTCAAAATCCATTATGGGGGAGTTCTAAAAGATGAAGTTGAATTTTGGTGAGGATTTATTTTGAAAGGTAAAAAAGTGTTGATGTATATCTCTATGAATCCATGAATATTTTGAGTAGGTCTCTAAGAGATCGTAAAACTGAGTCACATTATCTTACAGCTCAGCCCACCAACACACGTTATATTAGGTTTAGGAGATTCACCTTATAAAAAAATATCCTTAAGGCGTTTCCTAGATTTTTGCAGAATATTTATGGGTTTCTTCTAAATTTAATGACTAATATTTATTGGGAAACTAGTCAAATGGGTATCTCGATTTCTATTGATATATGTTCGTAAAGAAATAAAGAATAAAAATTAACGAACCCAACTTCTTTTCATGGCTCACATTGACTGCTCCACCGACTCCGTCCACTAACTGGCTAGAAGTAACATAACCAACTTCTTTTCATGGCTCACATTGACTGCTCCACCGACTCCGTCCACTAACGGGCTAGAAGTAATATAACTCCACCGACTCCCTGGCCTGAAGTAACATAACTCCTCCACTAACTCTTTGATCTCCACCACGGGCTAGGACCACTAAGTAGTGGTAAAGGCCCAAGAATAATCTCCTGAGCTAGGTAGGGCCACTAAGCGGTAGTAAAACTCTTCCAACAAGTATTTAAATACAGCTGCGTTCCCATAGGTCTTGAATCCAAGACCTAGGTTAAGCTAGAACAATCTCTTACCAAGGTTAAGCTAGAACAATCCCCTACCAGCTAATATTGGTGCTTGTTTGTACATGAGGTAAACATGCATGTGAAATTGATTCCTGTCTACTTTAATGTTGTATAAGTTACTTGTAGGCCCCCCCTATTGTGGGTACGACATTACAGCATTAGGTTGGTGAACTTTCTGCCCTGTATCTACCATGTCTAAAATCTAAATAGCATCATCCACCAAGTAGAGGACATATCTCACACCAACAACGAATTTTCTCGTGTTTGTTACTTTCAAAGCCTGCTTCAAAACTTTGTACTCAAGCTTTACATTTTGTACAACAGATGGAAAAATGTTTTGCGAAGAGATTTGATCATCAGATTGTTGAGTTTGATCCAATACCAAGCTTATTTGAAAGAATATTCTTTAATAAAGATGGTTTCTGTTTTGTCCATTTGCTTCAACAGTAAGCATATCTTATTCACAAGATATGCTTGATGTGAAGCAGCAGCATCAATGAATTAAAGTCCTTGCCTTATTTGTTTCCGATCGAGTTGTCAAAACAACTAACAGGATGAATGATGATGATGTGTGGGAACTGGGAAGAAAACAGAGTGATGGGCGATCGATTTTAAGCCCATTTGGCCAAGACAGACATACAAGCAGCCCCAAGAAGCAGTGAGATATTTGCCCCTAATTGAAGCCTTGAATTGGTTTGCATCTTTGGGTTCATGAAATCTGCTGCTAGTAAGTCTACCAGTGCCATGTAAATCAATATCCCAGCCGACGCAGAATTGAATGTTCCTTCAACAATAAGAGCTGTAGAGCTATTTTCGTTGTAAACACTCGATATCCCAATACCAATTGCAATTCCTAGTGGAGTGGTAAGGGTGAAAAATACTGTCATGATTACAGTCGATAGTGATTTGAATTTCGCCTGCATATATGCACAACAAACCAATTTTATCTAATCAAATATCCATTTTCTATAAATAAATATATTACTTTGGCTACAGCCTACATACAGGCAGGAATCTAGCAAAGTCAAACTAGTTCTTTTTGTTTAGTGGAGGAATTGAAGACTACCTAGCTCTAGCCAGCCTCTATGCATACTGAGAATATATGCTCTTTGTAAGCACTATTATTTATCTTTTAGTATTTTATAGCCGTATGGCACTGTGTTTATATATGTTTATTCTTTATTCTAAGCTGGTGCAGGAATAATTTTGTATGTAATACCTGAGAGATGCATCCACCAAGCCCCATGCCTTCAAAGAACTGATGGAAAGACAAGGCTGCCAGTAGAGGCTTTATAGTCTCGAGGCTTTGTGAAGCACCCAAGGAGATTCCGATTATGACTGAATGGACAACAATACCCAGCTCCAAAACCTGTGATCCAGTTGTACGTAGTGATTAGCTTTCCTTGGTTTATTACTCCTATATATATATATATATATATATATATATACCCATATATATATATATATGTGGAAGTAGCTAGAAGAGTGAAGGTGTTGATGACTTACTTGTGATATGATGCGATGCCTTATGAGTTGATCAGAGTGATGAGATGGGATGGCAGAGCCATGAGCATGCCCATCTGTGGCATGTGCATGAACATGTATGTGACCGGCATGTTCATCAATGGTATACCCCTCTTCATTGACAGTGAGTATGGGGTGATCCTTGGGTTTGTTGAAGTGCAACCTTTGGTAGAAACTAGTAGCAAATGAGTCTAGCATCAAAGTGGCAATTGCAGACATCATGGCTACAAAACCAGCAAATGGGAAATTTCCCCAGGGTTTGTGGTGGAGGGAGGGAGAGGTGAGACGATGGAATGCCTCAGGTAGTATGTGAATGAAGGCGGTGGCAAGAATAACCCCGGCAGCAAAGGCCTTAACCATGAAAAAGATATCATTGTCAGGGTTAAGAGCATCAAGTTTGGTTGCAAGGAGTGGCAGGGTGACCCCAATAGCACCAGCAACCAAAATAGAAGAAATAGCAGCTAATTTATATCTAAGGGATTGAGTGTGATCATCAGTGGTATTGTGTTGAGTTGAGAGATGAGATGTGGAGTCTGCTGAGAGGACAGTAGGAATGATAAGGAGAAGTGGCAAGGCTAGTTTTATAATAATCCTGTTGGTAGAATGGAGTTGAAGGTAGTGAACCATGGTATGAATGTAATTAGCTAGCAAGGGGTATGACAGAGAGAGAGAGATTGGTTGTCCTGAGGGGGGAAGTTGATGGATGAATGTGTGTGTGTGTATATATATAGATATAGAGTAGAGAGAGAGAGAGAGAGAGAGTTGAACTAGAACTAAAAAAGGAATGAAGGAGTGGAGGGGAATGGGGGAATATATAATTAGGGGTGGGCAATGAAGGAGAGAAGAGGTATGAATAATGATGGTGGAAAGGGAGAGTATTAATGGAGGGTGAAGAAAGAGGGAGAGAACAGAAAAGGAATTGTAGTACTAGTCTGTAGATACTAGTATATGTTAATGGTAATACTTGTGTTGAATTGAATGCAGTTCTCTCTAATCCAATAAGTAGACAGTAAACAGTAGTGGTGGGGCTGGTGAACTATCAATGATGCCATCTTTCTTAGTATTTACTGATTGTATTGGGTAATACGATATACTACTAGAGTGTAGTTAGTTAATAATGTGATGTGGAAAGTGAAAAGTGAAAGGGTAGGACCCAAACTGAAAAATGTTACTAGTAGCTAGGAGGCTTTTTTGTGTGATTTTAAATTGGAGTAATGGCGGGTGTGTCCATGATGTGGTCATAGTTGAGTTGAGGAGTGGAAACAAGACAGAGACAGAGACAGAGAGCACCCCCAGGATGTCGTCATCATGTCCTTCCTTGCTCTCTTTTTCCTTTTAGTTATAATAATGCATAGTATGCATAATGCATTCTCTCTAAAGTCTAAACCAATTAACCAATCCCTTTCATTCTTATTTCGTCTTCAGTTCCCCTTTTCATTTTTATTATTCCTATATTCTTAGGCTAGAGCCCGTGGATATCTGATTCAATACTACGCTACTCTATAAAACTTTCAAATTCTATTACTTCTTCTTTTTAAATAAAATGAACCATGTCCGATACGAATATTTTGAAAATGTAGGGTGACCTATATGAATATTTTTTTTTAATGTGGTGACCCGAAACACTCATTTTTTCATAGTTGTTCACACCTTAGTTTATTAAAGAGGTAAAATGGGTATTTGGTACCACTTGACAGTAAAAATTAACTAAATCTGAAATATGAGGCAATTTGCTCACGAAAACCATCACTTCCTAAATGCCTTCAAGAAGGAGCAGGATACGATTGGCGAGGGCTCCAAGACCAAATATAGGTATGGGGTTCCCATGGACTCACAAGTAATTGATGTTGTGTATGACCCTTGCCCAAATTCTGGATGCAATAATGGGGAAGATGTGGTATTATATGAAACAACATTGTCTAACAAGATTTGGTTATCTGAAAATACAAGGCAAGAGATAAGTCTTTAGTTACAAGAGACGAGAGAGACGTTTTGGATTGTAGCTTCCAACTTTAAAAACAATATCAACTAAACTATTAACAAAGTCCAGCAATATTAGTTTGCTCTCGAACCCAGACATTTTCATAATTGACTATCACTGTTTGCTTTATCTATCAGTTTCTAGTTAAATGCCAATAGAATTTAATGTTTTTTTACACATAATAATAGTAATGAAAAATATTAAGGGATGTATCGGACCCAATGTGGTTGGGGAGTCGGGGACACCTCACGGAAGAACAAATTTTATTTTTTTTTTGATAAGTAAGAACAAAAATGAATATTAAGGGATGAGAACGAACAAGATAGAAAAGTAAAATGAACAACTCCAATGAGTACAAGAACTTAAGAACTCACCGATCAGAAAGGCTCCCAGTCCCTGATCATTATTCAGCATCTCCTCTTATGCCAACATGGAAGCCTACATATGTCCATCTTCCCATCGCAGGTTCACCACCAAGGGCACACCAGATTAGTCTAATAAAGCATATGCAAGGAAAATACAAAAAGTGACTGAAGACTAATGAAAATCAGTCTAGAAGCAGGAAGGTTGGGACGAGAACCGGTGTCACCAGCAATAATACGCAAGAACTTCCATTTTCCCATAACAGTTTGAATGGTAACCAAGAAACTCTTATTGTTGCTTTGTATTTCCTCCTCAACATGCCAAGACTAACTGCTCTTCTTATTATTCAGAAGAATCCCGCTGCCAGCTACATTGACATGGCATTTCCTCTAGCTGATTGCTGATCCAATTAAAACGTCAAGGGGGAAGGAATAAAATAGTTGCAAAATAGTTTACTTGCATAAATATGCCAATAAGAGAGTAGCAATCAACACTGAAGATCATCTTATACATCTATTCACTGATAGCGTACGCATGGCTCCTCTAAAATATCATTACAGTTATAACCCCCTCCCAACTATAAGAGGCTTTGGTGGTGTGAGAGATCTGATCTCAGGAGGCTTTGGTGGTAGTTTACTTGCATAAATATGCCAATAAGAGAGTAGCAATCAACACTGAAGATCATCTTATACATCTATTCACTGATAGCGTACGCATGGCTCCTCTAAAATATCATTACAGTTATAACCCCCTCCCAACTATAAGAGGCTTTGGTGGTGTGAGAGATCTGATCTCAGGAGCAGAACTAGGAAAAAGTATGTTAAGCTTGTGCATCAGAATATCTGCCCTTGATGGGATCTCGTTTAAAAGGAATTGTTGAACAATTGGTTTCTTGAACCATTCCAAGACAGAATCCCCAGGGGCCCTTAGAACAACTTTACTGACCTCAAAAGGTGATTCTACTGAGCTTAGCGTCTGCGCAACCACAATCTTCAAAGTTGGTCCAGTGACCAATTTGATACGCCTTGGGACAACACCATAATACAGCATTCTCTTCCTGAACCTATGGAGGGTGTGAACAACTGCTACAAGAGCTGCCCCAACAGACAAGTTCCTAACATCAAGGGACCAGGCAATATGCTGATCAAATACTATTGCCTTCGGAAAAAGCTTGTTCTCGTAGGCGACTTTCCACACACAACGCGCTCTGTTCATCTGCCCCATTAGAACAAGATAGTTAAGGAGCACATTAACAAAGTATTTGGCAGCTCCCTCTTCTAACTCATAGTCAATGCCCTGGAAGAATTCCCTTACAAATGACAATACTGGTTGCTTCCTCTGCTCAGGTCCAGTGAAGAGCCCACACATGAAAACATGAGCCTTATGTTTAGTAGCACTCAGGATTGACATCAAATGCCTCTCATTTTGCTCTTCCTGGCATCTTACAAGATGTGCTAGAATTGACGTGTAGAGTATAAGGTCAACCTTAGCAGCAGAGCTCACATAAGTTTCAAGAAGAGGCTTGGCAGACTCATACAAACCATTCTTCATGCATGACTCAAAGAGTTGCCTAATTATGAAATTATTTGTTCTAATTCCAGAGGAACCCATGAACCGAAGCCATCTCAGTGCAAGGTCAACAGAAGTATCCTTGATGTAAACCATCAGAACATCGCTAGCACTCACATCAACAGAATATCCCATAGCCTTCATTTCAAGTAAGATTTTTGCAGCCACATCCACTAGCCTCTTTTTCGCTAGGAGAGTCAGCAGGGTAGTGTAAGTACTTAGCCCGGGTCTCAGACCAGCATTGTTCATCGAATTGTACAGCTTCATGGCAGGATCAACTTGACCGGAAGCAGCATGCATCTCCAAGAGACAAGAATAGGTAGATGGGGTGGGTAAAAAACCAGCCTTCTCCATATCTGAAAAGATAGACATTGCGATGTCTAGCTTACCGGATTTCGCATGGGATTCCACAATCATTGTGTACAGCCCATAATTGGGTCTAAACCCAGCTTTCTTCATCTCATGCCAAAGCCTGAGTGCCGTCTCTAACTTCCCAGCCTTAACAAAAGACTCTATCAAAGAAATAAACATGGTTGCAGATGGCCTGAGCCCAAAACCTTGCATTTCCATGTACACCTTCATTGACGTGTCCAACCTCCCAGCTTTGCCCATTGCATCAACAAGTGAAGCAAAAATTGCAAAACCTGGTCGAAAGTTCTTCTGTTTCATCTCCTGAAAGAGCTTCATTGCCGCATCCAGACGGCCTGATTTGGCAAGGCTTGGTATCATCAAGTCATAGGTGGATCCATCCAATGAACATCCAGCTTCTTGCATGCTTTCGTATATCTCAAACGCCTTGAAAGGCAAACCCATGTTGAGACACAAAGTTAAAAGGGAGTTGTAAGTTTGTGCATCCACTTTAGCACCAGACTCTTGAATCTTCTTGAAACAACAGAAGGACACCTCCAGTTTCTCTGCCTTTGCCAGATATTGAACAACCCTATTGAATGCACCTAATGAAGGGATCTCACTGTCACCAGAATCCCGAATCAATTCATCCAACACTGATTGGATCCCATCAAAATCCCTACTTTCATTCAAACGATCAATCAATACCATGTAACAGTCGTTATTGGGGGAATACCAAGATTGCCTTTTTGCCCACCGAAACAAACTCAATGAGGAGTCACCATCTCCAATAACCTTGAGGGCCTGAGTAATATGAGTCATAGTTGGAACAAACTGGAGTTTGTCCAGTTGAGTCTCCATATCAGGACCCCATCTCCACCTCCTCACAATCTCAACAATCTTTGAAACAGCGGATGCATTCAAAAATGGCTTCTTTATGGCACCAACCATAACATGATCATCAATCCCAGGCGCAACCGATCTTATACCCTTGCCACAGAAGATAACACTGCCGGATTCATCCAAGTATTCAATATCTTCAGTCCACTCACTGGACCCTTGACTGTTGTTTCCGGAACAGTAATGTCGGATAAAAATAGGGTGCTTTGTAACAGGAAGTTGGGAAAATGTTGGGGAAATGGAAATGGAACTGACCCAGGTCAAAAATCTCAAATTAATGGAACAGTCAGCATTGGTTGCTGGAGTAAGCACGCCAAATGTGTGTCTTGGCGGTGATGAATGGAAGTTGGGAAACCTAGTTCGTTTGAGATGTCTAGTGAACAAATGGCTGCGACCAATTGTTGCACAACTCATGTTATTGGATTACAGGGAAGCAAATAACAATTTCATGGTGAGCAACCGACCCACATATACTCCACTACTAGAGAAGAGAAATTGTATCTTTTAATAACAATATGGTATGCGTTTGTCTGTGTGTGTATATAATACAAAATCTGCAAAGGAATTTGCGGAAGAAGGGATTCTCACCGTTAATAAAGGATTACGGAGGAGATGTAAAAGTTAAACTCCTTAAACCCTAAGTTTGCTGATTCACATCGGTATACTCACTGGCCACTGCTAGGGTTGCGTCGACTGCTTTGATCCTTAAGGCTGCGTGTGTGTGTGTGTGTGTGAGGGGCGAGGAGGGCGGGGGGGTGTTTCGATTGAGGTGGCAGTCAAAACCAACCTTACTTATGAAAAAAAAAATCATATACTATAACTGTATGGGTGGGGATATTCACACCCCAAAAACATAGCTTTACACCCCATTATTCTCTACACCCCACTTTATTCTCACTTATTTCTCTACACCTCAGCTAAAAACATATTATACCATTTTCCCCAACCAACCTAATTAATAACCACCAACAAATTAATTACATACTTACCCTTCTTTCTCTACACCCCAGCCGAGCTCCATTCACGCAGCAGACCAGACGCCGAATTCCTCCTTATGCGCGCAAACAAAAAATTCAAAAACTCCAACCATTATCTCAGCCACTCTCAGCAACAACAACAACAGCAAAACATCAACAACATCATCATCAACATTGTGTGCAAATGAATTTGATTCTTTCACGTTTTGAAAGTCATCAACAATGTCTTCATCTATTGGTATAATTTTTCATCCTCTTCTACATTATCTCAGCCACTATCAAATGTATGAAATGCATTCATTTGTGTTGAATTTTCTTTTAAAAATATAAAAAAAATTGAATTTCGGTGGACTGGCAAAAACGCGCTGTTCGGCCCTGGTTAGCCAAACACTACACAGGCCGTTCAGCTCACATTGGCCGAACACTACACAGGTCGTTCATCTCAAGGTGGCCGAACACTACACAGGTCGTTCATCTCACATTGGCCGAACACTACATAGGTCGTTCAGCTCACATTGGCCGAACACTACATAGGCCGTTCATTACGAATGACCCATAGGTTGTTCCTTTCACTCTGGTCGAACAGCTCACACTGACTGAAACTCAGATTGGGCACACTTTTCAGACTTTGATTTTGTTTTATTGGTACTATAACCTTAATTATGATTTATTTTGTTTGGTGTTTACAGGAAAATTGTTTTAAAACGTTTATACAAGGAAAAAGGTGACGGCATCTGCTAGGAAAGAAATGGAACGCGCACGCCAACAAGAACACGAGCAGTCGCAGAGGCAGGAAGATGAGCATGGGCAGGGGAAGACTTTTGAGCCTCAGATTGGGCAGGGGCATACTTTTGAGCCTCAGATTGAGCAGGGGCATACTTTTGAGCCTCAGATTGAGTATGAGCATGGACAGGGGCATACTTTTGAGCCTCAGAGACTTTTTGAGTATGAGCAGATGGGGGGAATACTTTTGAGCCTTTTGAGTATGAGCATGGGCAGGGGTTTGAGCATGAGCATGGGCAGGGGCAGTTTCAGCAGACTTATGAGCCTCAGATTGAGCTCGGATTTCCTGGTGGTCCACGTGATACATCGTTACTGACTATATACGAGTCACACGTAGCTGCATATATTTGGGCTGGTAAAGAAGAACGTGGTATTCTAAAATGCCACAATCATACACAGAAGTTGCTTAATTGGGTCATTCCTACTGGTGAAGATTCGAGGGTATTTCGGGATATGGTCAGGGGCAGTGCGCTTAGTAGACTAAGGCATGTATGTTATGCTGATGTGAACAAGGTCTTAGTTTACGCTTTCGCTTTAGGAGCGATGGCATCCGAGACTAACGGTTTCCATATGCCTTTCGGGGAGATGACCATTAGTTTAGACGATGTGTTTTGTCTGCTCGGTCTTCCTATTGTGGGTGATCCATTAGCTTGTGCTAGGGATGTTGATGCCTCATATGTGAGTGAGATGTTGGGAGTGTCACTTGAGGAGGTTTTTGAGGGCATGGGAAATAAGAGGGGGCTTCGGTGACATTGGGTGGCTACGTGTGAGGTTTAATGATGATGTCACGTCGAGGATGAGTTTAGGGTGGGTTGTCTTTGTGAGGGCATACTTCTTATTGATCTTGGGTTGCACGATATTTCTTGATAAAGCGGGACCGTGTACCTATTGCATACTTAGAGTGGCTTGAGGATCTTGAAAATCTAGATACTTATGCGTGAGGCGCCACCCTTGCATATTTATATAGGCAGCTAGGACAAGCATCTAGGTATAACACGAAGCGATAGGCTGGTTCCATGGCATTACTTGAGGTAATAATTATAATTATTCTATAGTTTTATGTTGTGTATTTACTAGTAAAGTTAAAATGTTTTATTTGATACTTAAATCTTTAAAAATGTATATTTTATTGCTTTCAGGCGTGGATCTACTTGCGGTTTCCATATCGAGGCCACCTCATAATGTTGATTACAAGTCTAGATACCCGCTTGCGTAGGTGGATCATGAGGAACCGGGGAACCGTTTATTAGCATCACGTGAGCAATTAGATAGATTGACGAGCCGTGGCGTGAGTATACGTATTTTTCTATCAATTTCAACAACTTTTTAATATTAGGTTTCGTATTGAAAGTTTTTGACTTTTTGTTGGTCTATTGTTTTAGGTTGGTGGCTTCCTTACGGCGGTAAGGTCGGGGACCGGTTTCCATGGCATCGGTTGCCACGTATCTAGGATGCATTCGGATGGGCTATGTTGTCGAGCCATACCATCGAGCGAGTCCCGCAGTTCGGGCATGTGCAAGCGATTAGAGGGCGATCATTGCTCGAGCTGCGGCCCTCGAGATAACTTCGAAGGCCTTGCATCGTGGCTAGGTTTTCTTTGAGTCTTGGTTGACGTCGAGATAGCCATCTCTATCGAAGAAACGGCTCGGCGGGCGTGCCTACGTGCTTGGGATTGTGCTCACAGTTATTTAGGCGATGCAGGGAGGCGTTCACATGTAGTCGTCAACCCGTGGTAGGCGATCCGGATACGTTAACACCACTACGGCCTTGCATTGGCCGGACTCGGATGAGGATATTGGGAGTTGTGAGGACTATGATTGATCCCATGCAGCGGAGATGCAGGTGACCGATCTATACCATATGTGGACTTGGGCTCCTTGCTTGATAGAGTGCACACAGTTATCAACGGTCCAGCTGATGACACGGGACCGTCTCATAGGAGGGAATAGTGATGTGGACTATGTTTATGTTTTTTTAATGTTATGAATTGTAAAAGCGGTTTTTAGTATTTTTGTGGTAATGAAACTTGTAGCAAACTTTGTATAGCGACTATGCTTTTTGTGTGACTTGGTTTTCATGTTATTTTCTTATTGCAAACTTTGTATAACATAGGACATTTCATAGCAACATAAAGAAGCATTAGCGAGCGGCGAATATCATACATAATTTAAATGGCACGTTCAAATACATGTTTTTAATAATAATACAATCGAGAACTACTCCAAATGTATACTATCGAGAACTACTACCAACAACTCTAGGCGAGCCTCTGATTCACTATATGAAAGTTGTCGATTAATATATAGTAATTTCCACGCATTAGCGGCCGACGAGCAATTCGGTCCCAAACCCATAGCACGGGTGCTAAAGGGTAACCATCACGTAAAAAACCTACAAATAAATTGAGATGATGTCAATAAATAATTTAAACTAAATAATATGTCAACCAATTGTAAATAAGTGAAGTAAAGCAATCGAAAGTGATCAAACTGAATAAAGTGATCACCGTTTACTCTTCAATACAAATAATATGTGGATCATTTGGGGTGCGGTCCTCGATGGTAAGTAAGTGAAGCGGTGTTTTCTATCTAATACCATGAAAGCAATGTTGTAATATGATGCCACCAAATGTCCCATATCATTTGCATCAAACCAATATGCCTTGGGAGCACTAATGTCGTTATATTGTAGACTCGCGTTCACTTTAGGCACACGATTACGTTCAATTAAGATACGTGTGTATAATTCTGGTTTGACATCAACTCCATCGACAAGTCGCTCGAACCTGCTCCATGACTCTTCATTTCTATACATAAACCCGGCTACGACACGAAAACCACAATGACCGTCACCAATGATATTCGTTGTGCCCGATATGAAAGGCGAAATTCCTTCGGGGAATTGTTGGGCGTAATTACCACTAGCTTTCCGGCCTCGTGCGTGGTCGCACAACCTATTGAAAGTTAAAGCAGTTAAATTCATAATGTATATATATATATATATATATATATATATATATATATATATATATATATATATAGCAAACATTATATAGCAATCCTTGAAATATAAGAAGATTAATACCGGAATCTTTTCGTTAAGGCTGGCTGTAGTGAGCGTGGGAGGTTCTGCGATGGACCAACCTCGTATAACAATCCTTGATCACAAGGGGAGCAACTATCTATCATCGACTCCACATGCTCAAACAAACTAGGATCACGCTTGGTTGATTTATCTTTTTTTACCTTCGCAGGCTTCGGACGACCACGAGTGCGCACTTCATCCTGTGGAACAATCAAGGAGTTTGTTCTCGCGTCTTTCACCTCCATCATTCTTTTAATGATTAACAACTTTTCGATCTCGGGGCGTTCTCATAATATTCACGAATCTCATCATATGTGCTATTGAATCGATTGTCCATATCGGCTTCTTTGAAACTTCAACATTCTCGGGGAGTAGGTAACATATCTAATTTCCTCCAAAATGAATCAACCTGATCAAGAGGAATTGGACAGTCATTTCTTATATACTCAGCAATCTCATGACGACAAGGCAGCCCACATGTTTTTCGAAGTACACAACCACACAACAACGGGTCTATATAACCATCTTCAGGTATATTAGTCATCTCATTGTATATCAGACTCAATGCATGAGTAGACACCAAACCTCGAAGTTGTTGAAATATAAGCGATTTGTATTTCGGAAGAGCATTGTAAGGCTTTTCGTGAATGACACCTTGATTGCAATGTGAGATGTCTCAATCGGGGTGTGCAAGCTGTCTCCAACATGTCTCAAAGTCGCCTTGACTTGATTTCAAGCTGTCTTTTTAAAGGCTGCATGTTGACTCTCCACCCTAAAAGAAGATACAATTAATATTTCTATTACATGACAAAATTTATGGAAAACAATGAAATGTTGAAAACATTTAAATACACCTTGTTGTGTTGTTGTCGAAGTGCATTACATTATTCGTCCAAACCGACACAAACCTTTCCTTGTACGGCCGTATCCATTGCTTCATGGCGTACTCAACGCACGAGGATAATCAATAAAATCCATCGAAACCTCTTGGTATTCTTCATATATGTGCTCATTTTTGCATCCACCAAAAAATTCCAACAGATGGAAAATTGATCCCATTGCACTTTTGTGCGAAAGTATTTCTTACAATTCGCAAGGATGTTTTTGTTGATATGCCATCGACAAAGTAAATGTTGGGAGGTAGGAAAAGTTACCTCAATTGCATTCATTAATGCAAGATCTCATCGATTACTATCACGGTTGGCAAGGATGATTGATTCATCAAAGCTTTCAAGATACCAAGCGCCCAAATGTAGTTATCTTGTGACTCAGGCCCATATATGCGGCTCAACCAAAAATGTCATATTTGTCGGCGTCACACCAACAATCTCCAACAAGGGTAACTTATATCTGTTTGTCTTGTAAGTGCAATCCATGAAGAGAACCTTGGGAAAAGAGCGTAATAGCTCAACGCTCATTGGATGAGCCAAGAACAAATCTTGGGCGGTGTTGGTTTTCTCACATCTCTGTGATGGTAGTAATATCCATGCTCTATCAATTTTGCTACAATTTGCTGCATTTGCGATCGACCATTACGCTCGATAATTTTATTCTTGCTACGAGCATTGTAAATAGTCCATATTGAAGACTTATTACTTTGAAACTTCTCGTGTAAACCTTGCAAAATGTCATTGGGCTCGAATTGGCATGCGACATGTCAAGAACATAAGCCTTCTCCGGCTCGATAATCGGCCAACAAATGAGTGGCCATGCATGTGAGGGCCTCGGCATGGTTATGCAACCCACATTCAACTGAAGTTCCCATACTCCTTCACATAATTGTATACCCTTCAAGCGAAATGGACACCCACATTTTTTCGATCCACGTTCTCTCTTGCTATTCTTTGTTACTTTACTCGAATCATCCCCTTTTTTTTGACGAGGTTGCCCACCACGTTCACAACCTAAAGTCAACCGAGGGTCCTCTATTTGCCGTACCACTATCGGACCTAGTAATTACTATCACAAGTCCATTCTCCCTTCGGTTAAATGCGAACCCAATCAAATAAGTCATCCAGGGATGAAAAATATGCGTGATTTACAAACACATTCTTTGTAATCTATAACAATCTGTTGTTCAAGAGGAATGATCGCATCATCTGCAGGACCAACGACACTATGTGCAGAAGGATACGTGTTTGCTTCTGGAAATTAAGCAAAAAAAACATGTTAAAAATTCATGATTACTTTGTTCATAGGCATTCGGCCGGGATGAGTGAGCAGAAGAGGGTGTTCGGCCAGTGAGATGAACAGCATTGAGGGTGTTCGGCCAGGCTGTGATGAACACATCATTTGGTGTTCGACCAGAGTGTGATGAACACCCTTAAGGGTGTTCGGCCAGTGCTGGCCGAACATCTTTAAGGATGTTCATCACACCAGAGCCGAACAGACGTAAAACCCAGCTCGAATTTTTGGGCAAAAAATCAAATTTTAATGGAAGAAAGTCAAAGAAATACTTACATTACCCGACCCCATGACTTCTTTAAGCTCCTTATAGTGTTATTTTTGACAATGTGATTATGTTTGGTGTTGGTTTTGAGAGAGTTTTTTGAAAAAAAATTGAGAGAACGCAAAATGAGCCCCCCGTAAAACATGTATCGGTGGTTTTGAGATTTGGGGTGTAGATATAAAATAATGTGGTGTAAAGAGTATTATTTGTTTTTAGTATAATATTTGTGATTTTTAAAATTTGGGGTGTAAATATAAAATAATTAGGTGTAGGGAGTATTATTTGTATTTTAGTATAAGGGTATTATAGTTATTTCAATGGGGTGTAGAGATTAATTAATGGGGTGTAGTGTTTAAAGGGGCCTTTTAGGTCATTTCACTCAATGGTATTTGTGTAATTATTTTAAGTGGGGTGTAAAGATAGCTTTTTGGGGTGTGAATATCCCCTCCCTAACTGTATACGAATGAAAATATTTATCATACCCCTTTCTTTTAATCACCAGAGAAAATAAATTTCTAACATCTTTATGTTGAATATCTTAGGACTTGTTTGGTAATCATTTCGTTTTCAATATTTTTGTTTTTATTTATATTTTTTTGTGAAAAATAGAAATAGAAATACGTTTGACAATCATTTCTAATTCTGATAAACTAGAAACGTTTCTCATTAATTCCAAAAATTTAGAAATGAAAAAACTAGTTTCTTTTTTAAGAAAAATAATTCTTTTTCGAAACTTGGAAGAGTCAAGGTTGGCCAATTTAAATGAGGTCAATTCTTTGAACTTTGACATGGTGAATTTTCAACCATAATTATATATATATATATATATATATATATGTATATATGTATATGTGCGTGTGTGTGTGTATATATTAGGTCTGACAAGTACAATCCTGGACTTGGTAACCCACTCAACCCGACCTGAAATTACTTGATCCAACTGAACCCGTTAATATTTTTTGGGTTGCACATCTAACCTGTTTTGATCCAAAAATATTAACGGGACGGGTTAAAGCGGGTCGAGTCCATTACTCATTTTAACCCGATAACTTTTACTCTATAAAATTATGAAATTTTGGAAGAAAATCTAAATTAAGACGAGCCGTCCAGTTTTAACATGCCACCTGTCTAACACGACCCGATTCAACACGACTTATTTCAATCAATTTGATATTCGGGTTCTAATGAGTTTCAGTTCATCACCCATCCCAACCCGACCCAATGGATGAGAAGCTGCTTATCCACAATTTTTTTAATAGTAGATGAAATCATGCGAATTATTATTCTACCTGTTCGAATTTGATATAATATACTATTATGAAAGTTGTAATGTATTAATTTTTTTGAAAAAGAATTTAACTTAGTGAAAGGAAATAAAAATACTTGTCAAAAATGATTAACTTTTGTTTCTTTTTCATAATAGAAATAGAAACGACCATTAAACGTGTTTTTGTTTCTTATCATAAATAAAAAAGAAATAGAAACAAAGTGAAACAAAAACATGTGAAACAAAAATAATAATAGAAATGTTACCAAACGCTACCTTATATACCATATTTCTTTTCCTTTTCCAGTTCAACGACAACAATAGGTCTGCAACAACTTTGCAACGGTCACTGAGTTTATAATTTCCTTATTTGCTCTTCCCAGTGGGCTAAAACCTTATTGCGTCTTTCCAAATTCTCTCTACTTTGGTACTCCAGAACTAGTGCGAGGGACCGTCTTTAGATTCAGGTTCGTCTTTAGGTTTTCTTTTCTTGAATTTTATTGAATGATTGGTCGATTATAAGACCACTGAGAGTCTAATGGTAGTGCATTGTGTTGGTCTTTTAATCGACATCAAGTAATTATATTACATTGTCTTTGGTGATTAATTGAACTCAGTGAATGACCTAAAGGGGTCTATTAATGGACTTTTTTGCATTTTGGTCGATTAATGGACTTTTTTGCATTTTGGTCGATTAATGGACTGTATTGCATTGTGTTTGATCGATTAATTGACCTCGAGTAAATAGACTGTTTTGTATTGCATTGTGTTTTAGATTAATTTAACTCGACATTAAGGGGTCAATTAATCGACTTTATTACATTATGTTTGGTCGATTAATTGACATCAAGTGACAGACTATAATTGACTGAATACCATTGTGTTTGGTCAACTAATCCACTATAAACATTGCATTGCAAATTTGCAATTGGTGGTTTAATTGACTACAAAGAGTTGATTAAAAGACCTTTATTGACCTTAATTAACTTTAACCATAACTCAAATTTGTTCAACAGTCAAACAACTTAATCTACCAACAAGTGTTCAATTGAGTTAAGTAATCAACTATTTACAAGTTTAATCCACCCTTTGTAAATATGAATCTATATACAAACTTAATATTTTTCATTATTTTTATTTATAAAACTACAATCTTATTTTACAATTTTATAGACTAATTTTTTATTCAATTGCATTGCAGTTATGACTTCGCCAAAGATTTGAACCACTGTGTTTTATTTTGGACATTTCGTCGATGAAAACAACGGATGGTCATGAAAATTTAGTGGCAACCAAAATGCAACAGGACTTGCAATCAATGATGAAACTTCATGTGAAGAGTTATATGCTAAAGTACGAAACATTTGCAAAGTTGATGATATAGAGATAACATTTTTTACTCCAGTAACGGTGCATAGTTTTCAAATTCCCATTCGGATTACTTCAAACAACGAAGTTGAATGGTACTTGAATATTAATAAACAAGGCTATTTGGTTCCTTTATGTGTAACCCATGTGAGCCAAGAAAATTGCGACGTGCACCGAGAAGAAAATAATAGAGTTGGTGGTGACATGAATCACTCAAACTACTAATATCAAAAATTTGAAAGAGAAAACTACAATAGATGACCAATATATCTAGATTAATTAGTCTGTGAGGGAAAAATGTGAGGGTAGAGTAACTCACCACAAGGATGAATTAGGTCGAGCATTTAAAAGAATTACCTTGATAATATTAAGGAAAGTAAAAGCAAATCAAGAAGAGCTGTTGAGTCGATCCAAAGAGGGTCTCCTTCTTGTCAAGAGCTATTAAAGGTAGGGTTTTGATTTGATTTTTCTCTCCTGATAAATGAATTGTGAAATAGTTGATTACATTGACTCAGTCGATTATAGGTCGATTACTCGAAGGTCGAGGAGTAGAGTCAATTACGCTACCTATGTCGTTGTGGGTCTGAATGAATACTCGACCAGGTACCGGTTTTAAAAAGGGTAGTATAGGTAGTTTCTATCTCCCGCTTTTTTGACCCAGTCAAAGGCCATAAAAGATAAACCAATGGGTCTTCCGGCCGCACTTGATAATATCCTCTAACAATTAGTTTATACCCGTGTGATGTACGGTTTGAATAATATTTTTGTTTGCAAAAACTATTTATAATAAGATGATTTTCTAAACTTGTTATAAATAATTAAATTTTAAATTACAATACTTTGAACAAAACTAAAATAATGTAAATATTGAAACTAATCAATGAATGAGTAATTGAAAGATTTGCGAAGAAATTTCTTGTAGAAAAAAACTTATGAAATAAAGTAATTAATACTCCCCCCGTCCCTAAATAATCGTCTTAGTTAACCCGACGCACAGTTTAAGAAAAAACAATTGACTTGATTATTTATATTGGTTTAATGTGTAGTTTCTTTTAAAATCCATGTGTATGTGGCTCATAATTAAAATAGGGTGAAAAAATAAGGGTAAAGTGGTAAACGTGATGTTCTAAAAAGGAAAGTTTCAAACTGGACAATTATTTTGGAACGGACGAAAAAGGAAAGGATGACGATAATTTAGGGACAGAGGGAGTAATAAATAAATATAGATTAATTAGTAATTTTCTGGTGAAATTGATCATTTTAACAGAAAGTTGTTAGGTGACAACAACAACATATGTTAGTAATATATAATACGAATTAAACTTTCATCCACCATCGGTGTAAAATCTTTTTTACACAAATGACTTTTTAAAATTGACGCATGGGCAACCAAAATAGGAAAATACTAAGTTTACCATCAGGATTACCATTATGGTGACAACTTTGTAGTAGCGGACGCAGAGATTTTTTCAGGTGGGAGCAACTTGTACAATTTTGACAAAAATAGGGGCAAATTGTAAAATTTACAAAGCATTATTTTTAAAAATAAAAAAAAGTTCTTCAACAAAAAAAAAACCAAGTGGGGGCAACTGCCCCCAGACCCCTACACTTGTGTCTGCCACTGCAACTTTGCCTTGAAAACAAAGTGCATGTGAGGTGCATGTGCATCTTCAAGGCATAGTTGTCACCATAGTAGTAATCCTGGTGGTAAACCTAGCAAAGTTGACCAAAATATAAGTGTACAAAATCTAAGGACCGATTGTGTACAAAATATTCTACACAATCGGTGGATGAACATTTTATCAATTAATAGTATATATATATATAAAATTAACATAAACTTGTCCCGTAAATAACTTGTATAAATAAAATAGTAGGGAAATAGAAATTGATGAGAATCTAATAGTTTCAGTCAAATTAAACTTGTATAAATTAAATAGAATAAAGTCTATTTTAAATTAAGCTATATTTGACAAAACAATTTTGTTTCTTATTTTACACGAAAGTTGACATGTGACATACATTTCAACGAAAGATGTCACATGGCAGCAGAAGCTCTATTTTAGTAAATAGTTAATAGAATATGTTGAAATTGCTCATTCAAATGAGTACTTGAAATATTTGCATATGAATTTTCTGTAGAAAAAAGAACTTCAAAATAAACTAATTAATAATTAATATTTAATAGATATACTCTTATAGATTAATAAGTAATTTTTCTGGTGAAATTGATAATTTTAAACGAAGTCGTCTTGTAGGAGGAGTGACTTCTGTTAGTAGTAATTAATATTAATTTTTTATCCACATGCGGTGTATAATCTTTTTTACACAAACGACATTGGAACACCACCGTGTGACGTGGGCAACCAAAATCTAAATGAAGACAAAGACTTTGATTGACACATGTTATGATTTAAGGGTTGTTTGTGTAAAACGATTTTACACCGCTAGTTGATTAAATTTTTTACTCAATTAACAATTAATAGATATAGATTAATAGAACAAATAATTAGGAAATATTGTCTCGTAAATAACTTGTATAAATAAAATAGTATAAGGAGATGAAAATGGATGAGAATTGAAGAGTTTCAGTCAAGTTAAATTTGTATAAATTAAATAAGATAAAATTTGGTTTTAAATTAAAGTATACTTAAATTAAACGAAAACAAAATATTATCTTATTTTATACCAATGTTCTAAAAGTCGTTACGCGGATATTAGACGCCACACCAGCGCCAGTGCCTATGACGCCTAGACGAAGTCTAGTCGAGGCCTAGAAATTAAGACATATTTACAATAATTTTTAATTTTTTATATAAATTATAACATTATTAATCAACAAGAATTAAAACTTCATATATAAATATACTAATAGTGAATATCACCTAATAAATTTAACATTATCAAAACAATGATTATAAAATTGTAAAATACTAAAAACTAGTACTCCATCAGTTTCCAAATAATCATCCTCTTCTACTCGTCACATCGTTTAAAAAAAAATTGATTGTATTATATATATTGGTGTAATGTATGATTTCTCTTAATACTTTTGAACATGTGACAATAACTATGCATTTTACTTTTGATAAATTTTCTTTACTTGAGTCCAGTGAGACTCAAGTTATTTCTGACAATTTTGAGATTTTTGAGACATGAAATGATAATAGTTCAATTCAAAACAATCCTTCATCATCTACTCTTCTTGCTTATAGCTCAATAGTCCAAAATACACATCAGTAGGACGACCAAACTCATGCAACTGAAACTCACACTCCATCAGCTAATCTTTCAGAAGCTGAAAACCAACAAACATCTTAAATATCTTCTTCCCAAATTGACATACCTACTGTTACTCCTAACCCCACTCCAGATCTTCCCAAAGAAATTAGATAAGCCAAACATCACCCAGTTACAAACATCATTGGTGATCCATTTGATGGCTTAAAGACAAGAAGCAGCTCAAGAAACGAGACTCTTGACTCTCATGTTTTTGTCTCCTCTAGAGAACCCAAAAATATTGATGAAGCTTTTAAAGATCCTTATTAGATTGAGGCTATGCAAGAAAAGCTAAATCAGTTCGAAAGATGTCAAGTAGGACAACTTGTTCCAAGACCTATTGATTAACAATTAATAGGAACAAAATGGGTCTTCAGGAACAAGTTGGACGAAGATGAAAATGTCACAAGAAACAAAGTAAGGTTGGTAACCCAAGGCTATAGACAGGAGGAAGACATTGATTATGATCAAACATTTGCTCCCGTTGCAAGACTAGAAGCTATCAGATTGTTCCTTACATATGCAATCTTCAAAGACTTCAAAGTCTATCAAATGGATGTGAAGAGTGCATTTATCAATGAAGACCTTCAAGAACACGTATATGTTGAACAACCCCCTGGGTTTCAAGACAGCAAGGAGAAGGACCATGCATACAAGCTTAGAAAAACCTTGTATGGACTCAAGCAAGCCCCAAGAGCCTGAGATTTGAAAACCTAATGAAAGGCAAGTTTGAGATTTACAAATCAAGCAAACTGAAGAAGGAATATTTATCCGTCAGGCTAAGAACACCAAGGAGCTTATAAAGAAATATAACTTGCAAGATGAAAATTCAACAAATACTCTAATGGTAAATCAGTCAACATGACTGAATACAGAGACATTGTTGGATATCTCTTATATCTAACTGCTAGTAGGCCGGATATTATGTTTGTTATATATGTTTGTGCAAGATTTCAAACTGATCCTAAAGAATCTCGCATGATAGTTGTTAAAAGAATTATTAGATATTTGATTAATACTGAGAAATTTGGCATTTGGTATCCAAAGGATTCATCTTTTAATTTAATGGGATATTCAAAATCTTGCAGCTTGTAGAGTTAACAGGAAAAACACAAGTGGACCATGTCAGTTCCTTGGAAATAGACTTATATTGTGACGACCCCGATCCCGAGACCAAACGAGACCGGGTACGTCGGGTGTTCCCAAAATTCAATCCAAAATAACTCCAAATAAAAACACATAACTCGCAGCGGAATAAGTAAATAACTAGTATTTATCTAAAAAATATCAATGTTTGATACAAACATATCTTTATTACATTTTCTGATAAAACCCAAATAAAATACATAAATGTTTTATATCAAAACCGAGCGCTCCGATAAACCTCGAGCACACAGCTGCTATCCAAATCCTGATCAAATCTCAAATGCACAACCAGAAACTGTAGGGGGTGAGCTTGTGAGCCCAACAAGAAAGGAGGTACACAGCACCACAGAATAGAATAAGACATATGATTCAAATACCAAAGTCCGTGAATATAAAAATATGGACCAAAGATTATTAACCCAATGAACGATACCGAGTGTTACCAAATAACAACTGATCACAAGTGACAATTCAGTATACTAATCAGCTTAGGCCACGGTGAGATTACTAAACGAGCACAACAAACACGAGCACTCAACAAGCTGAGTCCCAACAACAGTATCCAGATTATTCTTGGCCGTTCCACCGATCAGTATTACTAAACCATTCCAGATAATCAATTATTCAATAGATGATTAAAAATAGCATTTTCTCAATAAAACACATTAATTGCTAACATGGAATTATTTCAAAGTCAAGCCAATATCAAAGGTTTGCCGAAAACAATAAACACGTTTCAATAAAGAAGAGTACGAATCAAACAGGAATATTATAGGGACAATCACATGATTAAATTGACACAGAATCAGTACTGCATAGTCTCCCTTACCTCAAAATAAGATAATATACACATCAGAAATCTTTCATAATAAACCTCAAGTCAAACCCGTAAATCAACGGAGTCGGAATAATCGATCTTGGCTTAAAATGGAAAACCCAGAACTTCAACGACAACGTAACAATTGTTCTGGCTCGTTCTCGTCTTTCGTACAGTGTGACTATGAAAGTTGAGGGAAAAGATTATTACTTATGAAGTAAACTAAACTTATCCAACAATTCAGCCCATGGAATGAGTCAACAAAAGTTGCATGAAGTTAGTCACCTAGAGGGAGCATGAGCTGCCAAAGAATAAAAAACATCACAATCCTCTCGGTCGACATACTAGAGCGAAAATGATAAAATTACAAATAATTCACACATTATTTTGATTACTAACATAAAATATCATATTTTAATAAAATAGTCCAATTTGACTTTGGTCAAACAAAAGAAAATATTAATATGTTTGTTATCTACAATAACATAAAAAGTCAATCAAATATTATTTAGTCAAATATATCAAAAGTGTTATTAAACTGGTTTAATTGTAAAAATATAAATAGATAAAATATCGGGGTTTTACACATATCTTAAGCAAGCAAAAAGTAAGCATCAATTTCTACATTAACTACTGAAGCTGAGTATATAGCTGCTGACAGCTACTGTTCACAAATCCTCTGGATGAAGTAACAGCTGATGAACTATGAGATACAAATGGGAACCTATCCCATATTTCGTGACAATACATCTGCCATATATGTGTCTAAAAATCCTGTCATGCATTTTAAAACCAAGCATATAAACATTAGATATCATTTTCTTAAAAATCATGCTGAAAAGGGTAATCTTCAACTAAAGATGTTCGCACTGTATTTCAATTAGATGACATATTTACAAAAGCTTTAAAATCTGAAAGATTTGAATTTTTAAGAGATGAATTAGGCATGCTTGTTCTTTAATACATATATTTGCTTGAGATACTAACACATGCAGGGAACAAATTTAAAGCTTTCATCTTCTAGCAAAGGCTGACAGACAGCAGATGTTCAATTACTCATCAGCCACTGCACCTGCTGATGAAACTGTCATCAGTTTCTTCCCGCTGATACAACTATGTATGAGTTGATATAAGTTATCAGCTGATCATAAATCTACATGTCATCTACTGAAGAAAGTTGTTAAGTAGGTAAGCTCTTCTAGCTGCTGAATTCAAACACTGTATAGGAAAGCTGATGAACCTTTAACACTTGCTGAACGTATCTCAGCAAATTGTTTCATCTCAAATATCTAATTACATACCTTATTCACTTATACTTATTTGAAACAAATGGGGTTTTGCATTAAAACTCAATTGTTCATCTTTAAAACCTCTTCTCTCCTGATAGATGACATAAGTGTTAGCACAAACATTACTTCAACATTAAATGATTTATTCTTTACGATAAAATTTCTATCATCATTTAAATGATTGTGCAAAGTCCAAAATTTTCGAAAAACGCTGACACGTACTTAAAAACTCTATTTGCCCATCTTTAAACCATTAGTGCATTAATTATGATAAACCATTTTTTTACATCAAAACATTCCCTCATCATTATTTTTTATTCTTATCACAACCACACAACCCTATCACGTTTTGGAATAAACATATGAAAATTCCTTTGTACTTATCACTGTATACCATATCTCGTCCATTCAATACTCTTTAAACTGAACCTCAACTTATCACCATCGTTTTCATACATAAACCCCACAAAATCTATGCCAAACTTCACTGCTTTCAAAAGAGTTCATATTTCATTACTACATCTCTCTCTCTCTCTCTCTCTCTCTCTCTCTCTCTCTCTCTCTCTCTCTCTCTCTCTCTCTCTCTCTTACTTTTTCAGTGCACCCTCTGCATACTAATCCTTAACTTAAGTTCAAAGTCTCAAATTCCTTCAGGTCTTATGGCATATAAAACCTATTTTGAATGTAACACTCCGATATATGAAACTGATGTTCTACCTGCTGAACGTCAACCCATTCAACCTTTTCCCCCTCTTTCCAATCCTACCTTTCATCCCATATACTCTCCCTATTAAGAGTGTCCTATTTGCATTCCTCCCAACTGGGTCTTCCCCATTGATCATCTACCTTTGTTTATTCATTCCCTTCATTCATTCCATGAAGAAAAAAAAGGAAGAAAAACTTGTGATTAACCCAGCTTAATATGTGGACACAAACTTCAAAAGAAAACTCCATGTTCTTTATCCTCCTACCCTTGTTCACCTGTCTCTAACTGATCTTGCCATCACCTATGGCAAGTACTTCGACCTTCTATCTCATCACTGGAATGCCTTCTACCTTTCCAATGAAAGATTCATTCAAAATGAACTTAGCATATCTGTCTGGAATATCTATAGAGTAGTCTATGGTATTGGTCATTTTTTCTCATAATGACCCTTACCTTCTAGGCAGACCAACTACTCTAGCTGATTTTTTTATCATCAAAAATCCCCTTCTACTTACTTTTGCCCCGTCTAAATTTAAAACTATACAATAGATGGCCATGGAATTCATAAATGCCTACATTTGTTATGTTAATTATCACAATAGAGCTCTTCAACTTCAGCAGTTATCCCAGACATGAGGAGCATCTTCCTCTACACATCCTCCACTTATCTCTTTTAAAAATCTTGTTGCTGCTGATGCCAGTCCACCTCCTGCATCACCTCCAGTCTTGCCTATTCAACCAACTACCAAACCAGTTAAGCATGTGATGCTACTTCCTACTTCTTCCAAACCTCTAAGGCCAGCCATTAAAAGACAGAAAAAAGCTGAAGCAAATTATAAGCCAAGATATTTCTCAACCACCTGCTCAACGGTCAATCTTTATTGATGATTCTTCAGAAGCTGATACCAAACCTTCTCTTCCATATATTGATGTTCATGAACCCTTGAATACCACACTCTTGTGCTACATCATCTTTAAACATAACTAAACTCCATTGTTCCCAACATTAGAAGTACTATCTCCACTGAAGTTCAGGCTGCCATACCCACTGGTGCTCCTTGCGAAGCCACTATGCATAATTGGAATTCCATTCTAGCTTTCCAACAAGATTGGGCTACAAGGGCAGAGAAAGCAGAAGCTGTAGTATTTAAAGCCCTTCAGGATGAGAAAGTACAGAGAGCAAAAGCTGGCGCATATCAAGTAAGAGCTGATACATATCTGCTGGAACTCAAAGAACTAAGGAGACAAGCAAAAATGAAATAAGCTGCTGAAATGGACTATTCAACATGAACAAATTTAAACTACTTATTTATCATATGTTATGTTCTACTTCTACTGACATCTTATGCATGGATAAATGGCTTTACACTTGCCTATACTTTATTTTACTCTCTGTTTAGGATGAATGACTTTAAGTAAATAGGAGGAGATTGTAGAAACTTCTATAACCATTAAGTTAAAACAACTAGTTTATATTTGTTCAAATCCTTAAAACGGTTTTAACTTAAACTTTGTATCAAGTATAAATCTATCTGCTGAACCTTCAGCAAATGAGATTCCCTCTTTTGTTTAAGTACATAAGATATCCCTTTTGACTTTGTTTAAGCAGCCTTCTTACTTGTTACATTCTATCTGCTTAAAGTCATTAGCAGCTAGCAGCTACAACAGTGACAACGCCTACTTATATACTCAAAATTGTCTATCTGCTAAAACACTATATCCGTTGAAATATTTGACCTTCACGCGCCTTTTATAAAAACATTATTTGGTCGTCTTTTTCAAACAAAATAACTATTCACATGTCTTGTAAATAGAAGACTTCCATGCATGTCTTAAATGTTCTTCATATATTCTATCCTAGCTAACCACTCTCTTTAATATTCCATGCTAGGGAACAATCTTTGTCTCTTACATTTTGCAAGATTTCCAGGCATTCAATGAAAGATAGTGATCATCATTTCGTCAAGAAATTCAAGATTCAACCTCTCTTTCTTAAACGGTTACAATTCCTATAAAATGTTTGAAGTAAGGATTGAAGAACACAGCCTTCGCAAAATTACGTGCTCAGTATTCGTAAATCTCAAATCCTCAAAGCACTCAAAAAGAGACAAATACATTGAAGCTTTCATTCAAACCCAGATCTTCAATCTTTCTTTGAAGAGTTTCTTCTCTCAAACACCAACTAGATAGTCTTTCTTATATTAATCTTTTCTAGTTCTTGTTTAAACAATCACGGTTTCGTTTTGTTCCTTTATTCTTTCAAATCTTTAAAGAACATTTGATTGTTGCACGAGCTTGATTATTCATTAATCATACTCCCCAAACACTGGTTTTTGTTGTACACAGATCTGTTAGTGATCACTTAGAATTTCAATATATTTAGTGCACTTCAAAATCCATGTTTGACCAACTTGGTAGTAGACGTAGCAGTTTTTACACTGTGAACCACTCCAAATACTATGATAGTGTTTTCCTGTTGTTTCTACTATTCTAACACTTAAGCAGCTGCTATCTACTTAAGTGTCAGTCATTTACATAATTGTTATATATATAGTTTTTCAGTTCAGTCCTTATACCTCATTGATCAAAAGAAAACCAAACCAAACTGGTTTACGATTTATCAGCTGCTAAAAACTTATCTTTTCCGCTGCATCTTTTGAAGGTTTTCAAAATAACCATAAAAGTTTTTAAAAGTCTATTCACACCCCCCTTAGCCTTATTTCGTTGCCAACTGGACTTACAACTTAGACTTTCTATCAAGTCTAAACTATCTGTTGAAACCTTCAGTAGATAGATGCCCAATGTTGTTTGTACAACAGTTGCCACTTAGACTTTGTTAAGCAGCCTTCTTAAAGTAAAATATACTATTTGCTGAAACATAGTCATCAGTAGCTAGCAGCTGCTGATACCTTAGTGTCAGCTTCTACTTAGCGTTTAAATTCTCTATTACACTGACTCACTGTTGGAATATTGCTTTAAAATTCTTAAATCTTTAAGATTTCATCTTCTGTTAAAGAAATTTAAATGTGTGGATTAAAACGTTTGACCTTCACGCTCAAATATTTTATTATTATTTGGCCATCATATTTCAAACAAATGAACTATTCATATGAGACTTTTATTGACCGTCTTATCTATAGAAGAATTGTTTGTCTGTCTTAAATGTTCTACAATATTTCATATCTACTAGCTAACCACCCTCTTTATTATTTCATGCTAGGAGATACCTTCTGTTGGTCCCAAAATAGGCTCAATCTAGGCTAGAAGGGGGGGGGGGGTTGAATAGCCTAGTTGTGTTTTTAGTAAAACTTTTTTTGTAAACTCTTCTTAAAGATTTTAGAAAGGTTTGTAGAGAGGAGTTAAGGCAGCGGAAATAAGATAGAATCTGAACCGGAGAGAATGCTGATAACTTAGCTCAGATTCTGAAGCAATTAAGCACAAAAGGTTATAGATAAAGATAAGAACAGTTTGAACAGCACACAAGAATTTGAAGTGGTTCGTACTGTAAATAGTACTACATCCACTACCAAAGTGGTTAGCTTTGGATTTTAAAAGTGCACTTGTTTATCCACTAGGTTTATGATTTAGATCTCTAATGGATCGTGTACAAAATGAGTTTTTAACCAAGTGTATAAAGGTGAGAGAGACAATCAATGATTAATTGTTCTCTTCACGTGCAGAATTAAAGAACAGTTTAAAGACAAACTAAATGAAGCTGAAAACGAATTTAAGATGGCAGATCTGCAGCTTCAGAAAGTTTGGTGAAGTGTTAGTGCTTGTCCTTTTGATCTCTTGAATGCTTGAGTGATGAAGATGAAGCTTGAGAGTTGATGCGCAAGAGTTGTTCTTCAGATCTTCAAGACTTGAATATATACTAGGAAGAGATCTTTGGACCGTTGGACTGAAACAGGGTGGACTGTGTCCAACGTTCTTTTGCATTGAATGCAATTCGGCGCTTTGGAAGATGTAACAGCCACAGTCATCAGAGATGCAGTGTGCAGAGAAGACATTCCCAAATTGAGTAATGTTTCAGCTTGCAGCTGCGGCTTGGAAAGTCTTCTTAGCCAAAAGCGGGTAATGTCTTGATCTTGATTTCGAGAAGCTTGATGCAGACGGTTGTCAGCATGCAGAGTTGACTTCTTGAAAGTGAAATCTGATTGAAGACATAATGACTAGATAATTTCGAAAATATCAACTAGGTGTCCACGTGTCATAATATCATGAATTGGCTTAACTTGACTGTTCGGCATTGAGCAGACTTCAAAGTCTGCTGGTCCTTCAAGGCTGCTGTAGAAGCTTTGCAAAACCGCGCCTAGACTAACACTAAAACAGTTCTAAAAAATTGATTCTAAGACAGTTGCCACACTAATCGGTACGCAGACCTTTTAGCCACTGTACACTAGAATCAGAAGATGACTCAACCAAATCTATAAATAGGAATCAACACCTTCTATCTCTAATCCTCTGCAAGATCTCTGTGCATTCAATAAAAAGATTTTCATCATCATTCTTCAAGAAATTCAAGATTCAACCTTATTTTCTCAAACGGCTCCAAACTTGAAGATCTCTATAAAACGTCAGAAGCAAGGATTGAAGAAGGAACTGGAAACTTGTGTGTGCAAACTTTATAAATCTTACAAATCCTCAATAACCACACAAACATAGACAACACATTGAAGCTTTCATTTGATTTAGAACTTCAATCTTTCTTTGAAGATCTTCTTCTCTAAAACACCAACTAGATTGCCTTTCATATAAAATCTTTTTCTAGTTCTTATTTAAACAATCACTGTTTAGATTGTTCCTTTATTCTTTCGAATCTTTAAGGAACCTTTGATCGTTGCACGAGTTTGATTGTTTCTCAATCATACTCTTCAAACACTGGTTTTTGTTGTATACAGGTCCGTTAGTGATCACTTAGAATTTCAATAATATTTAGTGCACTTCAAAAATCTAAGTTTGACCAACTTGGTAGTGGACGTAACAGCTTACACTGTGAACCACTCATAAATACTCTGTCAGTTATCTTTTTGCTGATAGAACTGTTTCTAACACTTAAGCAGCTTCCATCTACTTAAGTGTCAGCCAGTTACATTCTTGAAACATTTATTTAATTGTTTTATATATTGTCTTTCAGTTCATTTTTATATCAGTGATCTGCTTAAAACCTTTACTACTTAAACATGTGTCAACAAAGCTAACACATATTACTTTGTTTATCAGCTTTCACTGCCAGTTTTGAAGGTTTTCAAAATAAGCTTTAAAGTTTAAAAAATGTTATTCACCCCTATCTAGCCTTATTTAGTTGCCAAGTGGACTTACAGTAATCTTTTGTTTCACTGTAGGCCACAGTTGTGTACAAGGTGTCATCTATTGCGGAGCAAAGTAAAGTTCATGTCATAGCTGATGGTGGCATTTCAAATTCTGGGCACATATTGTCAAAGGTTTGGTCTTGGGGGCCTCAACTGTTATGATGGGAAGATTCTTAGCTGGGAGCACTGAAGCTCCTGGAGCGTATGTCTAAATTCATTATATCCAGTGCCTACTGAGTTCAGGTTTTCTTTCTTTTTAAAGGTTACTTGGTGAAAGTTTCTACCCTGATCTGGAGGGAGAGAAGTAGAGACACCTTATTTAGCCATTAGCCAAATAATTCTCCTTAATACTTTGAGCATGTTTTAGACATAAACTTGTTGTGAGCCCAAAAAAATATGTTCTTTTAATCATTTTATCTTTGTAGCATGTCACGGAATGCCTAATCCTTTTCCTCTTACCCTTTCCCTACATTTTTTGATTAGAGGCTATGATGAAAGGAAGTGTTTGAGTAAAATACTCCTACGGGTTTATTATTTTCCTCTCCTACGGGTTTATTATTTTTCCTCTATGTCGTGTTCTATATTTTAGAAGTATGGATTGTTATTACCTTTTCCTTCCTTGGTAGGTTGATTAGTTGTTAACTTATTTAGGGACTTTTTTAGAGATATCTCTAATTTATAGGAATCATAGATTTATTCTCAAGATAACTCTTCCTAAGCTTATCTTTACCGTGTGAAGTTGTTTTACTGTTGGAAAGGGTCTCTAGGAGCTATATATAAGTATAAATCATTCTTGGACGATGGGAAACCAAACAAAGAATTAAGAAGAGAAGTTTTCGCACATAACTGTCAAGAAACCTGTGAGCCATTGAATGATCAATCATCAGAAGGCTCATCCGTTTCGCTGATTTCTTCACCAGTCTCCATACATTGCCTTATCATGAATGGTTGGTATATTTATGGATGTTAAGCATAGTTTAGATTTAACTATTGACTTAGGAGTTTTCGTAATGATTTCTACTCTCTAAATGGTTTGTTTTCATATTGTAAGCAATTGCAATCTTTTAATCTAGTGGAAGTTTTGCCATGAGGCATCGTTTACAAGTGTTTTACTTGTAGGCATAAATTATAGCTTGATGTCTCTTTGCTTGATTTGTTTATTAATTATTTTATTTATTCCGCTGCGTTTTTTACTTGATGACTCATGAGATGATATATCATTGGATACATCATTGGTGACTGTTTAAACAAGTATTGTTTTTTATTGAATCCTAGCTGCATAATAGCATTTCATTTGGTATCAGAGTCTACGCTTAGCCTTACTAAGTGACGGTTCTGTCGTATCAATGATGGATTCTCAAAGTGTTTCGGTTTTTCAACCTTCTACTCTTGATTTGATTAATTATTCGAAATGGAAGGATAAGATGTCGGCATACATCAAATCCATTGATGAGCAAACCTGTATCCTAAACCTTGAGTATGTTCAATGTCGTGTGTGTTCAGGCTATGGCCATTATACAAATCAATGTGTCAACACGTTACGCAAAAAGGGTTTGAATTTGAATTTTATCTCCACTATTAGTGATAATATAGAAGAAAACGATGTGGGAGATCTGATTACGTTTTCTGTTTTGAAGAGACAAACGCTCTTCATGAAAATTCTGAACGGATTTTATTTGATGAGGCTGTCAATGATATATCATCGGATATATCATCTGAGGACATTTTGCTAGATTCTTTGTGTTTCAACTCCTTAATAGTTGAGAACACTGAAAATGTGAAGTATGATGAATCTGATTGTGAGGAATCTGATTGTGAGGATTCTAATTTGGTTGAAGAATACAAGGCTTTATATGCTAATTGGCAAAAAAGGTGTGCCAAAATGAAAATTATGGATAAAAAAAATTCATTTTCTCTTAAATGAGAATGATGAACATAAAGTATCCATAGTTAGATTGGAAACATTGCTCACCAAAAAGGATGATGAAATTGAAAAATTAAGATCCGAATTTGAAAAGGCTAATGAGACTTTTTTTCAAAAAGAATAGAGGTAAGAGCAAGCTTGATGAAGCTTCGAGTGTTGGTCAAAAATGTACTACTGGATTGAGTTTCAAACCTATAGTTTTTGTTAAAGAAGGAGAGGGACTTTCATGTTCTTCTAAAAAACAAAATGGGTTTGTGAAAAATTTTAAACTTAGGAAAATGTGGTATGTTTGTCATTACTGCTATGAATCAGGTCATATCAGACCATTTTGTCACAAAAGAAGGGCTGATCTTGCTCAGAATTTGGTTGGAAACCAAAAAATGTTTGCTGCCCAGAACAGGATGACGTACCCAATGATGTATCATCAGGAACGTCATCATGAACCTTATCGGGTAGCACATCATGAACATCATCCGCCGAAACAAACAAAACCTCATGTGCAGAATTTTTCTAAAACCATGTGGGTCCCAAAAACTGATTTGAACCGTCAAGTTTCTTTTACATCTTTCGAATCTCATATCCCAGGTACTTGGTACTTCGATAGTGGATGTTCTCGCCGCATGACAGGTACACAAGAGAACTTGACAAACTACACATTGTGCAATTGAGGTATGGTCACATATGGTGGAGGTGCAAAAGGTATGATAGTAGGAAAAGGAACGTTAGATGTTGATGGCTTACCTAAGCTCAACACGTATATCACGTTGAAGGGCTTAAAGCTAATTTGATGAGCATTAGCCAATTGTGTGATGACAATCTTCAAGTAAAGTTTGACATGAAATCTTGTGAGGTTTATGATTTGTCTAACAAGTGTGTTTTTACAGGTACAAGATCATCAAATAATTGTTATATGGTTAATATTGTCCATTTTTGTCATAATACTAATATTGATGAAACTGAATTGTGGCATCAAAAGTTAGGACATGTTAGCTATCGTAAACTTGATGAACTTGTGAGATATGAGGCTGTAAGAGGTTTGCCTCATTTGAACACTAAGAATGTTAGTGTATATGGACTTTGCCAAAAGGAAAAACAAGCCAGAGTTTCACACCCTAGAATTCAATATTATCCCTCCACTAGATGTCTTGAGATGATATATACTGACCTCATGGGTCCCATTGAAGTGAAGAGTCTAGGTAGAAAGAAGTACTCTTTTGTGTGTGTGAATGATTTTTCTAGATATACATGGGTAATATTTTTGAAAGAAAAATCTGATACCTTTAAGGCCTTTAAGGTTTGGTACCGCCATGTTATGAACTTGTATGGTCTAAGAATAAAAATGATTTGATCAGATTATGGCACGGAAAATGAAAATGCCTCGTTTTTCACTTATTGCGATTTGAAAGGAATTACTCATGAGTACTCCGCTGCCAAAACTCCACAACAAAATGGAGTGGTGGAGAGAAAGAATTGCACATTGCAAGAGAAGGCAAGAGTCTTGTTTTGTTATAAAAAAAATTCAAAACGTTTTTGGGCCGAAGCTTTAAGCACTGCGTGTCACGTTGGTAACTATGTCTACTTGAGACCGGGTTGCACCATGACTCCATACGAGATTTTGAATGATAGAAAACCAAATGTGAAGCATTTCCATGTGTTTGGGTGTGTGTGTTATTTGTTGAATGATAGGGATTATTTTTCCATGTTTGATTCCAAAGGTGACAAATGTGTGTTCATGGGTTATTCTCTTAATAGTCATACATATAGAGTTTTTAATCTTAGAACGAAGACTATTATGACATCTATAAATGTTATTTTTTATGACATCATTGATCTTGGCCACAGAATTGTTGAAGATGATTTTACATGTTTGTTTGAAAAGAGTTTTTCAACACCATTTGCTGAAATTTTAGAACTTGACTTTCCAGATCCTACTGGCTCTGGACTTATTCCTGAATCAGAACTGAAAAATTCAGGTTTTGCAGAAAACCCGAGTACCAATGATACACCCGATGATGCATCATCGGGTACATCATCAGGCCCAGCAGTTCAGGAAATTTACACTGAAAATTTTGAAACCGGTACTGTGATATAGCAGAGACATTCCCAACAAAATTCAGAATGGCCATCCCACATCTCAGGTTATTGGTAGTATTCATAATGAGAAAACAACAAGGAAGAATGATGTTGCTCCAGATGTTGGAACATCGGATGGCACATCCGAAGCAGGGGCGGATGCATGTTTATCACTTGGGGGGCAGGTGCACCTCTCAACTTTTTTTTTTTAATTTTTACTATGTAAAACGACACCGTTTTACATAGTGACACCGCTCAATTTTTTTTCCCCCAAATCTTAGGGTTACTTTGCACAAATCAAACGACAAAAAGAAAAGAGCAAGTGGGAGACTACGCTGCCGCGTTGCGATGCGAGTCCAAGCGAGTGCCGAGTGAGCGACATGAACGGAACGGAAGCGGGAATCCGGGAACGAAGCACAGGCGCACAACAGAGAGCAGACTAGCAGAGCTTGAGGCCTGAGCAGTTGAGCCTTGAATCTTGAATTCTTGATTCTTGAAGCCGGAAAGCCTGAAGGCCCTGAACTGAAACTGAAAGTGAGTGGCTAGAAGTCTGGAACTTGGAAGAGTCAAAGAGGATACTGTCATACTGAGGAGTACTCACCGACGGCGACTCAACTGCACTGCGAGTCTGCGACTCGTCGGCGATGGGCAGGCGCAAAGGCGGCAGAGCAGACTAGGTAATTTCCTTTCTCTGTTTCTCCAATTCTTCAATCTTCACTTAATCACTTGATTCACACTTCAATTCTGCTTTCTGCTGTTGCATAGTAAATTCCGAAATTAGGATTTAGGATTTAGGAATACGGAATACCAAATATTTTGGGTTCTTTTGTAGTTCTGTTACTTCTGTACTTCTGTTCTGTTCATGTGGCCAGTGTTGGAATTGGGAATTTGGGATTGAGATTTCCAGATTTGTCAATTGTCATTCACTCATTTCATTTGTGGTTGTGGTTGTTGGGAGTTTTTGACTTTTGACAAAAATCACAAAATCATACGTTAATGTTATGTTGAATTTGCTGGAAAGTGGAAATTGTGCTTGTGGGGTTTTTAATTTTAACAAAAATCACAAAATCATTAAAGTCTTAAGTCTATGTTATGATGAATTTGCGGAAACCATTAAATTTTTTTGTCATTTTGTGTAGTTGATTAACTAATTTGATAGTATACATGATAAATTTGTTGGAATTGTTTCTATTTATCCGAAATTAGGGCTTTTGATTTTTGAATTTGACTATTTGAAGTTAAAGGCTTATGAATTTGTTGGAATTTGTTTGTTTGTTGCGTTAGAGTCGCTGATCAATGACTTGTTAATGAGTGTTACAGATGACAATGTAATTCAACGTTTTCAATGTATGAAAACGCATAGGGGACAATTGTAATTTCTAAAAAATTTATGTAATAGTATTAATTTGTGACACCGCTGAACTTTATCTCTGGATCCGCCACTGATCCGAAGATGTTGTTCTTGAAACAGTTTCATCACTTGAGCAAACTGAATTGAATGAGAGCAAGGTGGTTAATGATCGACTCAGGGATATTCCTAGTAGGATTCAAAAGAATCACCCACTCTCCCAAGTCATTAGTGATGTAAATGATGGAATAATGACAAGGATAAAAGAGAGAGTAAACTACCGTGAAATGGTGGGATTAACATGTTTGTCTGTTCAATACACAAAGGTAAATAACTGTTGTTTTGTCTCCAATGTTGAACATAAAATTGTGGTTAAGACTTTAAAAGATGAAATGTTGATAAATACCATGCGAAAGGAATGTAATCAATTTTTGCTTATGAAAACATTAGTGAAAAATTATGTGTGGTATTTGGTTTCTAGACCCAATTCCGACAATGTTTTTGGAACATATATTTCCAAAAATAAGTCATATAAGTTGGAAAATTTAACATGTGATTGGATGTTCATCTCTCAAGCCAAGTATGCTCATTACTTGGTGAAGAAATTCAATCTTAAGAGTGTTTTACATTTGAAAACCCAAATCGGGTCATCCTACATTTTGTGTAGGAGTATGATAGGAAGTTTGTTGTACTTAACTGCTAGTCACCCAATTATCATGTATAGTGTGTGCTTGTACGCTAGATACATTGTCAAGAAACCTAATGTCTACTTGGTTATTTTTAGTGTATTTAATTGGGTTGGAAACATTGATGATAGAAAAAATACAACTAATCGTTGTTTTTATTTGGAGAATTTACTAGTTTCTTGGTACAATTGTAAAAAAATATTGTGCCTCACTATCAACTGCCGAATCTAAATATGTTGCAGTGGGTAGTTGTTGTACACAACTTTTGTAGATAAACCAGATGATTGAGGATTTTGGGTTACACAGTGATGTGTTTATTGTGTACTGTGATAATTCTAGTGCGGTAAATATTTTGAAAATTTTGTTTAAACACTCTCGAACTAAGCATTTTGACTTTATATATCATTTTATTTGAGACTTGGTTGAGCAAGGTATAATTCGCATAGAGTTTGTTAGGATTAAAAATTAGTCGGCTAATATTCTCATCAGAACATATTATTTTGAGAGATTTTCAATCTTGAGAAAATCTCTACTTTTGTGTGCCATTTGATTTTTACACTTGTATATGTAAAAAAGTCGAAAAATTATATATATATATATATATATATATATATATATATATATATATATATATAATTAGGCATCCTACATTTTAGGTTTGCACGATTATTTCATCTGATTTTTTGCTCTATGTATATGGTTGCTTATGGTTTCTCTTGTTAAATGAGTTGTGAGTCATTTTTCAAATGGTTACTCCTTCTCCCAGTTTTTGGCAAGTTTGTAGGTGCTCTTGTGAAAAGTTAAAAAATGAAGCCCATAAAGGAAAGAGCTACATGTGTATAAGATTTGTAGCTTTTCACTTGGTACTGTGGTGCATGTACGAGCTTCATGTTCCCATGGGTTAATTTTGTGAAAGAGGGTTATTCTTGGAAAAGTGTGAAAGCTACCTAGTGGCCAAAAGAAGCTTGAAATAAAGTAAAACTCAATTCCCATGGGGAAAATTGTGTGAAATTATGCTTTTGGGAGAAAAGATTTTTGACTTATTGACTCTGATTTTACGATGAGACTTCAAATGAAGCATCATTGGGTAACTCATCAGCTGTTCCAATCCATCACGTGTGTGCGCATTTATCTTTCATTCTACCTATATCATTCTACGCATACACACTAGAGCATGTATATTTGGTGATTATATCATACTTCTGATTCTTATGCCCTAAATAATTATGTGTAAACAAGTGCTTCTCTCTCTCTTGTTCAAGAATGATTGATATCGAAGGTTGATTGTTTTGAAAGAGCTCGTTGGATACTCAAAAATATGGTGGAAGCACACCTAGGGTTTGTCATGGTATTCAAGTTAGCATTTAATTATGTTTCCTATTTTATCTTAATTAAATTTGGAATTCCTAATTCTTTTGGTTTTTGACCAAGAAATCTAGTTTCCTAATTTGTATTGGCTTCTATCATCTTGTTTCCATGTCCAAAAAGGTTTCTTTTGCACACCTATGATACATTGGATGGTAAGTAGTTGAGTTTATTTTTAAACTCTCCTTATTTGGTTATAAACGTTGTTTGTAACCCCTCTTGTTCTAAATTGTGTTTGTATTATGTTGGGTTCATTCTAACGGTTTTAGCTAGGCTTAATGGTTGCATATATTGTCAATAAAATGGCTTACTTGTTCTACTCATCATCCGCCTCTTCTTGATATTCTTCACTTCCAAGCCCTAGCTGCTCCTCGTTTTTCATGCTTCAAGAATCCAGCTCCTCTACCATGGAATAAAGGTTGCCAAGTCCTGCATCTACTACTACAGTCAATGACGCACCCAATGTTGTGTCATCCACTGCCTCATCAACAACTGTTGATTTTTTTTTTCCAATTCCAAACTCCACCATTAATGTCACTAATCTCTAAAGGAATGGTTGGATGTTCATGCTACTGCCTCTTCTGCTCAAAGAAGGGGAGTAGATGAAAGGGGAGTTTGTGATTTGGTTGGATATTTGTTTACTTTAAATTGTGTTTGATAATTTTAAATATCTTGGATATTTTGAAAGGGGAGATATTGGATGAAGGGGAGTAGATGAAAGGGGATATTGTGCTTTGGTTGGATATTTGTTTACTTTAAATTGTGTTTTGTAATTTTAAATATCTTGGATATTTTGAATTGTCTTATTCAGAGGGAGTTATTCACAGGTGCTCATGGTATTTGCTTTGACCAGAAAGGTAACAACAAAGAGGAAGATTGTTAGGGTGAAAAATAATCGTGGGTTATTTCTCCCACTTTGGTCGTGTTTTATTTCATTTAGAACACATGTTGTTATTGTCTTTTTAGGTAATTGCTAGGAAGCTTTGGTTAGAAAGGTAATAACAAAGTGGGAGATTGTTTGAGTAAAATACTCCTACGGGTTTATTATTTTCCTCTCCTACGGGTTTATTATTTTTCCTCTATGATGTGTCCTATCTTTTAGGAGTATAGATTGTTATTACATTTCCTTCATTGGTAGGTTGATTAGTTGTTAATGTTGATTCTTATGTTAAATTTATATCTGATCAGTACATTACATTAGTTTTATACTTCAGTGGCTAATCGGGCTGCGTATCGATTAGTGTGGCAACTGTGTATAGAACTTTGCCTTGTATAGTTTTTGTAGGACTTTTTCAGGAACATCGGAAAACCCCTTCTCAGCTTCACCGGAAGACCTGCTCAAAGCCTAAGATTGGTAGACCTCGTGTCCAGCTGATCTGCTTCTACGTGTCCTCTCCAGCAGAAAGCTAGCTGGATTAATTCAAACTTATTTCCATATATTATTTGAATTAATCCAAGTCATTCCACGACATGTCAAGCGTAGAAAGCAACTTTCAGCAGAATACTTTTCGTCTGAGAGCGATGAAAGCGAAGCGGTCCCCTACTTTCGCTTCATCTCTCGATCGACACCAAATCACCCACCTTTTTGAAGATCTCGAAATGATTATACGCTCTAGATATCTGTGAAGACGAAATTCCTTGACTGACAGCCCCATGCATTTAATGCATTTTTGAAAAGAGTTGTTGAAGTCTTCGTCTCTCCAACGGATTCTTTTGAGATGCACTGCTATAAATACGCCATTGAAGAGCTGGAACAAAGAAAAGCATGCAGAATCAATCGAACTCTAAAAGAATTGCTCGAATCTTCACATCTCCAAGTCTTTCAGTTCAGTGCATTCAATAGATCCTTAACAGATCTAGAAGTCCTCGTCAACAACAAGAAGCTGCTCATCAACATTTATTGCTTTATTCTTCTTGTTGTTAACTTCCATTAACTATACTTCTGCACGAATTAAATATCTTGTTTTTACAGATATTTAATTCCCTAGACCCAAACACAAGTCAATATTTTGTACACGATCCATTAGGGATATTCTTTGAAATTGATCTAAGTGGAAAACATAGTGCACAATTTAAATCCAAGGTTGACTGCCTTGGTGGTGGACGTAGCACTCATTATAGTGCGAACCATCCCAAAATACTTGTGTTATTTCTTACTGTCTGTCTATTTATTTGAACTGCATAGTTTCATTGTTTATATTATCCATTTCAGCAGAACTTAAGTAATCTGTAAAAGGTCTACCGGCAGTCCTTATCGGCAGACCTGGAACAATTGTCTTGAAGGTCTTCCGCTACTTGACTCTTTTCATTTATTGCAAGTAACTTTCAAGGAACTTACTTAAAAGTTTTAAAGTGTTAATAAGCTATTCAACCCCCCCCCCTTCTAACTTATTATTGTGCTCGTTGAGACCCACAGTTAACTTATTTAGGGACTCTTTTAGAGATATCTCTAATTTATAGGAATCATAGATTTAATCTCAAGATAACTTTTCCTAATCTTATCTTTACCGTGTGAAATTGTTTTATTGTTGGACAGGGTCTCTAGGAGCTATATATAAGTATGAATCAGTCTTGGACGTTGGGAAACCAAGCAGAAAATTAAGAAGATAAGTTTTGGACGTTGGGAAACCAAGCAGAGAATTAAGAAGATAAGTTTTTCGCACGTAGCTGTCAGGAAACCTGTGAGCCATTAAATGATCTATTATCAGAAGGCTCATTTGTTTCGCTGCTTTCTTCATCAGACTCCATATATTAGTCTCCATATATTGCCTTATCATGAATGGCTGGTGTATTCATGGATGTTAAACATAGTTTAGATTTAACTACTCACTTATGAATTTTCGTAATAATTTCCACTCTCTAAATGGTTTGTTTTCATATTGTAAGCAATTGCAATTTCTTAATCTAGTGGAAGTTTTGCCATGAGGCATCGTCTATAAGTATTTTACTTGTAGACATAAATTATAACTTGGTGTCTCTTTGTTTGATTCGTTTATTAATTATTATATTTAGTCCGTTGCGTTTTTTACTTAATGACTTATGAAATGATATATCATTGGATACATCATTGATGACTGTTTCAGCAAGTATTGTTTTTTATTGAATCCTAGCTGCATAATAGCATTTGAGGAAGCGATGCTCGTTACTTTGGTGATACAGCCAAGTTAAAGATTGCTCAGGGGTTGTTGGGGCAGTTGCTGATAAAGGTTCAATCTTGAGGTTTATACCATATACTATGCATGCGGTTAAGCAGAGTGGGTTTCGGATCTAGGTGCTTCTTCTCTGCAATCTTGCAATCTGCCCATGACCTGTTAAGATCAGGGGTGCTGAGGTTGGAGGTATGGCTCATCTTTCATTGTGTTCTAACTCTTCTTATACCAATTACATTTCCAGACTGTTTATTGAAACTAAAAAGTATAGCTGCTCGTTAATGCAAATCTCCATGTAACATCATATGTTCAGTTGGGAATTGTTTAATCATTTGACCGGCAAAATACACAATTTTGTTTTGTTGTTATCTGTTTTCCATCATTGCATTTGATCTTCAGCTGGTTTGTTTAGGTACGAACTGGAGCAGCACAAATTGAAGGTGGAGTTCACGGCCTCGTTTCTTATGAAAAGAAATCTTTTTGATGGTCCTACGCCTCCCCCACCCCAAATACCGGATGTTGAATAGTGGAGTTACTGCTGTTTTGCCCTCACGGACTTAGCTCAGTTGGTTAAGAGCTAGTAAATTTGGATACAGGAGTTACTGCTGCTTCGTGATTGGAGTGCAAAGGATTTAATTAGTATGACCGGTTTGTGATACAATCTTTGGGTTTATTTCCATACATGAGATGTACTTATGTGGGAATTTAGGTGTTCTTTTTCTTTGGTGCTGGTAATTCAGTTTTTCAAACTTGATATCTTTTGTTTCCTCAAAAAATACTCTTTCAAAATAAAAACAAAGTTCAAAGAATAAAAGAAGAAATGTTTTGCTGATTAATTAAAATTGATCCTTAGACCGTGTGAGACTACATTCCATTTAAATTAGAACTCTTGTAAAACAGAAGAACAGAACAGGGAAAAACTGATACTCCATTTAAGAAGAAAAAGTAGCATGATGCTGAATGTCATGCTTTGCAACTGTTCTTTCAATTAAAATACAGGCTCTCTAGACACAGTCCACTGCGATGGATATGGGTTCATGAATGATCGACTTCACGGTATTAATCATGTCATGCGATGTGAAGCCGTCACCATTGGCGTAAAATAGATTCACAATTTGGTTCATATTCCAAAACAAATCCTTACAGGCTCTTGGAATTACGCTACCTTCTACTTGCAAAACTAATCTCAACAATTCTCTCTTCTGCCTACCTATAGAAATCTTCATCTCCTGCACAGCCCCTTCCTCAGCGACTTCACCATTGCCATGTACAAGTTGCAATGCCACTGCATTCAGTTTGCCTTCCTTGAATTCTCTCTGCAACATACCCTCAGAAATTAGTACATAAGTAATTTCATTGAATCCAAATCTGGCAGGGTATTATCTTTCTTTTATCCAAAAGCATACACACAATATACCTCAAAGCTCTGGATATCATTCAGAAGACGACCAGCAGTGCTCACAAGCTTAAATAGGTTGTCATATTCACCACTCCGAACCATCTCCTCCGACAGTTTAGGACCAACTAGGTAAAGTGCTGGGAGAATAATCGGCCCCAATGCAAATGACACATAACCATTTGCCATGTACTCCTCCAGTTTAGGAACCCATCCGTCTTTAGCCCAAACAGCTTCCTTCAGCATAGCGTTCATCAAATTCAGCCACTGCACAAACAAATCAATTATTCTCAGATCATCTATCAAATTAAGGTCCAACATCAAATACCATTTCTCACAACTTGTATCTCTTGCAATAACTCAAAATGAATGATGCAAAAGTTTGCTCTCGTAGGTCTAGATGCCCCAGAACATACGATTTTCAGCAGTCACTCAGTTGCTACAAACTAATGGATCTCGCAAGCCCAAGGTTTCACATCTCCCTTCCTCTTATCCTAAAAAATAGTTTTGAGGAAATAAAATAATGGAAAAAAGTACACAGTTAATCTCACAATCTCAATTATGTGGGTTGTCACACTTCTTCCTTGCCATTTGAGTGCGTCCTCTCCAATCTCACAGACTGCTCGCTTAAGTGCCAAAAATATGATACGGACATGGTCCGAACAGCTGTCTTTGTCAATGTTTACATCCCACCTGGAAAACATGATCAAAAGATGGATGTTGTGTTTGGGACTATAACAAAGAGAATTTGCTGAAACCCCATTAACAAATGATTCTATAAAAGAGACAAATGAGAAAAATGTACTTTTCAACCAACTGAATCAGGTTCACCAGTTCCTCCATAGAACCCCCAACATCAAAGAAGTCATCAATTACAGTCGTGAGGATACCATTTTTGGCCCATGACATTCGTGCATCAGACATTTCAGGGGTAAAAAGAGTTGCAGCAGCAGAGAAGTAACAGTAGGCTGCTTTCTGCCTGGCAAATTTTAGCTCATCCAATTTGTTCTCTACCACCCATCTGTAGACACAAGAAGGACACACTTTGTTTATAAATCTGATACCTAAACAACAATTTAATAATGAAGCTTAGTCGATAACTCATAATTATTTACAATTTTTTTGGTGAAAGGTCAAACTGCAATATTGAGTAACAATGAACCCAAGAAAATGCTATCATGCCAATTGCCAAGGATTGCAGAGTCAAACGCACACACGCATCATGACAAGAAATTAGTAACTGATACGGCTTCAGTTTGCCTATATACTCTGGGTGCAAATGATACTGTTCTTGCTCTCATAAAATAACCTAAGAAACAGATCCTTGTGAAACAACAAGTAATACACACCTCTCAAGATATTCCAGTTCTCCACGGTAAATAGATTGGCATGTGTTATAGTCCTCCACTGCTAGCTTTAGGAAATCTTTGTTGTTAATATTCATTGACCTGGCATAAGAGTCCAGGATTAATAAGTAGTCAACAGAAAATAAAAAATTGCTAACACCAACTTTGTCGGTAAGAACTTGAATCAAAGAATTACCAGTAAGAAGTTTTCAGAATTCCTGAACTGTCTACATTGTAATTCTCAATATATCTCCTGCTGGCCATACGTTCTAAAACAGCATCAAAGGGAAACTTAAGAGCACCATTCACCTGATAATTCGTCATTTAAACCCCCATTCAGTTACTTCAAAGCACCTTAAAAGGACACGATGTTTATAAACGGATTCACGATAACCCAAAACTACCTCTTGGATAATATGTTTTGTAAGACCATCTGAAGGAAATGAAGTATCCGATAACTTCTGTTTCAGGAAATGACTGAACCTTGAGTTTTGTTCTGTAAGAGCTGATTCGTCTTGATAAATGATCATCTGTGATGCCCTATAGACTTCGAGAGCAGCATTCAAGTCTTTGGAGTGTCCATCAAGTGAACTGAAACAACCCCCTTCGTTGGCAATTTCAGATAATCGATCTACATCACAGATGCAGTAATGAAATTTCTGACAAGCAAATATTACCATATACTTCTGAAGTCATCAACATACCTGAAGAGACATCATATGCATTCATTCGCAATACACGAAAAGCTAATGCACAAGTGGCAACATCCGTAAATATCTGATCATCTTCCTGCAGCCAGCATCTATTTTTGTGGCTAACATCATAATTCTAATTCTAACTCTAAATAATAAGAAGTTGTAACCAATTTTATAGGGTACTGTTGCCAAAGCTCAAAAGTGGTTTTCTTGTTTACTGCAAGCATCATATCTGGTTGGAAGATTACCTGTATGTTTCATCTAAAACACTTTGAATTTCCACCCGAAAATGCCGATCAATTCCCAATCTTTGAAGATTATCAACCATGCAGAGACGCACATATAGATCTAGAGGGTAAACTGTTGGAACTGAAGATTCACAAAACATGGGCACCAGCATTCATAAGTCTGATGTAGAGAGTTACTGCACTGCTAAACTAGAGGCAATCATGAAAAAGGTACGTACCAGCATCCCCAAACTTGTCCAAAAGTGAAAAAAGATAATCAAGACAAGCAGCATCGTGATGGTGAGCAAGAGCAGCCGCTGTGGTAGATGGTGAGTTGAATAGAGAACCATTTTTCATCTGGTATTTCATAACCATTTTCCAATCCTGTGAACAACCAAGTCCTTCTGAAACATATGCCAGGTATGATTCGCTCTCTGGTGAATGGCTTTCATAGCATCTAATTGAAGATTAATAAAGCAAAGAAGCGTGAGTAAATTAAGTTGTTAATGTGAGCAGGCACTATATACCCAGCAAACAATTATTTGTTTTGCAGAGGACGTAACATTTGGGTAATTTTATTGTGGAATCAGTGAACAAGGTGGCCAATTATATGAGTAATAGAGCAAATAATTAGATACCTTGTGAGTTGAGAATCCCTGTTACGAAGCATGGCATTGAGCAGTGATGGGTCCAAAGGGAGGTTAAGATGTAAACTTTTAGCATGGTCAAGCATACCGGGAAATATGATGTCAAAACCAATGGGAGAATGTTGATCCTTGTGCATAGCTGAAGCAAAATTGGAGTGAATAAAGTGTAGACCTGCAGGAAGGAAGGAAAGTATGAAGTGGATAAATGAATTGATGAATGATGATAGAAGATGGAAGTAGTAATAGTAAAAGATTAGTACCCTTGTGGATTTGTTGTTGAGCAACACCCCATCGCTTTAAGGCAAGGATAGAAGCTAAGGTGGAAGAGAGAGCATCTTTGAGTAGTAGTTGGGAATGGGAATGGTTATGAAGAGAACGCCAAGAACCGTCAGGTAGCTGATTATGGAGTAACCAATGGAGAGACTGAGGGAAACAAGGGGAGTGAGAGTGGTTGGGAGAAGGAAGCATGGCTACCCAGGCAGTGTCATAGGGAGAAATAGAGAGATGAAGAGGGTTGTTGTTCAAGTACAATTTCCTAATTCTTTCTGTGGTTCCCTCAAAGCTCTGCAGCAAGCAATCAATTGATGATGAATATCATGATCAGAGAGTTATACTGGCAATTTACTCCATTAATTAGCGGAAAAGAAAGAAAAATTGGTGGGTGGGTGGGTGTGTGTAAAGAAGAAGAAGAATTGAAGAAGAATTAAGGAAGATATAGATATACCAGAGTAGTAGGTTGTGTGGCGATGTCAGCTTCAGTGCGGAAAGAAGCTACTGCTGCTTAGAAACAGAAAGAATAAATTTTTAAAAAAAAAAAAAATCACAGTAATTAATAGTAATTAAAAAAGAAGGAAAGTGGTGAATGTGAATGTGACCTGAGGAGGGAGGAGGAAAGGCGGAAGAATGTTGGTGGCGGAGGAGGTGGAGATGAGCAGATAGGGACATGTTTTAATTTAGGTTTTGGATTGGGAATTGGGAGTGGCAGGCAGGCAGCTTTCTTCAAGGCTCCTCCTCCTCCTCCTCCAGGATCATATATACTACTACTTGCTAGGGAGGGAGTAGTCGTAGACTTTGAGTGTATGAAAAACTTCCATAAATGATGATGACGTAATCTAATTACTTTTTTTCTTTTTTTGAATTTCCGAGGAAGGGAATCATATGGTACAAAGATTCGGTTTTGGATTTGGAATTGGAAGGAGCAACTCCCTACACAAACTAAATTCCCACTTTGTCTTACTCTTCCCTTTATTCCTACTAATTAATTCCTCCTTATCCTCTACCACTATTTACTACTCCCTCCCTCCCTAAATTATCGTCATCCTTTCATTTTTCGTTCGTCCCAAAATAATTGTCCACTTTGAAACTTACCTTTTTAGAACATCACTTTTACCACTTTACCCTTACTTTTTCACTCTACATTAATTATGGGCCACATATACATGTACATTAAAGGAAACTACATATTAAACCAATATAAATAATTAAGTCAATTACTTTTTCTTAAACTGTGCGTTGAGTCAACTCAGACGATTATTTAGGGACGGAGGGAGTAACTAGTTTTTTTAACTCATTGCACGTTAACTAAATTATATATAAACAAAATAAAAAGAATAAATAATCTTAAAAGATAAAATAAGAAGAATCGATTTATTAATAATTATACATAAGTAAATTTCTTATACACAATATTTATTATCTTATTAGTTGATTTTTCATTTTTACAGCATATCAATATCTTTAAACCAAAACGATTTGTTACTCTAGAAACTGCGACATATAAATGTCAATGACTAAATGCTGGTTTCTTCAAAAAGATACATACGTGTAATTATTGACTTTAACACTTGTTAATTATCATTGTATATGATACCAGCAATTAAAATTGTCTTCTCTGGAATTTGAAAAACAGTCATACATCAGATGGAGTTAATGACAATTTTAGGATAAAAATATTTTCTCGAACATTGCTTCCTTTCAAAAAATTTGTTTCAATAATGTGATCCCCAAGATTTATGATTATTAATCTTGTTCCATTGCACAACCCTACAGCATGATCAATATTTCTCAATAGTATTACTGGAACCAGTGTTCTAAAACTCCCCGGCTAGCTCCGCCTAGGCCCCGCCTAGGCGCTAGGCCCCTCTCTACCGCCGCGACTTTCTTAATCGCCGCCTAATAGTCCAAGTCGGTGCCTACGTTACCGGTCTGCCAGATAGATAGAAGAATGAAGAAGAAAAAAAGATGAAGAAGAAGGGGGCTGTCTCGAGACTCATAATTTAGATTGAGAAAGGATTGGGGAGGATATGTTAGACTGTGGGTTGTAGGGGCAGTAAGTAGGTGGAATAATATTTTTTATGTTTTTAGTTCTAAACTTGGCTGGTTTATTGCTTTGGGGTTGTTGAGAATTAGGATTAAAGGTAGGTTTGTATATTTTTGTTCATTTTACAAATATAGACAAGTGTTTGATAAAATGAGAAACATAAAAAAAATTAAATTTGTAATCAATGTGTTTGATCTTTGATGTAAATTATCAAAAAAAAAATGGTAATTATGCTTTAATTCTAAGCCCCGATTACGTCCCGACTAGTCCCCTAGGCGCTAAGCGCTAGTGTGCCGCCTAGCGGCCGCCTAACGATTTTTAGAACCTTGACTGGAACACCAATTTTAAGTGTCAATTCATGGTCTGGCAACCCCGAACAATTTATATTATTCAAAAACTCTATAAAATGAATGTTTTCGAACAAACTTGATTTTTTTCTTCCCTACAAATAGAATCTGAACTCAAGTAAGTTCTTCATTTTGAATGATTACTTTTATTAAATTATATTTGTATTTTATAAATAAAGAAATTTATGATAAGAAAATAAGCTAAAATCAAACTAATGAAATTATTTTCACCGTTAACTATTATTTTTGTTTCATAAATTATTTTGACTTTACTAACTTCCATTATATATATTTTTTATTTTATTGACTTCGTAACTGAGCTGCTTGGCCCAATAGGCCCAAGCCATGAGCCACGTGTCAAGCGTGTTTCTTCCGAGCAAGCGAGCAAAGGTGTTACGCGAGCAAGCGGGCAAAACCTTAGCTTTTATCAGGTAAGCTACTTGCGAGATGGGGGCTCAGCTAAGCGAGCAAAATCGATAAACGAGCATGATTGCTCGCTTCGTCAAGAAGAGCCGCTACTGGCTGAGGACATTCATGTCCGGGAAAGATCAAGGTATTAGTTGAGGGTGGTCACACCCGAAGCAAGAATCTTAGCTAGCGATAATGACCGGCAAATTCTCTGGATAATCCGTTGTCATTAGTGGGCTAGTTAAATGCGTTTTCATTAAAAGCCATGACCGCCAGGGTAGTTAATGACATTTATGGGCGGTTAATAGAGATCATGGGCGCTAATGCCAATCATGGGTGGTTATTCATGGTTATTGGCGGTTATGCCTTCCGGTGCATATAAAAGCTTGGCAAAATATGGAGAGAGGTATGTGCAATCTAATTCTCTAGCCAAAACTCTGCCAAATTGCTTACTCCATTGTTTACTTGATCGATTTACACGCCGAGGCCTTTGGCAGGAGTGCCATTGCCCGCTCACGCTTGTTCATTCATATTGCGTAGTCGGGCTGAGGATCTACGACACGCTGAAAGCCGTGTACGGATTGGGCTTATTCAAGGCATCCGCATTTCTTGGACGATCGCTTGGTTCCGCTGTCGGAAACGAAGTTTTGCGGCATTAAGAATGTAATCTTGGATATTGTTCTCTTTTGAAGCTTTAACAATGGCGGGGAATGGAGTTAACGGTGGCAAGTAGGGGATGAGGTTCATCCAAATCCTAGCTTTAATCAAGCGGTTGGGAATAATGTACCACCGCCTCATGATGCCGCCACCAACTCAATCGAGGCGCTGAGTTGACTCGTTGCCCGGAAAGCCGAGGCGCCAGCTGGGTTGGCTCATGAATTTCGGAAGAGGCTTTCAAGGCGCGGCCAACGAGCTATTTACTGGGTCAAATGCACCACCAATTTGTGTTGATCGCAATGGGCAAGCCACCATTGCCCATCAATTGATCCCTTACCGCTTATGTCGCCCGAGCCGGGCCGGTATTTCTCGCATCTGGGTAACTGATGAATCCTCGTCGCTCACTCCCAACCACGAGCAATGGTTCTAAGCGCCATGAACAACTGAGGTAGCAAGGCTAGTCACAAGGTTATTCCAGTGTTCATTCAAGGTTGGGACCAAGAAGTGGGAGAAGATTCGCTCAATCTCGCCGACGACGCTCGCCTTCACCGCCAAGGTCACATGCTCGCAGATTATGCTCACCTTCACCGCGGCGATCACGTGCTTATAGTCGCTGCTCAGCGATCACCAAGAGGCTCTTATGTTCGTCGACATAGAACTCCCTCACCTAGGCGAGCTCATCATTCACATTGCTCTCAAGGGAAAAAGGACGTGCATCAATCACTGCACAGCCGGCAGCCTGGGCGCCCAAAGCTCGTGGCGCAGTCGGGGGATTCCTCAAACCGCCGCGGTTATGGGACCCCACAGCCCTCCTATGCGTGTTACGCCTCAGGGGTGGTTTGCCCGCAACCATAAACATGCATGATTTTGAGGAGTCAAGCGTCGGATGGAAGCCCGGGAGCAAGGCAAGGCTTTAGATGGCAATTTTTGGGTACATCCGCCACCGCTAGCTCCATGGATCGAGAACGCTCCACCAAAGACAGGGCCGATATTTCCAAATATTAAGGAGTATACGGTAAGACCAAGGCCGTGGATTGGTTAATGTCTTTTGAGTCGCAAATCGGCTTGGTGACCTCGACGAGGCGCCAAGATCGGGCTTTGTGGGCGCCGCAAGGCAAAGCTCTAGCTTGATTGGGGCATTGCCCCTGCTCGATCAACAATCGGGCGCATTTGAGCAAAGTTCTTGGCCGATTTTGGGATGGCCGGTACATTGGCAAAGACAAGGGCCGACTTGTCTAAGGTTAAACAAGGCGCACATGAATCAACGGCGAGCTACCTTGAGAGGTTTACCAAGGTCCTAGAGCAAGTTCCTGGACTGACCGAGCAAGAGGTAACATTGTGTTTTGAACCGGATTATTGAAGGTGAAGGTGGTTTCATGGTCGAGGAGTATGCGCGAACCAAAGACACAAGGCAGATGCTTATGCGAGCACAAAATGGTGTGCCTGGGAGACGGCGAAGAAGGAGAAGAAAAACGAGACTAGCGGTTGGGGAAATGCCAAGGTAAATGGCCGCATTTGAAGTGGAGGCTACAATAAAAGCAAGTCTCAAGTATGATCGGCCGAAGGAGTTTCTTCGTGAATCGACTTGACCCCGCTTCAACACGCGCGAAGACATTATGTATGAGATAAGGAACGAAGCTTCCTAACCCACCTCGTATGAATCCAAATGATCGCCGGCGAGAGGGATCGACAAAGAGGTGTGCTTATCATGATGATTATGGGCATACTACGAGGAATGTTGGCCGCAAGGTCATTCGTAAGTTGATCAATGAGGGGCGCTAGATCGCCTCAAGCGAGATGCGCAATAGAGGGAATGCTCCCAGCGGAAGCCCCACCGATCGTGGGGTAATAAATGTTATAATGGATGAGGAGCCACTCCGACACATTGGGAAGCAGATCTATTCCTTGTCCAAAGTGGTAGGATCGACCCGCGACTTTCGCAGATGGTGAACAAGTTATTCAGCCTTTACTCGTAGCGAGTTGGCGAGTAGTGTGGCAAAGTAGCAATCCTTGATTGTCTCGCATTAGCTGATGGCCGGGTCGCGCACGTAATTTTAGTGATACCGAGCATGCCGGGACGCCATGTACTATTTTTGTTTCCAGGGTTGGAATTGAGCGATGATCGCTTGAAGCCATATGCCGGGCTTTAAGGTTTCACAAATCACAAGGTCCCTGGCCAAAGGCACCGCCGAGCTGAGGTGTTCGTTGGTGAGGGAAGCAAGACTGAATGAAAAGATTACCTTCATGGTAATCGACTTGAAATCTCCTTACAATATAATTGGGTGTACCAAGCATGGCTAAATTTCGATGGTGGGGTCAATCCCGCATCGAGCTAAGTTCTATACCTACTCAAGGAGTAGGGTGTCATGAGTCGGCCAGAGCAAAGGCTCGAGCACGCGCGAGATACCTAAAGGAAGAAGCGTAAGTTGACTTTCGAGGATGGCGAAAGCGTAAGATTACGCTAGCACAAAGCGGAGACTTCACATGTGATCAGGACCATCAAGAAGTGGCGATGGTACGTGAAGATTCGTAGATGGTTGCAAGCTCTACGCCACATTGATGGTTAAAGTCGAGCAAGGAGAGGTGGCCGAGCAAGGCCTTAGTATCCTTTACCGACATCGACGCTTGGGGATTTGAAAATTGAATGAGGTTGTTGAACCCGTGGATGAAATTTTGCCAAAGATTGATATCGTAAGAGTTAGTTGAGGTCACGGATGTAGATCGCCTGACAAAGTCGAAGATCGAGCCGAAATGGTATGATGAGAAGCGTGGAGTGTGACACGCCCAAATGCGAGACGAGCCAGAGTTTACTCAAGACGAGCCGGAAGAGGTTGTCATCAATTCTCGCTTATCCCGAGCAGGATCAAGATTGGTAGAGCTCGACGGTAGGGCGAGAGCAAACTTGATTAAGCAATTACAAGACAGCCTTTGATAAGTTTTCGCCTCGCAACCGCAGGATACGCAGGGGTAAATGAGATCGTGGGCCTTGCACTACCTGAATGTTGATCCAAATCTTTCATTCGCCAATTCAAAGAAATGCCTAGAGTTTACTCTGTGGAAAAGGATCAGCGATCGTGAAGAGGTTGAGAAATTGCTTAAGGCGGACATAATCGAGAGATACATTACCCAACATGGTCCGGGCAAACGTGGTAATGGCGAAGAAGTCAAACGGAAAATGGCGATGTGTGTTGATTTCACGATCTCGAATAAAGCTTCGCTCAAGGATCGTATCCTCTCCGCCGAGAATTGATAAGTCAGGATGCCATCAGCGGTTCGAGCTCCTCAGCCTTTATAGATGCCTATTCTCGTACCACTGTGAAGATGGTCGAGCAGATAAGGCTCGACAGCCTTTCCGAGCAGCCAGGGGTCAGATTGTTATAAGACGATGCCTTTTGGCTTCAAGAATGCCGGAGCTACTTACCAAAAGGATGGTGAACAAGGTGTTTAGCTCGCAGCCTCTATGTCGTGAGGCCTATATAGATGATATGGTGGTCAAGACCAAAGGGTGCGAAGCATACGCAGGATTTGGGCGAGACCTTTGCCAATCTCAGAAGAACAAGATGAAGTCAATCCGAGCAAATGTGTGTTCGGGTAAAGGTCGCAAGTTCCTGATTTATGGTGACCGAGAGGGGAATCGAGGCCAATCTCGGTAAAAATAAAGGCATCGGGTCACTGCAAGCTTCCTCGCCAAGCGTAAGGATGCGCAGAGGCTTAACCGCAGGGTGATTGCTCTAGAAGGTTCATCTCGAGGCTCCCAGAGCGGTGCTTGCCTTTCTTCAAAGTTCTTCTGGTAACAAAGGGCTCAATGGACTCCGAGTGTCGAAAGTCAAGACTTCGTAAAATATTTGGGAAGTCCACCCTTGTTGAGTAGTCCGGCTTTCGGGGAAAAGTTGTTTTTTATTTAGCCGAACCGGCAGGCGGTGAGTCACTGCTTTTGATTAGGAAGAAGGCAATGTACAAAAAGCCCGTTTATTATGTTTCAAAAGCCCTCACCGATGTAGCAAGATATTTTTAATGCGTAAAATTGGCTTACTCGCTTGTCGTTGCCGCCGGAAACTTGCTTATTTTTCTCGCTCACTGATTGTTGTGGTACACGGATTTGCCTTTGAGAAAGATTTTGCACAAAACCGTATACTCTCTCGGTCGCTATTTACTTGGTCGATCAATTAACCGAAGTTTGACATTGACTATCACGGCGGGGACAAGGCACAAGCCTTGGCGTATTTTGTGGTCAAACAAGCCGGCTGACTCGCGAGGAAGAAATGGGGGTAAACAACAACGACGAAGAAGCGCAAGTTTAAAGCCAAGGCCGTAATATTGTCAAGCTTCATGTTGATGGTTCAAATTTAGTCGATTGGGAGTGGTGTCAAGTTTAATGTTAGTTCCACCGGAACAAGATGTAGAATTTG
>CM028380.1:139614844-139775437 GCA_013146195.2 Codonopsis lanceolata
TTATTTATAAATTTTGCATCATATAAAATTAGGCGCATTGTAAATATTTATGCAGTTTTCAAAAAAAAAAAACAAAACAAAAACAAAAAAAAAAACAAAAAAAAAAAAAAAATCATTCTTTATGTAAATAAACACTTACCATTTTTTTTAAATATATATATATATGTACATAATTTACAAAGAATAAACATTTGATTTTATTAAAAAAAAATGTATATATTGCATATATACCATATTCTTTTACATTCCTCCAATAACAAAAACAACAAACAAAAACAAAAACAAAAGACAAAAAAAGAGAGAAAAGAAAAGAGGAGCAAGAATAAAATCTCTAGGAAATGAATCCACAGTGCGATTTCCTTTAATAATACGAAAGCTATCTTTATAGGTCTTCACAAAAAAAAGAACAGAGAAAAGAATAAGACAATCATGCCAAGATCGGCGCATGAGTTCAATTTACCCCGATTCTTTAGAATAATTTCCCTTTTAGAAAAATTAAAAAAAAAGTTTGCTTTTGTTCTCAAATAAAGAAAACTTTTTCGATTGAGTTTTGATTTCAAAAACAAAAAAAACAAAACAACAAAAAACAAAAAACAAAAACAAAAAATGAAAAAACAAAAAAATCGGAGAGGGAGAAATGCATGTACAAGAGAGAAAAATTTTCGCAGACGTGCAACAAGAACAAATGCGGCAAGAAGAAGAAATTTTTCGCTAAAGCTAGAAAACAGCCAGAAAACAAAGAAAGAAAGAAAAGATGATATCACCGATACTAAAGAATGCCATGTTATTAAAGAGCTTCCGACCAAGTTTAATAAATAAGAAAATGCAAAGAAGATCAAGAAATATTTTCCACCTAAAAAGAAAACAAAGCTGGGAGTGGGAAGAGATTTTTCAAATGGCCGAAACGATGACAAAAAGAAAATCCCCAAAGAAAGTAAACAACGAACAACGAAAAGCGTTAAAATGCACAACAAAGCAACATCAAAGAACAATTTGCCGCACGGAACATGACAAAGCGGTAAAGGAAAGAAAAGAAGGTATTTTCCTTTTTAATAGTGCATTTGTTTGATGTTTAGGAAACTTTCCTTTAAGGAGTATGATGCCATTCCCGGATTGATAGGGAAAGGTTTTGTTCTTCGTTGAAGGCTAAGTTCTGAGGAGCAATGCATTCCATGCATTTTGGCTATGCGGGGAAACTTTCCTTTAAGGGGGTTACACGCCGGTTTATAGGGAAAGGTCTTGTTCTCCAATAAATTTGAGTTCTAGGAAACAATTCACACCGCATAGCCACAGGCGAACTCACGATTGGTCGATTCCTTGACTAAGGATCGTGAAGCGTCTATCACGATGAAAGCATAGACGCGACCATCGACAGACATATTTACCCCTTAGTCGTCGCACTCATTTGATAAAGCTTTGCCACACTTGCTCATTTAACTGTTATTGTCGCACTTACCCCGCAACGCGGCTTACACCGCCACACATTTAGTCCCTCGGCTCAAATTTGAACTAAATAAAGTGCGATTTCCTTTGTTAAGGAATAAAGTGAGGCGATTCTATTTCGGTAGGTCAGGCCATTGCAACATAAAATATTTTTTATCTCGAATTTGGGAGTCTATCTTTTCAACGATGTTCGTTTACTTGGTAAGCCTCGGTTCGGCTACCCGTAAACTCCATCGTTGAGGGCTCAGAACACCCCAAATTCGTCACCCTATTATTATATTGTCTAATAAATATTACAAAATGAACTACTAATTATTTCTTGTATGTTTCGAAGCAATAAAAGATCAGCGATTTAAAGATAAATAAAACAAAAATCAAAAAGAAAAGAAACAAAAAAGAAAGAAAATAAACAAAGAAAAAGACAAAAGAAATCAAAAAACAAAGAAAAGAAACAAAAAAAAGAAAAAGAAAACGAAAAGAGAAATAAAAAAGAAAGAACAAAGAATAAAAAAAAAAAGAAAGTAAATGGCAGCCGGTTCCCCCTCCCCCCATTTCCCTTAATCATTAAGTTTCCCACTATATATATATAATATACTCCTCTCACAATCACTCTCTCATATATTAGGCGGCCCACTCCCTCTCTCTCAATTCTCTCACCCACAATTCCTCGACCTCAATACCCAGCGATCTCTCACTCCAGCGCCCTCTCTCTCTCTATTTTTTTCCAGCCGGCCCACACCCACGATCTACTCCCTCTCTCTCACATATAATCCCACTCTCTCATAATCCCTCACTCTCACAGTCACAGCCAGGCCGCCCTTTTCCTCAACTCACGCACTAACACATATACTCCCTCCACCCGTCTCCCTCTCACACACACACCACCCGCACACACAAACACACACACAAATACATAAATACTCACACACAAAAATACACATAAATACACACACTGCCGTTATGCTGCCCGATTTCAGACAACAAAATCAACAAATACAAGCAGTCACGCTGCCCAAATTCACACAACACACAACACACAAACACAACAACAACAACAAACACAACAACAACAACAAAAAAGACTCTCTCCCGAGAAGGACGAGGCAGCACCGCGCTTAAAAGGTAACAGCCTTTAAGGGCGTTTTTATTTATTTATTTACTTTCCAGTTCATTTATTATTCAAAGTTGTATTTAAAATCCGGCACAATGTAGCCAATATAAGTCGTTGTGCTGCCCGGATTAGATTAGGAAATATTTTGTAAAAGAGTCATTATAATGACCAAATATTCTTAAATGTGTTTGTAATTATTGGAAGGAGGCGGCTGCGAGTCCGTAAATAATGTAGCCACGAATGTATCTGTTTAATTTTCCCTTGTCAAAATAAGACCTTATTTATTTGCTAGATTAATATAACAATGAGCATTTCACCAAAACGCTTTGAGACCGAAAGGCGAGTCAAGTGCCTAGCACCTTCCCAACTCGTAACTTAGCCCCGAACCCGCTTTATAAAAATCTCCGTTTTTTTTTCCGGTTTTCCTTTTATTTTGCCTTAAAATAAAGGTGGCGACTCTAAAACTTTCGGATCCAGTGGGGCCTCTAGCTCCCATAGTGATCCCGATTGGGCCATAAGGCCATTTTATTAAATCCATAAGTGGGCGTCAATATCTTTTTCTTGCACTTCTATTATCCCTCGACGTAAAAAAGGGGAGAATGAGAATGGAAAGGTAATGCATTCCCATATCCTCGTTATCCACCTAAATAAGGGATAACCCCGACATGTGGAAACCTTTAGTTCCCATTTGGATACAAAATCCACTCAAGGCAACCGAGGCACATTCCAACGTGCTAACATAGACAAGACTCCTCTCGCACTTTGGATTTCGCCTTCCCCTAAACAAGGGAGGGTGGAACGAGGCGTGGTGTCCGCATCGCACGTACGCAGCACTATCAAGGGGCGGGGCACACCTCGGAACCTCACAACAGCCTTATGAAGATATGATCTTACTCAAATGCGGGTATTTCAATGTGCATTACCATAGGAAAACTCAAAATTCAATCAAGGTAATGGAACTCTTAAAATGTTTAATCTAAATTAACTAGCATGTTTTCAAAAGAATCTTCATCCTCCACATATGCATGTCTCAACCATTCTCACGGTGACACTCATTCACTCAAGTGTTTAAACAAGGATGTGTAATTAAACACTCGACTCAACACGACGGGATGAAATTACCATAAGCTTGCGAATCGATCAAATATCCATCACTGAATATGAGTCCAATACACCAATCAAAAGGTCTTTTAAAGGTTGTAACGGGGCTAGGGGTTAAAAGGTAGGATATAAGGATATAAGGTGAATTAAAAATGTCAAAGAAATGTAGTAATAACATATGAATTACTCATAGCTCAATCATTGCTGAATTATGTCCTCATGAAACATAAACCCTTAATCAAAGCACAATTGAAAGTACATATTCGAACTTGACTTCAGTCCTGCTTCTTTTTTCTGAACTGATTTGGTCTGCTGCTACACACTTTTATTCCTTTTCATTCTTTCTTTTTTCTTTTTTTTTACAAACTATTGGTCTGCTTCTACGAACTTTTGTTCTGCTGGTTTTTTTTTTACAACAACTAGATGAACTGAAGCTTTTATTTACACGCAATACTAAGCAAAACCAAACTTAATGCATAACTCAGCCGAACCAAATACAATTTCTCATTTTTCTTGTACCCGACAGGATGCACTCAATTTAAATTTCCAACTCACAAGCTGGATTAAGACTATGATTCACATGAAACTCCAACAATTCTTGACATTAGGTTGATGAAAAAGAAAGTCAAACCGGCGAAGGTTCATTTTGGTTAAAGAAATAAATGGATAAGGCTCTAAAGGGTTAACTAAGGGGTAATAATAAAGGGTATGAAAGAAAAAAGATAGCTAAAAGTAGGCGATTCCTAAATGCCTTAATCATATTGGTGCACGAGCTCATTACTGTGACCTCGAAATGTATACAAAAATGCAAGTTCTAAAATTAACACCCGCGTGCGAGAAACACTCAAAGAATAACCAAGAGCAAAAGTGAATGAAATGCTCCAAAATTGGCCCAAAAACTCACTTAGAAAGGCTAAGAGTCGACACATGCATACCTAACGATTGAAGAAATATTTTTTTGAAAACATGTGAGTCAATCTAGAATATAAAATTTTCAATATGCCCATCATGTATCAAAAATTTCTTGTTTCACAATGAGAATGCACATAAAAAAAGCACAAACATTCCAGCAACATCATTGATCATATCAGAAAAAATAACCCAAAGACATGCAACCAAATTCCCCCCACACCTAGACAATACATTGTCCTCAATGTCAAAAGAAATTATCAAAACAGAAAAGGTGAGGAGAACTTCCCTCATCATGAAGACGGAGCAGGCGGAGACGGTTGAGTAGGATGTTGGTGAGAAGGCCCTGCCGACTGAGATACTGGAATAGACGAGGCAGAACTCGCCTTGTCAGATGAAGCCGAGGAGTCCGGTGGCGGGGCATACGAGTCCGACGAAGAATGCGAAGAGGCAGCAGAAGAAGAAGAAATGTCGACGGGCTCTGTGGATGCCGCTGTTACTCGACGAGGTACTATTACGAGTAAACAGCTAGAACGGCGCCGTGGAATTGAAGGCGGAGCAGGGCGTTGCTTAGGATCCATGGAAAACAGAGGCACTTCAACAACTATGGCAGCCGACGGTGTGGAGAAGACGAAGGATTCGCACGATGTCGGGAAAAAGATGGACTTTGGCACTCAATTTCTTTGAAATTTAAGAGAGTTAGGTCAAAAATCTCCAAATTAGAATTTGGGATTTCTATTTGAGCGGCCTAACCTCCACTAATCATCTGCTTTTTTGCCTTCTTTGTGACCTTGACACTTAACCCCCTGTAGTTTAGTATGCACGCCTTAAAGAAAATTTTTTGCTCTCAGTATCTCACCCAATTCACTCTGTACTTTGTTCTGTACAGGCTCAAAACCTGCTGCCATAAACCAAACTCAAAAGAAACATTAAAACAACAGAAAAATTAATTAAAACTAAGAAAATCTAGAAATTAAAAGAACAATAAAATAAAAAATAATTAAAATAAAAACGTTGGGTTGCTTCCCAATTAGCGCCGCTATTTAGCGTCTGTAGCTAGACCCAATGCCTACTCTTCCTACAACTCAGTCAAATTATTTCCAATGATAACTGGCAATGGAGGAAGAATTTTTTCTCTTGAAAATGGTAATGAAAAAGAAGCAAAATCAAACCTGGGGGTTACCGCCAGTGTGGAATATAATGCCATAGTATTTCCTTGTACCTCCTCACTGCCTTGGAAAGGTACATTTGTCAAACATTTTACGGGCACTAATTCCACCTTGCGGAAAGCATCCCAGATTACATTCTCATCCTTTTCCTTCTTTTGTAGTGCAAATTTTCCTAGAAAAGGTGGAAGGATGACAATTTTATGATTTTGTGCACCCAATTCTCCAGCTTCTTTCTTCGACGAATCATGTTGTTGCACACTTTCTTCATTGTTGCTGCTATCAACAGAATTTTTCTCCTGTGCAATTTCTTCATTTTCTCGAGGATTATTTTCAACTTGAAAATGCAATCTTCCTTGATTTACCTCTATCTTGCTCATGGACACGGCTAGCTGCGAAATTTGATTTTCAAGATATTTTATTCTAGCCTTGGTTTCCTGTCTATCTTGTTGAATCGTGTCAGCCAAACTTTTGATTAAACTCTCAAGCGGAGTTCCTGAACTAGTAAAGGGTTGTGATGGTCGAGATGGTTGGAATGGTAGCCGAATTTGTTGCTGCCATTGAAACCCTCCTACAGCATTTACATGCTCATTCAAATCCTCTTGTAACATTGGACACATATCAGTTGGATGACCAACATTCACGCAGATTCCACACGCCTTAACTTGCTGAACTTGCCCTGAGACAAATTTCTCCAAAACAGAAGTTAAAGTGTCTAATCTACGATCAATAGAAAAAACATTTACCTCATTAATCTTGCTCGGATCATACTGCCTTGTCCAACTGTTGAGCATTTTCAGCCATAACATTACAATAAAATTCTTAAAAGGAAATAAATAGCAAAACCGTTCCCCGGCAACGGCGCCAAAATTTGACGAGTGTCAAATCGTCAAAATTAATTCACCTACTTCCCTAATAACGAGTATAAGGTAAGTCGGGATCGTATCCACAGGGAACGTTGTATTTATTCCTTTTTAGAATTTTACTAAGTAAATAATGCATACGAATTAACTAAGAATAGACTAACAACTAATTAACTGAAAATTAAATATTTTAATTAAGCTAACAGATTAAAAACTTGACTAAATTCAATTCAGTAGAGTCCAACCAATGAACTAATTCTCATCTCGCATTTTACTTCTGATCATAGATGCAAAAATGACTTGTTAAATCACAAATAAACCAGTTATAAGTATCGACAAACGCCTAACACTCAATCTCTCCTTACCGTGTTGATAATCAAGAGACGCTCGTTAATTATCGTCTAACCGAATTACAACCTCCGAGACGCTCGTAAGATTTAATAACCCGATTGCATTAAGAAGAGAGAGACACGATTCAAAGCCATGCATATTGAAGCAATAACATGTAACTAAGATTATTCGTTCCCGTAATACAGTCTGATTATGCTTGTGATGCCTAAAAGGTGCATTACTCGCGACTTTGTTAAAACCGAGGACAATTACGGATCAACAGCGTTAACTAGCTATAGATTATTATCTTAATTAATATTCTGGCCACAAACATCAATTAAACACAATAATCTTGCAACGTGCTAAACGGAGAACGAATAAATATTTGTAATGAAACAAGAGTTGATTCCATTAGATCTCATAGAAGTAGAATGTTGGAGACTTAATTATTCATTGACTGGAAGAAAATATTTAGTTACTAAACATAATTAAAATACTTACAAAAAACAAGAATAAAAATGTTCCAGCAAGTGTTGATGAACTAAAGAAAGAGTATCACTCTTTTCTCCTCTTTCTCTCCAATAATATGTGACTTTTCCTCCCCACAAGTTCTGCCCGAAGTTCCAAGTTGCTGATAAGTTCCAGCCTATATACCCCCTCTTTTTCCCCCACTAAGGCCACTTCTTGGTAGTTTTTTTTACAAATTAACTACCAATAACTCCCTAAAACCACCCATAACTTCCAAAGCAGTTATTCCTTTAATAAAGATATACTTTAATAAGAGGCAACAACTTCTCTAACTGCCCAGAAGATCTGCTGGACATTTCTCCAGCGAGTTGACAACAGCTTCAGTTCCGAAATTAAGACAACACATGCCCACGTGACACCACGAATTTCCATTTCCTTGCAATCCAGCATTCTTTTGCTAAACTTTCTTCATTTGCAGCCTCCCCTCATACCTACAAATATAAACAAGCGCAAATCCAACCAAAAGTGTAATATTTACTCTATAATCAATCATAAAATCGACTAATATTATCACACTTTCGTGCTCCTATCAGCATCCTGCTTTGCTTTTCGCATTTTTGATTTCAGTAACTTGACATTTGTTAAGTTTGAACAGTTCTTGATATCACATGTCAGAGTCATACACCAAAGGTACGAAATTGGGGTGTCTACACCCGGGAACCCACAGTGGCGAATCTGCTGGGGAGTTGTTTTATTTTAAATAAAATTGAGGGCTAGACTCATAAAATAAAACTTTTTTTTGTTTTTATTTGTTTCTGGCTAAAGTATGCTTGTTATATTAATTTATGCATTTGAAAATTGCGTTCCTATACATCCGTGTCTATATTTGTGGATATGATCCTCCATCTTGCAGCAGTTTCGTTCCGATAATTGTTACATGTGTATTTAAAAATATTATTTTTTTAAAAAAAATCAAAAAAAATATAATTAAAAAAAAGATTTGAAAAATAAAAAAATATATATACTATATATATGTGTTACAATAAAATTCCGGGCAGCACAATAAAAGGGCCGGAGCTTTATTTTTAATATTCTTTATTTTCGGCTCTGTATTACTATTTCTTTCTGTTTATTATTCCTTTTTACTATTCCGTTCAATTTATACATATCTGCATTCATTCTATCATTTTATTTCGGGGATATAGGACCAATTTGTAATTAATAGGGGTAGATAGTTTCCCCATTTTTCTTTATATTTCTTAGATTTGGTGTGCATGCTCACTCGCGCTCAAATTAAAAAGCCGAGAAAATCCACACGTAACAGCAAGACAGGCCATATATGTTTTTACTTTTTGTTTATATATCTGTAAATGAATAAAGATGTTACTGCTTTTTAGATACCGCACACACGTGCACGCATATAGGTATATTCCGAACTATTACCTTACACAATGACCAGCCTACCCCCTGCATAAGCCAACGCTAGAATGTATATAGATTCTCAGGACACTTCATAGACCGACCGATTTTTGCGTCTCTGAATTGTGAGTCAGCCCCTGTCAAAAAAATAGAAAATATGGATATATATATATATATATATATATAATGCGTAAGTAAAAAAAATAATAAAGTGCACAAAAAAATATATATAATAAGAAAAATAATAAACAGGGGCTGATTTATTATTCTCTGATGCTCGACCTAGACCATTTCGAATGGCGGATCCTGGAAAGAGTATAGGTCATTCGCCTGGAATTAGTCCGATCTTAGGGAGTTGAAAGGCAAGTGGAATACGTTGGTCCTATACTCTGGAGAAAGAATCCACTATTCCAGGAAAAGTCCTGAGACTGCCAAAATAAAGCAGGGGCTTATCCGGTCAATTGTAGGGAACAAAAATAAATAATAAATAAAATATACTAATAAAAAGGCACGTTGTACTCCAAGCCCAGAAAGCCTTCAGTCAGCCTTTTGATACCTCATCCATAACCCATTTTCCTCAGAAACCTGGCCCAAATTTGGAAAGGCAGAGATAGTACTGGCCGATTGATACGAGAAAGTAGTGCAAAAATCGAGAATAGAGGTATAGGTATCGGCCAGACATAGGCGTAATCAAGTGAGAGTCAGATCCGAGCAGTATGGCAGGGGCTAGCGACAATTGGAACAGCTGGGAACCAGAAGAAGAAAATCTTGTGTACGCACCTCCTCCTGGGCTTGAGGCTTGGCTGAGAAAGGAACTGGACGCCCATGCAGAAAGCATAAGGAATCAGGTGGTAAATGATCTTCTGGCATGTTTTTCAGAAACTCTTGCCACTTTTTCCCAAAAAGCCAAGATCCCAGAATATGTCCCTAATACTTCCCATTTTCCTGAAATAAATTCCCCTGATACCACAGAGAATATCCTTTTCCAAGCCCCCGAAAAGCCACCCAGTGCCAGCCACCAGCCAAATGATGATTTCCTTGCCCAAAGTAATGTGATTTCGAGCACCTATAACTCTAACCCATATCCTCCAGAAATCAACTCTGATCCCCCTCACCTGGATGCCTACTATTACGACCAAAAGAATTATCCCCTTCTTGATCCCTCAGATACCTATTTTCGACAAATGACCTCAGGGAATCTAAAGAAAATCATTTGTATACCAAAAAAAGAATCCCTATTGGGCCAAGGTCCAGGCAACCCAATTCCATTGCAATATTATCTAAGAAAGAAAACTCCACTCAGTTGTTTGACCAAATCCCAATCTAGCCATTTGCCCAAGCCAAGAAGCCGAAAAGAAACAATCCGAAGGCGTTATGATGACCTGCCTGCCCCAAGATCAGAAATACTCCAAAAACTATGGGCCCATGGGATACTGAAGCCCATGGATAATTACCGACCGCCCAAACCGTTACCTATTACCTGGAACCATGCCCAGTATTGTGAGTATCATCGGTGCAGCGATCATCTCACCGATAAGTGCTATACACTCAGAGATGCCATTCAGGATCTCATTGATAACGAGGTAATTACGGTGGCAGGCACAAAGATCTTTGAAACAAATCAAGCCAAAGAGGTCTGAAGGGGCAAGTTAGTCTAATTAGCCATAAATAAAGGTGATGTAAAATACGTCGATCAATAAAGGAGTTTCTAATAAATGTTTGAAGGAGACAGATTCCTTTGAGCTTATTGCTGATAAGCCTCTGCCGAATTGGTATACCACGATCGGCCCACTCCTGACGCCAGCAAACCTAGTGGACCGCTTTGGATATACTATCCCTATTCCTTCCCCTAGCTTTACGAATTGGTCATCTACGGATCCGCTACTGAAAATTGAGGATCTCAAACCCCAGGTCCTCAATAATGTAATAAACCATGTACAGTTTACTTTTAATAATAATCTAAATGTCTTTGCTTATTCCTTAGTTGCACCTACATTAAAAGACGCATTAAATAATAATAATTATGATAATGAGTCATTTAATGAAATGGACTCAAAAGATAAAAATTATTTGCTTAAGCTTGTAAAGTCAGTTGAGCACCAGGAACAACATCATTCATCAGCAGCAACTGAAGACCTGTCCGCTATCAATTTGGGGCTGGACAATGAAATCAAAGAAATCAAAATCGGCAACTACCTGCAAGGTTCTGAAAGAATAACACTCATTGATCTCCTCAAAGAGTTCGTGGACATATTTGCCTGGTCCTACGAAGATATGCCCAGGCTAGACCTAGCCATAGTCGAACACCAGATTCCCATATATCCGGATGCTCGCCCAGTCAAGCAAAAGCTCCGCCGCATCAAGCCAGAATGGTCTCTACAAGTTAAAGAAGAAATCATGAAGCAGCTGCGCATCAATTTCATTCGGGTAGTTGAATACCCGATCTGGCTGTCCAACATAGTGACCGTCCCCAAGCCCAACAGGAAGGTCCGGATCTGCGTAGACTTTCGCGACCTCAACAAGGCATCGCCGAAAGATGATTTCCCTCTACTCAATATTGATATTGTGGTAGACGTCGTTGCTGCTCACAAAGTCAGATCCTTCATCGACGGCATGCTGGGCTATAATCAAATCAAAATGGCCGTAGAGGACCAAGAAAAGACCTCATTCACCACCCCTTTGGGAAACCTACTGCTATCATGTCATGCCGTTAATTTGGGCTGAAAAATGCTGGGGCTACTTATCAAAAGGCTGCCACCACTCTCTTCCACGATGTTCCGTATATTGTCAAAGAGATCCGTCGAGAGGTGCCATACTCCTCACAAACCAGAAAAAGAAGACCTTGTTCGCCCTCCAATCTCAATGAGCTCAAAAGGTATCATGCTTGAGCCACCCTATCTCAGCTTGCTTTCCTCTCACCGCTAGGAAAACCGAAAAGGGCGGCAAAAGTTAGAGGAAAATAAAGAAAAATAAATAAATAAATAAAAAGGAGAAATAAGGGCTCACGAGGCTGAAAACCCAAAAGGACGGCCTAGGCAAAAGTTAGAGCAAAATGAAGAAAAATAAAAAATAAAAAAGAGAAATAAAGGCTCGCTAGGTTAAAAACCCGAAAGGGCAGCCTAGGCAAAAGTTAGAGCCAAATAAAAAATATATATATAAAGAGAAAAAGGGGAGGGAAGGCACTCTTTGAAACCTCGGCATCCTACCTCCGTTCTTCAGCATACGGGAAGCTCGATTGATAGGAGAAAAAGAATAACCACGACAAGAAGCTCACATTAAAAAACATTAAGATATAAAATTTTCAGGTCCTAAGGTGCAACTTATGAATAATTGCCAAAGAAATTTAGGTTATACATTGACTGCATGTACATATCTATTTATTGCCTATATCCCCCCTTGTTTCCCAAAACTATCCCTTTTGCCCTAAGCCCCAAGGTGGTTCATCAATGCCACGGCGTCCGCCCAATGGCCTATACTTCTTCTGCAAGGTACAGAAAAGGCTCAGTCTCATCAGAATGAGAAGCACCAGAAGTGTCCCCGTCCTATTCATTATCCGCATTGTCGTTGTCCTGAGACAGCCAAACGACTTGGGTTCTGACCATTTACTGTTGCCATGTTTGCTTGCGAAGAAAAATGCAGGGGCTATGAGAATAGCCTTATGCCAAGTGTAGTCCTGCAACAATTATATGGCCGAGAACAGGAGGAGGTGACTGCCTTTTCCTCTCCCCGCATATCATAAAAAAAAGGGAAGCCCACTCGAGCCCGAAGGTATATTCCTTTAAAATCCGCTTCGAGATACGTGCCATTATCCATCCATTCGACAGGTATAGCTGGGCAGGTTTACTTTGTGCATGCGTTTTGAGTGTGTACTTTTAATTTATTGCATCATATAAAATTGTATTGCATTGCATAATAAATATTTGTGTGTGTGTGTATATATATATATATATATATATATATATCATTTAAGAAAATAAAGAATAAAAAGAAAAGAAGAGAAGTCCTTAGCTTGAAGAAGCAAAAGTGGCAGAAATATCAAAATCACCGAATCCCTTGGCCCACCAGCATCTAAAAGGTAAGAAAGGTAAGGTGTTCTCATCCTAACTTCAAATAAATAAATAAATAAATAAAATATATATGTAAATATATGTGAATAAACATTCAGTTCCCTTCATATAAAAAAACAAACAAAAAAAACAAAAAATGTGTATTTCAAAAATATATGTTGTATTCTTTTACGTCCTTTTAATAAATAAAAATGCAGTTTGTGCGCCTAAACATATATTTTAGCCATAAAAAAAAAGATTGTGTGTATTGTTTTGCATCTAAATAGTTATTTTTGCATCCTAGGCATCATAGAAATACATTTTAAGTATGTATACTACATTTTGCATTTATCATGTGCATAATAAGATAAGAGAATGTTCATGCATTATGTTAATAGATCATCCTATAATTTTTCTGCATTGCATTTGCATCAAGTAAAGTCGTACATGCATCCATCATGTGTATTTGTTGTCCAATAAGCTGCATTAAGGGTACGCTAAAAAGAAAATAAAATGTCACCAATCATGAAAATAAATATCCCTATAGCATTTACTATGTCCCTGCAGCATAAGCATGCATGAAAAATAAATTTTAGGGCATGAAACATATCTGTTTTGTCTTGTATTTATCCGAAAATGTGTTCAGAAAAAAATTGAATTGTATTCCGAAACGTTCGTTTCGTGAACACATAGCATGCAAAAATATGTTTTAGCCTAGAACATGCATCATATAGCCCCAATTGCATTTATAGTATAAATCATGCATAGTAGGGTCAAATAGTGACAACTAGTTCAATCATGCATCACAAGAATAAATTGCATAAATTTCATGCATCATTTCCTAATTGCATCATTTAGGCATAGATAGGACATGCATAAGCATTATTAATAAAGTCAGGAAGCTTCAAAAGTGCCAAACAATGCCAAAATCTAGCAGATATGAAGTATATCCAAGCAGATCTAAAAATAAAAAGAGAAAAGAAAAAAAGAGAGAGAAAATAAACAGATAATAAGCATGCAAATAAAGAGAAATGGCGAGCATGCAGAATAAAGGAGAAGAAAAAAATAAGAAGAAAAAAAAAGAAAGAAAAACAGAAAAAAGAAAAGAAAAAATCGGGAGAGGGGAAAATGCATGTACAAGAAAAAAATAGGAAAATTTATAAGTGCATGCAACAAAAGGAAATGCTTGTGCAAGAAAAGAAGAAACTGGGTTGAAGCTAGAAAATGGAGCGAAGAGAAAAAAACAGCAGTGGGAAAAAAGAAAAATGATTTCAGTTGTAACCAAGAGATGCGGCAGCAAGAAAAAGGAAGTTTCTAACCAAGGTTAGAAAGAGCAGTAAAGAAAAAATGCAAAGAAGATCAAGAAAGATTTTTCGCCTAAAGCGAAAATATAGCGGAGATGGGAAAGATTTTCCAAAAAGGTCGGAAAACTGTGACAAAAGAAAATCCCAAGAAAGTAAAAAGAAAGAACAACGTCAAAGCAAAGAAGAAGCAACAAAGCAACAGCAGCAGCAATTTGCCGCATGGGCACCGCAAGGGTAAGAAAAGGAAGGTATTTTCCTTTTTTCAGTGCATTTGTATGATGTTTGGAAAACTTTCCCTTAAGGGCCACGCAACCCCGGATCAGAGGGAAAGACTTTGTTCTCCGACGAAGGCTGCGTTCCCGAGGAGGCAATGCATTCCATGCATTTTTAGCTGTGTTGGAAACTTTCCTTTAAGGGGCACGCAACTCCGGATCAAAAGGGAAAGGTCTTGTCCTCCGACGAAGGCTGAGTTACTGAGGAGACAATTCATGCCGCACAGTCGCAGGCGAACTACGATTGGTCTGATTCCTTGGCTAAGGATACGTAGGCAGTCTATCTCAATAGACGCGACCATCATAACACGTTATATTACCTTTGCAGCACTCATTTGATAAAGCTATGCCGCACTTGCTCATTTTAGCATTGCCGCACTTGCCACCGCAAAGATTTGGTCCCCGGCCGAATGAACTACGCAATCTCGGTCGATTCCTTGTTAAGGATACGTAAGGCACTATTTCGGTAGGCATGACCGTTGCACGAATGATAGTTTAGGTTTTGGCCTGAACTACGTTTGGTCTGATTTCCTTTATTAAGGAATACGTAGGCAGCCTACATTAGTAGGTCCGACCATCAGAGCACTTCATTTATATATCTGTTTAAAAACTACGACAACCTGTTATAACCGACTAAATATGTCTAGGTTATGGAGTTTGGATAGCATGATAAACTGTTGTATTATAACTGTTACCTATTGCATTTCTCTCCCATTTTAATTAAACGAAATTGGAGAGTATATTGTTTATCAACGATGTTCGCCTACTCAGTAAGCCTCGGGTTACCCATAGACCCCATCGTTGAGGGGCTCTATAGACACCCCAATTTCGTATGCCTGATATGTGACTCTGACATATAATATCAAGAACTGCTTAAACTTAACAAATGTCAAGTTACAAGAGTCGAAAATGCGAAAGGTAAAGCAGGATGCGCGAAACAAGAATGAAGGGGTGAAAGTGCCAAAATAGACTTTGAAAAGGAGCATGGCGCGGCCAAAAAGGCTAGGTGGGCGCCAGCGCCATACGAGGAGATGTCGTGGCGCTAAAGCATGCTACAAGAAGCCTGGGACTTAACGATTGTAAATTGTGAAGGCGGGTGTACATCCGATGATGCTCGCCGAGGAATTTATAATTCCCGATGAGTCCCCTCTCCACCTATAAATAAGAGTGCCGGGCTCCCTTCTGCACTCAAGTTGTTTACGGAGAAACGCTGAGAAATTCTCTCCGCGTCTCAACAACGCCGAATAGAGAGAGAAGTGAGATAGGTGTGTGTAGCCCACCAAAGCTTCCAAACCCCGTCCAAACTCCGGCAAAACACAAATCCTCCGGTTAAAAGTGATCCCTAGCCTTTTAGTTAGGTATCCACCCTACTTCCCCGGCCCAAAATCCATAAAGTAAGCCGTTACTCTGCCCGAGTAATAGGCTGAAAAACACAAAAAGTAAGCCGTTATTCCACCCAACCAAATAGGCCAAAACCACCGAAATTAAGCCGTCATTCTGCCCGAGTGAGTGAGCCAAAACTACCATAAATAAGCTGTCACTCTGCCCAAATCACAGCAGCAACAGCAATAAAAGTCTCCCTCTCCCGCGAAGGACAGAGCGAGCACACTCCGCTCTAAAAGGTAATAGCCTTTAAGGGTTTTATTTTTATAACAGTTGTTATTTAAATCTGGCCCAATGTAGCCAATATAAGCCGTTGTGCAGCCCGGATTAGATTAGGAAATATTATGTAAAAGAGCCGTTATAATGGCCAAATATTTTTTAATACATTTGTAATTATTGTAAGGGAATGGCTGCAACTCCGTAAATAATGTAGCCACGGATGTATTTGTTTTATTTTCTTGTCTTTTAATGCTTTATTTATTTGCTAAATAAATATAACAATAAGCATACTTTAGCCAAAAACAATTTTTGAGACCGAAAGGGCGAGTTAGGTGCCTAGCACCTTCCCAACTCGTAACTTAGCCTCCGAACCTGTTTTCTATCTCTGGTTTTCTTTTCTTTTTTTGGTTTTGCTTTATTTTGCCTTAAAATAAAGATGGCGACTCTAAAACTTTTTGGATCCAGTGGGGCCTCGAAACACTCCTTCTTTGCACTTTCTCGTTTTCCCCTAAAAAAGAGAGAATGAGAATGGAAGGGTGATGTATTCCCATATCCTGATATCCCCTAAACAAGGGATAACTTGATGCAGGAAACCCAAAGCTCCCATAGTGATCTGAAACGGGCCATAAGGCTATTTTTAATAAAATCCATAGTGGGGGCGTCGCAACATTTTTTTTTTGCACTTTTCCGTTTTCCCCTAAAAAAGGGAAAATGGGAATGAAAGGGTGATGCATTCCCATATCCTGGTATCCCCTAAAAAAGGGATAACTTGATGCGAGAAACCCAAAGTTCCCATATTGGATCAAAAATCCACTAAAGGCAACCGAGGCGCATTCCAAAGCGCTATCTTAGACAACACTCCTCTGGCACTTTTGATTTCGTCTTCCCCTAAAAAAGGGAGGTTGGAATGAGAGCAGTGGCTGTCCCGCATCCGCACGTACGCGCACCCCTATCCAAGGGCGCGCGGGGTGCGGGCACATCGTCCCGGGAACCCACAATTATAAACTTGTTAAATTTCAAGGTATTAACATGGTGCATGTCTTCTTGAGCATGTATCTAGAAACTATCATGAAGGGAGCATGCTTGATATTGAGCATACAAAAACAGGGGATTGGGTGCTTACCTTATTCGAAACCCAACGGTTGGATGACAAAATAAATCAAGGATTAAGAAACTAGGGAGCAAGAGCTTCGATTTGGTGGTCTATACTCGAAAATCCGATGGTTGGATCTCCGGCAATGGTGCAAGCAAGGTGGAGGATCTGCAAGCTTCTCTTTCTCTCTCAAGAACCCAGCAACAATGGTGGGAATGAACAAAAATGGCTGTCATGGAGAGTATGGGGAGGAAGAAGGCTCAAAGGGTTCAATCCATGGTTTGAGTTATTAAGCTTCCTATTGGACAATTCATGTTGACCCTTGATAAAAATACATCCAAAGGTTGATAATAAACCTAAAGAGGTCACAAAACATGAGGGGGTTCGAATTGGGTTCAAATGGGTTTGATGGTTCAAGCCAAAAATTGAAATTCAGCAAATCCTGTAATTGTGATGTTTCTAGACAGTCAATCTTATAAAATCGACCATAAATAGCTCACAACTCCAAATGAGGTGATTTTTATTTTTCTGAAACTGGACTCATTAAAATATATTTTAGCTTTTCAAAATACTCCATTTGGACTTATATTCATCAAGATATGGTTACTACAAGTTCAAGTAGAGAAGCTGAATTCTTGAAAACAGAATTCTGGCACAGCCGTAAGCCAAGACCTAATTGTGGTACTTAGACACCTTGGAAAATTACCAAATTTTACAGAGAGTATTCTAACATATGTAGGTAAAGCATACTAAATTTTTAGAAAATTATCTTTAGTAGATTGGTACCAGAATTTTCCCGAAGTTTGCCAAAAAACATGACTGATCTGTGAAGAAATAAATTGGTCATCTTATTACCAAATGCAACAAGTCTATGAACAATGATTGTGCAAGCATGAAAAATACTAGTACACTTGGTCTAGAACTCAAATGAGCTTTTCGCAAGTTGAAAACACAAACAATACAAGCAACGAATGCAATCCCGAGAAACCCTAAGACTCAAACGAAGCAACAATGCTTCTAAACTCTCAACCATGCATACTATGATCAAGATTAATGCTATAAGTCATATATGAAGGGCACTAAAACTCCAATGAGACTTAGTTAAGTTCAAACACGCTAAGATGAATATCCAAAGCATTAACGACAAAGCATGCAACGCATAGAAGACATTCAAACGACTATGATTGTAACCAACCTAATGCAAGCATGATATGAACAATATGAACTCTCTAACATATTAAGGCATACGTTAAGCATGTTATGATGATGTTATACAAGTAATGGGTTTGGGTTCTCACAGACGATGTGTCGGCGTCGGCGTGCAAGGAGACTGTGAAGTGTGAAGTTCTAAGGTTTGTTTTGGGAGAGAGAGAGAGATGTCTTTGCATTTTGAAAATTTGGTCTGGGAGGAAGACTTTTGTCCGTATGAGAGACTCTTGACAACTCTTGTCCATAGGCTAAAGGTGAGATATTTTAAAATTTAAAATTATATAATTAAAATAAATTATAAAACCATAAATATTAATATTTTAATATGGCGATTCGGTTCAGAAGGAAAAATCGCAAACCGAATCGAATCGACCGATTTATAAAAATTTCAAACTAAAACCGAACCATCTTATGTCAAAACCGAACCAAACCTACCGATTCGATTTCGCGATTCGGCGATTCAGACTTGCACCCCTAGTTGAAAGTGTACCCCTTGGACACTCTGTAATTTAAGACTAATTATTAGTCTCGGGTTGTAGTTAACGCCATTTATGAAATAGGATTGAATTGGAGTACATGGATTGAATATTTTTGTGTTTGAAACTCATATGGCCTAGCCCACCCCGCGTAAGGCTGCGGGCAAAACGAGCAAGCCTACAAAAAATGAAACTGAAAGATAATTATATTTAATATTGTACATTTATATACCAATATACCAACAAATGAAACTGAAAGATAGATACGCAGTCAAAGGATGATTTTCTTCCATCACATACTCAACAATTACATAGCTCGTTACTAATTTGTATAAAATTGAATACAGAAGAAGCCAAGAAGGTGAGAAAACCATGTGAGGGGTATACAATATAAAGTTGGGAATCGTGCATGTATGAAGGTGGGAGAGGGGAAGAGGGAGAGTGATACTTGTGACGGTGACGTCGGTGAGGATTGGAGGAGCCGTCATTCTAGATCTTGGGATCTGGAAGCAGCAAGCAAGATGGGAGATAGAGTGTGAGAGCGAGAGAGCGAGATATGCAGGAGGGAGGAAGAGGCAGCTGCGTGATGCCGTCATGAATCGTGAATTGATCTCTGCCGCCGTGCATTGTGATCTCTACTGCCGTGAATATATCTGCGCAATCGACAATCGTATATCGCAATCCCTATAGAAAGTTGCTATGTGTGTCTATAATTGTCTGTATGAACTAGTCTATGAAGTATGACTATAAGAGATTGAGATTTGAGACCTAAAAGTGACACATAACCCCTTAAGTTAACTTTGGATAAAAATGGGCCTGGGCCTCTATTCGGTGCATATGTGATATACCATATGTGCAATGTTTTAATATTAAGATTTTAACTCATTAAGTCAATCCATAAATGTGGGGTCTGCCCAGGACCATAAGCCCCGACCCAGGGTGAGGCCCGCATCCAATGGGCATCTATATCATCAACCCCGCCCTTTTTAGGTGGCAGGCGGGCACATGCTTTAGCCCTATTTGATTCTAGTTTTGACCTCAAACGAGTTTATATATGATGAGTGACATTTTTGTGTTTTTTGATCATCGATTGTCTATTTTTGTATATGCTTAGAAGTGTTTTGACATCAGTTTGGTTGATTTGTAGTCATATGTTTGTTACACATTGTCTAAACAATTGAATGAAATTCTTTTTGTTATCACAATATCTAAGCAGTTGGTTCATATCTTATAAGCAACAGCAGTTTGGTTGAAATTGTGTTTGTGTTTTATTGTCTTTGTATAATATGAATAATTTGGTGTTTGTTGGAGCAGTTTGGTTGATGATATATATGAGGATTGCTTACATAAAAAAAAACAAACGTTTCATTCATTTACAATAGGCAAACTAAAAAGAATACATTAGGGGTTTAATAAGGTTCCATTTTAACACATATCCAACAACAAAATGTTCAACACCACAAAATTAACCCCGACCATTTTGATAACACTTCCAGACTCCGATAGTTTAATCATGCCCAATTATGATTAAAATGAAGATGAGGTTGAACACGAATGATAACACGAAACAATATCAAATGCATTTGTTATTTTTTAAGTTTCCACTTCAACTCCCTTTAGAGGAGGATCAAATCGGAGGAAAAATTGACATCCCCCTTTTACCTGAAAGAACAGAAAAATAAACAAGTAAATATAAATAATTTTCTAGAAAATTAAAATTAAAAAAAAAATCAACAACTTGCCGCATATCTTTCACAACCCAAAAACCTAATTCCTCGATTTTGATCGGTCCATGATGTTCACATGACAGCCGTCCTTCCACAATGGCAACGAACTATGTTCATCGTGATTTTATTTATTAATTAATTATGTAGACATCTTGCTGCTGTTGGTTCATTCAAATAGCTTGCAGATTCTTTACAAAATTAATTTTCAGAAACAAAACGTGCATCACATGGGTAATAACCTAGTAACAAATATAATCGAATGAATTGTTAGATAACAAGATGATTTTTTGTGTGGATGAAATGAGTATATATATACCCAAAACCTGGTTTTCTCACAAGGTTCATATTACAAAACAAAAAAATGTACAAGGTTTAATTTGCAATAAAAATGGCGGGAGATAACAACTGGTTCGGCCAAGGTTTATTGTGCAAGACAAACAAATGTATAAGGTTTAATTTGTAATAAAAATAGAGGGAGATAACAACTGGTTTGACCAAGGTTCATTGTGCAAGACAAATAACCGTACAATGTTTAATTTGTAATAAAAAAACGGGAAATATAATTTGGTTGCCACCAATGTCTTGTCGGCAACCAACTTAGCTTCCCGTTAAAAATTTAACACCTCTTTGACGGAAGATTTTAATTGACCATGTGTTTTGTTTTGTTTTGTTTTTTTTTTTGCAATTATCTCGCTAATTAATTAGTTTTCACCAAAAAAAAATTAGTTTCTTTGTAACCACATTACCCATTGGGCAAAAGAGAGTTGTATAAAGTTAATAACATGAGAAAATTCCGGGCCACCCCTTTCATTATTTTTTTAACAACTTATGTCATGTATGTTTTCTTAATGGGAAAAGACACTTTTGACCATTAATGAATCGGGCAAGCGATAAAACTCAATTTGTGCATCGAGATGCATCAATTTGTCCATCGCGATGCATCAATTTGTGCATATTTATATAAATGAATCAATTTGTACATTGCGGATTCTCGATGCACCAATTTATCTATCGTGGTGCATCAATTTGTGCATATTTACAGAAATCAGTCAATCAATTTATATTTAATATATTTGATTCCTACCTTAATTATAATATCAAGTAAAATAAGAAAATTTTGACTAAATATTTATAGAAATCAATCAATGAATATTCAATCTATTTGATTCTTACCTTAATTACAATATCAAGCAAATAAGGAAAATTTGACTATATATATATTTGCGAAAATCAATTAATCAATCTATAAATCAATTACCATATCAATGAAGATATCGGTTGAAAAAAATAAACAAGGTACTTAAGCAATAAAAAATTTGTTAAAGGGGACCGATCCACAATTTCTCCTATAAATTTGGGATGAGGAACGAGCCCGATGACAAATTGGCAGTTGGATGGAATATTTGGAAAGGATCAAAGTTGTGGAATTATTCCAAACATATATATTAGCAAATTAATGAAAAAGTTTGGTTGAAATAACCAAATTAGTACTATAATAAATTGCCATTAAATAATGAGAAAACATAACAAGACATTGAACAAAAAAAAACACCTATAATTAACTACGACATCATGACAAATTAAGTAAATAAAAGACGCGGAGGGAGCGGAATATCTTCTTAGTAATTAAGGGTTAAATTTAGGGACAATCCAAATTGAAGGGAGTGAGGGGCGAACGGAGGGATGGGGAGTGTAATGCCTTGTGATGTTACCGTCCTCCATGTTGTAGATGCCACTGTCATCGTCAAAACCTCGTGGTATGTAACCACAACAGTCATAATAATGATCGACGTAGTATATGCAATTGGGCATGCAATATGGACAATCACGTGTTGAAACTGACAAGGAATAGTTGTCGCCCAAAAACAATGCTTGTTCACTGATACTGTTAATTTGAACCCACCTTGGGTTCCCATGACCATGATCCGACGACAATTTGTAAACCTTAAACCTCTTGGTCATGTGCAACAACGTGTCACCCAACAAATACAAATACTGTCTTACTAGTAATAGATCTCCGTCCTTTGATTCCACAAGGTAAAGGTAAGTTATATTTGCAGAACGACGACTAGCTTTAACTACAATTTCGCATCTTCTTGTGGTAACATCAACCCACACAAGGGCACCACACACACTCACCGCGTAGGCTTCACCTTTATAACATATGATATCTGAAAAAGTTTTTGTTCTATCATTCGCATCAAGTGTGATAGTTTCCCAAGCCTTTGCTTCGGGTTTCAAATATGCCAACCTATCCTTATTACTGTAGATTAGTAACACACCATAATTCTCTCTTTTTTGATTTAATTGACTAGTACCGTGGGACAATAATATGGCCTTCCTTAATAAATATTTGTCATTATCAATCCCGTATTTCAATATGAATTATATTTTCGTGATCAAGTTTTTTTTTCGTTTTGGGATTTAATTGTCATCTAGATGTGATTGTAAGGGTAAAATAGGCATAGCCTATTTTATCTTGTTTTCACCTTTCTTGGTCAAAGAAGGATCTTAATTTAGTCAGAGTTTATTTAGGTGTTAGTTTTTGGTTAGAATATGTTTGGTAATTTTGTTGGATTTTGGTAGGAAAATCTTTCAAAAGATTTTGGAGATTTTGGCTATACATGTTTGGTAACTAAATCCCGGTATGTAATCTAGTTATTCGAAGAATCATGTTTTTATTAGGAGAGATATCTTGCAGTTTTATAGCTAATCTTTTTCCTAGTAGGAATTGTTCTCTCTTGCCGTGGCTTTGTAAGTTTGTGTTTATATATCGAAGGCAGTTTCTCGAGCAGAAAAGAATCTTGAAAGAGAAAAGATAAAAAGCTATAAACTGAGAGCAATCTTCGAAGATCCGAGCGGTATTCTCTCGTTTTCACACGGTAGATTGTAGCATCTGATGTTCCAACATCAGCAGCTACATTGAGTTCTAAAAGATTGTTTTCGTCTTTGTTCTTCGATTACGTTTTAAGGAATTGAAGTTCTTTCTTCCCACGTTTGGTTTAGTAGTTTATGTGGGATTTTTGGTTCTCCAAGATACTTTATCTTGAGAGAATTTTTGCTAGGTTATTCATTGTAAAACATTATTGATTTTAGTATAATTTGTGTGGCCTTGAGGCTTGATCTACAAGTATTAAACTTGTAGATTGTTTTTTGATTAAAATTTGTCTTCAAAATCTATTGAAAGCGAGTTTCTATACAATCTTCATTGCTCTTGTTTTTGCTATTATTTCTTGTTTTCATTGTGTCCGCCATTGTTGCAACAATCAACGCAACATTGGTACTCACATTGACTCATATCTTTGAGAATCCGTGGTATCACGTTCTTTCAATTGGTATCAGAGCCTTCTCTTGATATCACTAAGAGTCGATTATGTTTAAAGTCGTGATGGATTCTCAGTATGAGAACGTGGTTCGCCCTCCTACTCTTACAAATGCTAATTATTCTATTTGGAAAGTCAAGATGCGCATCTTCATCAAATCCATTGATGAAAGAGCGTGGCTTGCTGTTTTAAATGGTTGGAGTCCTCCCAAAACTGTAGATTCGGATGGTGATGTCAAGATCACCAAAGAATCTGAGTGGACCAATGATGATAGGAACAACTTGCTTCCTTTAACTCGAAAGCCTTGTCTGCTATTTATAAGGCCTTAGATGCAAATACTTTTAGGGTGATAGCAAATTATGAATCTGCCAAAGATGTGTGGGAGGCCCTTCAGACCTTATGTGAAGGACCTGCCAGTGTTCGTGCTTCTAAGCTAAGAATGCTCACCACTCAATTTGAAAACACTAGGATGCATGAGTCTGAGGATATAATGACATATTATGGAAGACTTCTTGATTTATCCAATTCTGCTCTTGCTTTAGGAGATCCTATTACTAATGAGCGTCTTGTCAGCAAGATGATGAGAACTTTGCCTGAAAGGTTCAATGTCAAGATATGTGCAATTGAAGAAGCACATGATATTGACAAGATGAGTTTTGAAAGATTGGAATTCTTCAAAACTTTGAACCGAACCTAAACGATCAAATAAAACATAAAGGCAAAGGAACTTCATCATCTTCTACACCCATTGTGAAAAATATTGCTATGCACTCGCCCGATTGATCTCTCATGTGATTTGCTTGAAATTCAAAAGATATTGATGAGTCGATTTTGGAGAAGAATCAATTGCTCTATTGACTACTAAATTCAAAAAAAATTTGAAAAATAAAAGTCAAAATAGAACTCCATCATCAAGCTCGAAAAACAATTTCAAACCCGATTCTGGAAAATTTGTTCCCAAAGAAAATTCTTTCCAAACTCCAGAAAAACCCTTCACAAATCCATTTGCATCAAAATCATCCTACAATGGTAAGAACATTGATTCTATACAATGTAGAGAATGTCAAGGTTATGGCCACTATGCTAACCAATGTGCAAACACTTTAAGAAAAAAAGGCTTGAATTTCTCAGCAACCTTGAGTGATAGTGATGGAGAAGATCCAGGTGATCTTATCACCTTGAATGCTGTTTATGATTCTGATTCTGAAAATGCAGATGTTTCAGCCAATGTGTCACCCAATGCTGCAACATCAGGAGTAACATTGGGAGATACATTGAGCGAGAGCAGAAGCGATTTCTTGTTTTAATTCCACAATTGCAGAAGATGATGGAGACACAGAGTCAGATCTGCTGGAAGGGTACAAGGAGTTGTACAAGGATTGGGAGAAGAGAGCTCACCAAGTTACATTACTTGGTAAGGCAAATGAGCTTTTAAAAAAGGCAAATGAGGATAAAAAGAATGCATAGTAAGGCTGGAGAGTTTGCTAAGCAGAAAGGATGTGGAGATTGAGCAGTTGAAGGAGCAGCTTACTCAAGCAAAAGAAACCATGACCAAGTGGAATTCTAGCAAACAAAAGGTTGATGATCTGCTGAATTCTGGTAATACATCCAGGTCAGGTATTGGTTTTGTCCCTAAGGTATTTGTGAAAGAAGGAGAAGGAACATACGGAACTAAACAGCGATGAAAGTTTTGATGAAACTGTTTTACGTGAAAAACCGAGAGTAAGAAAGAAAAATTATGTTTGTCACTTCTGCCATAAGCCTGGTCACATACAACCCTTTTGTTTTCTGAAAAAGGCTATGTATGAGAATGAAATAAGGCAAGATTTCTTTGGAAAAGCTCAAAGGCAGAATCGTATGAAGCAGCCAATACACCAGCCAATGCAGCAACATTGGAAACCTCATTCGAAGACAAATCAGAAATTTTTTCAAAACACCAACCCAAAAGCTGTTAAACAAATGTGGGTTCCCAAAACTTGTGATGATAAGTGTAGAGCCAAATATTGTGAGCCTTTTGATATATGTCTGGTGCTACAATGTCACATGATGAAGTGTGCAATGTTACTTTCACTTCATTAAAATCTCATGTTCTTTGGATCTTGGTATTTTGACGGTGGGTGTTCTAGACATATGACGAGTTCAGTGAGAATTTGAAAGAATATGTGAGTATCAATGGTGGATCGGTGACATATGGTGGTGGTGCCAAAGGGAAAATTGTTGGCAAAGGAACGTTGAACGTTGAGGGCCTTCCAAATCTCACAAATGTTTACCATGTGGAAGGACTTAAGACAAACTTGATCAGTATAAGCCAGTTGTGTGATGATGATCTTCGTAAGGTTTGACAAACATTCTTGTGAAGTTTTAGATCATAATAACAAATGTCTTCTAACGGGATAAGATCATCGATAATTGTTACATGTTCACCAATAACCAATCATGTCAAAAGCAAGTCTTGATGTAATGATCTTTGGCATCAAAACTTGGTCACATGAGTTTTCGTAAGCTCGATGAGCTTGTGAGACATGATCTTTGTTAAAGGATTGCCAAATTTGGAAAGGAATTATTCAAAAGTATGTGGCTCTTGCCAAAAAGGTAAACAAACCAAGGCTTCACATCTTCCCATAACACAATGCACCACATCCAGATGCCTAGAGATGATACACACTGACCTTATGGGTCCCATTGAGATAGAGAGCCTAGGTAGAAAAAAATATACCTTTGTTTGTGTGGATGACTTCTCTAGATACACTTGGGTGATATTTTTAAGAGAGAAGTCCGAAACTTTTGAGGCTTTCAAAATTTGGTACACCGTGTAATGAACTTGTATGATCTAAAACTTATTAGAATTAGATCGATCATGGCACGGAATATGAAAACACATCCTTTTCTAATTATTGTGCCTCCAATGGTATTTCACATGAATTCTCTGCTCCCAAAACTCCACAACAAAATGGAGTGGCGGAGAGAAAGAACGAGACATTACAAGAAATGGCTAGGGTAATGTTAAACTCAAAAATTTGGCTAAAAGATTTTGGGTGAAGCATTAAATCGCTTGTCACATTGGAAATAGAGTCTTCTTAAGACCAGGTAGCACAATGACCCCTTACGAAATTTTTCTTGGTAAAAAACCAACCTTGAAGTACTTTCATGTGTTTGGGTGCGTATGCTATCTTCTCAATGATAGAGACCAACTTTCCAAATTTGACTCTAAGAGTGATAAGTGTGTTTCATGGGATATTCCACAAATAGTCGTGCTTATAGAGTTTTTAATCTACGAACTAAGACTATTATGGAATCCATGAACATTGTTTTTGATGATCTAACCGATCTTGGTCACAAAACTTCTGAAGAAGATGTTTCAGGGATTTTAGATTTTGGAGATTTTGACCCGAGCGAATCCAAATCAAGCGAGCAGATCTACGGTGGTTCGGTGAAGAAATTCAGATGTGTCACCCAATGTGCTTCCGAATGCAAAGCAACATCGGAAGACACATTGAACAAAGCGAGAAGATGAAGTTGCTGAACCGATTCAAATCAGAAAATAGTCGTCAGTCTGAGCAGAAATTGACATTCCAAGCAAGATCCGTAAGAACCATCCTCTCACTCAAATTATAGGTAATGTGCGTGATGGTGTGTCAACAAGGAAGAAAGGTAAAGTGGATTACAAGAAACTTGCATGCATGTCCACACTTGAATTTGATGAAATACATGCTTCATGTTTTGTTTCCACTGTTGAACCTAAAAATGTGCAAGAGGCTCTCAAGGATGAAAGCTGGATAAATGCCATGCAAGAGGAACTAGATCAATTCACAAAAAATGATGTTTGGTATCTAGTTCCCAGACCCACTTCAATAAATGTTATTGGAACTAAATGGATTTTCAAAAACAAAACAAATGAAGTGGGAGAAATAATAAGAAATAAAGCTAGACTTGTAGCTCAAGGGTATACACAGGTTGAGGGGTGGATTTTGATGAAACCTTTGCTTTGTAGCCGCGCATTGAGTCTATTCGCGCTTCTTGCAATTGCATGTTTTCTTGACATAACTCTTCAACAAATGGATGTGAAGAGTGCATTCTTAAATGGAATTCTTGAAGAAGAAGTTTTCGTTGAACAACCAAAAGGGTTTGAGGACCCCCATAAACCCAATCATGTGTTTAAATTGAAAAAGGCTTTGTATGGCCTCAAACAAGCTCCTAGAGCTTGGTATGGTAGGCTTACAGATCACCTTTTACAAAGTGGGTTTAGAAGGGGAGAGGTGGATAAAACACTGTTTATTCAAAAACAAGATAAACATATTTTGATTGCTCAAATTTATGTTGATGATATTGTGTTTGGATCCACCTCCAAATCCTTGGAAAAAGAGTTTGTAAATTGCATGACTTCCACATTTGAAATGAGCATGGTAGGGGAGTTGACCTATTTTTTAGGAATTCAGATCAAACAATCACATGAAGGGATGTTCATATCTCAAGCCAAGTATTCTCTAAACTTGGTGAAGAAATTCGATCTTGAGAATGGAAAACATAAGAAAACCCCTATGGGTACATCCAATAAACTTAATAGAGATGAAAAATCTGAAAGTGTTGACCCTACCTTATATAGAAGTATGATTGGAAGTTTGATGTATTTAACTGCCACCCGTCCAGATATCATGTACAGTGTGTGTTTGTGTGCTAGGTATCAAGCAAACCCCAAAGTTTCTCACTTGAAAGCTGTAAAAAGAATAATTCGATATGTTGGTGAGACCTTTGGTATGGGTTTGTGGTATACTAAACACACAAACACTAATCTTGTTGGATTTAGTGATGCTGACTGGGCTGGCAGTGTTGATGACATGAGAAGTACATCTGGTGGATGTTTTTATCTAGGAAACAATCTGATTTCATGGTTTAGCAAGAAACAAAATTGTGTAGCCCTATCAACAGCTGAATCTGAGTATATAGCTGCTGGTAGTGGATGTACACAACTTTTGTGGATGAAACAAATGATCAAAGATTATGGTTTGCACAGTGATATCTTAACCATGTATTGTGACAACACAAGTGCGATAAGCATTGCTAAAAATCATGTTCAACACTCAAGAACAAAGCACATAGATATAAGACACCATTTTATTAGAGACTTAGTTGAACAAGTCATTGTTTGCATTGAACATGTTGGAACAGAAAACCAATTGGCTGATATTTTTACTAAGAGTCTAGACTTTGAGAGATTCATAAATCTTAGGAAATCTCTCGGTATGTGTGCCATGTAATCCCTCACTTTATTTTAAAAAAAAATTATTTTAGGCATATTGCATCGTACTTTAGGGGGCACACTAGTTTCACTCTGTATGTTTTTAGTACCTTGTTTGATTGTCTTGGTGATACATTCAAGAATGTTTTGTGATCTTATTGCTCAAATTCTTTTCACCCTCTCCCAATGAAGTTGTACTAATATTGAAAAATTTTCTTTCAAACCACAAAGGAAAGAGCTACCTTTTGAAATTTTTAGGATGCTGCAATTTGTCAATGTACTATGAAGTTTAGACTTGCATGGGTTGATCTTGACTAAATTGACTCCTTTTAATTGACAAAGTGTGAAAGCTACCTAACGGAAAAGAGCTACCTATGAACAAGGTTGTGGCATCTTTCTTTTGGGACTATGTATTCTCGAATTTCATGGGTTGATCAATAAGTAAAGTTGCTACCCTTGGTAAATAGTGTGAAAGGTTCCTAGTGGTGTCTGTCAAATTAGCTTGAAATAAAGTAAAGCTATTCTCATAGGGAAATAAAGTACCTATGATGTTTATGGGAGTAGTTGTGGTAATTTGGTGAAAGCAAAGTGAGAATTTGGACATAAAATCACAATTTTTGGCGAATGTGTTTTCCATTGCAGCAACATTGGGAACTGCATTTGGATGATCTAGACATATCACATGTGTGTGTTTGCATTCTTTCCTTTCATTATCTCTTCTGCATTCTTTAGGCATGTTTTCTAGGTCATATAGTTGTTGAATATCAGCCTCCTAAGTTTCTGTTCTTCAAATTGGTGCAGTTTTTGTTTCAAGTTCACTAAGTCGACATTTTATGTGGCTGTCTAAACTGTTGTGTTCTTCATGAGAATCTGATCTGGTTTTTATTGTCTGTGTTTGGCAATTTTGTGTGGTTTCAATCCTGGTTAAGTATGATTTGTGTATTCTTAAAATACTTGATGAAATAAAAATTTTTTTTGAAATCAGATTGTGATTTTATTCTCCACATATCTCTCATGTTCATAACAGCAGATTTTTATCTTACTTCTATTAGGCAGTTAGCATTTGATTTTTATCCACTTTTTGAAATTTGATTTTGTGATCTTGGGTCTTCTCACCTTCTCTCATTAATGACTCAACGACTAATTTGAATTAGTGGAAGGATTAGTGTTCATTCTTGCAGAAACACAGGTCACTGCAAAAAGGCATTCTCTCTCATTCTCCGGCGATCTACTCAGTCCTCGATCATTATCCAAATTCAATCTCTTCTTGTTCTCTTCATTCATATTCCACCTATCATCTTCAAATGGCTTCCTCTTCGTCTAACCCTAAATTCCCAAGACCTGCTTCTCCATCCGATGTAGCAACAAACGATGCTACAATCAGCCCTAATTCCTCTCCTGAAAACCCAACTACAGCAATGGTTGTCTATCAATCTTTTCCCGAACCTCTTACAGTGATTCTTTCGGGAGAAAAGGGGAATGAAATTGACGTTGATAATCCAGGGGATTTATTTGGGTTACCTAAAATCGGTAACCCTAGCACACGTCGATCGAAAAGACAACGAGGAATTCCGGCCAACTATGAGAATCCATCTGTATCGGATGTACAAGCGGCAAAGAAAAACAAGGTTGGGCCAGGATTTTTTAAAGAATCTGTTGAAATTGAAAGCGATCCAGATGATGTGGATTTTGTTCCTCCAGTCGGCTCAATTCCCCCCGTACAAGAGTCATCTCCTCCTCCAGCATCTCCTACACCTACTCATGTTCAGGATGACATTCAAGATGATGATTATCCTATTCCCTCGCCTCAGGTTGTGTTCCCAGCCGACTCATCTCCTCCATCGAGAAAAACACCGGCTGTGGACGTAAGTTTTCCCTCTGCCTCCAGCGATGACATTACAATCTCTGATGAAGATGTTGCTGTAACTGCAAATTTAGTCAAACTGAAGCAGTCGTTTTCTTCTCCATCCGGTCCGTCTCAATCGCCTAAGCCAGAGGCTATGCCAAGTCAGCCCAGTTCTTCCGAATTTGACGATAGTTCTGATAAGAACTTCGAAGGAAAAGAGGGGTCTCCTGAAGATAGCGAAGACTCAGAAGAAATTCCCGTGCGTTTCACAAGAAGCAGACTTGCCAGTTCAAATGTTGCACCCAATGCTGCAACATCCAAACACGCAAAATCATTGGGTACCCCCTTCTCTTCAAAATTTATCTCCAAGGCTGCTTCTGCTAGATATAATATTTCTAGGAATATTATTGATGAAAGAAATGTTGTGTCCTCAATGTTGCAAACATATAATCTCACATCCTTTTTTACTGATAGAGGACTCATGAACACCATTTCCTTAGCCGCACCATATTTTAGGGAATTGATCCATGAATTCTATGCTAACATTGAGAAGAGAATTTGTGATCCCTCTGATGCTAGCTTCGAGAAAGTATTTGTGAGAGGGAAGTGGTATAAATTTTCTCCCTCAATCATTAATTCAATCCTTCACACACCTGCTTCTGGCAATTTTGATTTTCACCTAGACCTGGACTCTTGTGTAGTTGAAATGACAGGTGGCAAATTCTCTAAGTGGCCTGTTAAAGGAACTTCTCTTAGCACCTCACAGCTCTCATCTCTCTATGCATTTCTTCACAAAATTTGTTGTGCAAATTGGTCCCCCTCCACCAATTCCAATGTAATCACAGAAGAACATGCTAAGGTCCTTTATCTCATTGGGACTAAGGCCTCTTTTGACTTTGGGTATTATGTGTTTAGAAAAATTTCTTCCATGGCTGAAACAGGTGGTGACAAAAGGTCTTTGATCTTTCCCTCCCTCATTTATAAAGTACTTGTGTCTCAGGGCTACAAACCTTTCCCTTCCACACGCTTGTCACCTCTTCTTGAACCCCTCCATTTCTCTGCCAAATTATTAAAAGGTGATAGAGTTGTTAATTTGCCCCTTCCTTCTCCACAAGTTCCTGCATCTTCTGGACCTAACACCTCACTCCCAACAGCCTCTCCTTCAGTTCATGTTCCTCCCATTGTTTCATCACCTGATGCCACATCTAATCTATTTGCACATCCCACTGCCCCAATTTCTGTTGCCTTTGTCAAAGAACAGTTACACATGGTTAAATCTCAGATAGCCATTCTCACCGCCTGCACTTGTTCTTTCTTCTTTGGTCGCCAAGACATCGCTGGAACTTCATTCTGGTCAAATAGGGGGTGAAACTGAAGCTGCCTCTACAAGTGTTCCTGAACCTTCTCCTAAAGCTGCTCCTAATGATGGTCATAATGCTGAAGCTGAAGCTGATCTTATGTAATCCTGAAGATTGGTTGTTCTCATCCTGATGTTGGTGGTTCTCATGGTTTATTCTGAACATCTGTTTCCGTCATTGTATGTTTGTGATGATTGGAAGCTTTGAATACTCTTTGGTTTGTAATAAGTAGTTCTAAACATGCTTCTTGTGGTTTATTCTGATATCATAGTTAGGGGGTGCTTGTCATTTTTAACTCTTTGCAGGTCATCTTTGGATATTCAGGATTTGACCAGAAATGCTCAACAAAGGGGGTGATTGTAAGGGTAAAATAGGCATAACCTATTTTATCTTGTTTTCACCTTTCTTGGTCAAAGAAGAATTTTATTTTAGTCAAAGGTTATTTAGGTGTTAGATTTTGTTTAGAATATGTTTGGTAATTTAGTTGGTTTTTGGTAGGAAAATCTTTCAAAAGATTTTGGCTATACATGTTTGGTAACTAAATCTTGGTAAGTAATCTAGTTATTCGAAGAATCATGTTTTTGTTAGGAGAGATATCTTGCAGTTTTATAGCTAATCTTTTTCCCAGTAGGAATTGTTCTCTCTTGCCGTGGCTTTGTAGGTTTGTGTATATATATCGAAGGCTGTTTTTCGAGCAGTAAGAGAGCTTGACAGAGAGAAGATAAAAAGCTATAAACTGAGAGCAATCTTACTGAAGATCTGAAGCAGTATTTCTCCCGTTCTCACACCAGCCGATTATAGCATCTGATGTTCCAACATCAGCAGCTACATTGAGTTCTAAAAGACTGTTTCGTCTTTGTTCTTCCTGATTCTGTTTAAGAAAGCTGAAGTTCTTTCTTCCCACGTTTGGTTTAGTAGTTTATGTGGTATTTTTGGTTCTCCAAGATACTTTATCTTGTGAGAATTTTTGCTAGGTTATTTGTTGTAAAACATTATTGATTTTAGTATGATTTGTGTGGCCTTGAGGCTTGATCTACAAGTATTAAACTTGTAGATTGTTTTTGATTAAAATTTGTCTTCAAAATTCTGTTAGAAACTGAGTTTCTATACAATATTTTGCTGCTACTGTTTTTGCTATTATTTACTGTTTTCATTGTGAATGTCATTGTTGCAACAATCACTGCAACATTGGTACTCACATTGACTCATATCGAGAATCCGTGGTATCACGTTCTTTCATGTACTAATAGGTAGTCAACTCAATAAAAAAAACAAAAAAAAGAAAAAAAGAAAAAAAAAAGGGGGTTGGGAGGGACGGTTGTAAGAAGGAAAAAAAAATTAAGGAAAAGGGAATTTGGGGTTAGTTATTTTGGTGTGTTGGAGTAGGTTTCGATATTATTTTGATCCATTGTCAATTTGGTTCCTAAACGGAAAAAGAGAAATAATAATAATAACTAAAACTAAGTTATTAAAAAAAAGTAAAATAAAATTTGTTTAATGCGGGAAAAATGTCGTTTAAATAATTTAGTGTCTTTTCTGTATTTGTTGTTAGATTTGAGCCAGTACGAGCATCAGTGCTTTACACGTACAAGTTTTTGTCCACCATTTTTTTGGTAAGGGATTATACTTTTTTAAAGTTATTTGATCATCATATTTTATTCGGTAGGTTTCCGTTATAACTTTATTGGCTTAACATTTTCTTTGTAAACTAATGTTCGGCATTCGCCGATATTTGCTTTGAACTCCGTCGAACCTATTTTGTTCATAATCCGAATTTTGAAACTTTTGTAACCCATGTTTGACTTATTGAAATATCAATCCGTTGAAAAAATGGATTACATATATTTTTGGACGTTTGACTTTATTTGGAACTCCTCCGTGATCACTAAGTAAAATAAGTTGTTACATGAAATATGTAACATTTGTGAACTTTGAATTATATGACACCACTGGACATGTGGTGAGGTTATCCGGATATACCTTTAGGCCTGTTGCGGGTTCAGGCCCATTGGGGCAGTTAGTCAGGTCGAATTGACCACTTAAGTGATCATAGAATCTACGGGTGTTCTTTGTTTCCAACTGGAATGGGACGGTTTGCGACAATTGAATATTTCGTATTTGTTTTGAGCTTTATCTTTCTTTTGGAATTCCTAATTAGCATTGTATTCGATTATATTATTTCTATATCCGATAAATATAGTTATTAGTCCTGTTAAATTATTTGACCTTTGGCGAAATATAATTTTTGTGGTCAACTCCTCCTTAGAAACCGAAGTGGTTGTATATGAACTTATTGGACATTGTTCGCTCACCCCTTTTTTTCTATTTTTCTTCAAGTCGTAAGTAAAATTTGAAATCCTTTTGGAATCAGGTGGATCATTTGAAGGGTGGCTCGGACGAGATTAATTTTCTTATATTTGGTAGTTATTTTTCTTAAGGAATAAACATTTGTTGGGATTTATGATGTTTATTATACTTTAGAATTTGTATTAGACCGTTATGTATTTTGGATAGGAAAATTTGAATGTTTTATTTTGGGTATTTTTGTGGGTTAGTATTTAGAAATGGTGACGTGACCAAATTGTGGGACTGCGGTGTCGGTACCGAGTTTGGGGCGTTACAACGCCAACTCTGGTGATTGATATCCATCAACAGGAGAATGAGGGATATTTTAGGAAAAAAAATAAAAAATGGACTTATGCGATTGGATAAAAAATAGCGCACCAGAGAGGTTATAATTTCTAAAAAAAAGACCGACTCGCAATTATTCATTTTATTACTAATGGACTATTAAAATGCCATTTTTTTTTCAAAAGTTTAACTTTCAAACAAGGACTCTTTACCAAGAACGGAGGGAATACGTAATTAACATGATATTTAATGACTTTTTTTTGGGCCAACTGTACATATTATTACCTTTTTTCTATTAGATAATATTTAATCAACAAATATATACTTCTTTCGATCCAAAATTATTATTCAACGTTCCCTTTGTGTCCATCAAAAAACTATTGAAATGAAATATGCATCCGTCTTTAAATTATCGTCATCTTTTATTTTTAGGACGGATGTAGTAATGTTGAAGTCTTTTGAATTATTTGATACATCTTAAAATCATAATGTGACTAAATGATTATTTTTATGTTTGCTTTTTTTCAATTGAATAATCATATATAAAATTATATTGTAGAAAATGATTAATTTTTAAAATTTATAATAACTAATTTTATTATTATATATTTTTAGTTAAGCAATGTCTCATAATTTAATTTTTTAATTTTGTATATATGATTTAGTTGCAAAACATATATCTGCTTTAAACACGGGTACAAATGTTTCACCATTTTCAACCCTTTTTTTTTTTCCTACCTTTTTCTTAGAGTGAGAGAGAAATGTCGTCGTCGTCGCCGTTTAAAGGAGATATTCTGAGAGGGAAGGTAGCGCTATTGACAGGGGGAGGATCGGGAATTGGTTTTGAGATATCCAAACAGTTCGGTGAGCATGGTGCCTCCGTCGCTATTATGGGCCGTCGCAAGTCCGTCCTTGACTCTGCTCTCTCCGCCCTCCATTCTCTCGGTATTCCGGTATATACAACCTAATCTAACTCTCTATTTAATCTTTCACTCTTCAATTCGATATTCATCCAATTAAAACAATTCCTTTTCTATTTGCCTTTCAAATAACCTAATACAGCTTGGTTTTTGTCAACCACCCATTCCTACTTATCAAAAAAAAAAAAAAAAACACCCATTCCTTGTTTCCTGCGCTCTCCATATCTTCTTCTCTCAGTATGTTCATATCTTACTGACTGTACTAGTCTACTGGTCTGTGGGTTTATAGTTAAAACTATAAGGACCTTCGGTCAAACTGGTATTCTTTTTCCTCTCTTTGTAACCACCGAATCATCTATATTGTTAAATTGGGAGAGCTGGTGGATTTCACTGTGTGGTTTATTTATTTTTGATCAGTCTCGTGGGCCGGCTTTCATTTTATTTGTTATGACATCTTCAACATGGTGTTTGGAACACATCATTAACATCTATATTCTATAACACAAAATTACGAAATATTTCGTTGTTATGTTTTCCTCCTTTTTCAGGCAGTTGGTTTCGAGGGAGATGTTCGCAAACAGGAAGATGCAAAAAGAGTTGTAGAATCAACCTTCAAACATTTTGGAAAGCTCGATATTCTTGTAAATGGTGCAGCTGGCAATTTTCTTGTGTCCCCTGAAGACTTGTCTCCTAATGGCTTTAAAACAGGTATCGTTAAGTTCTCAAGGTACAGTCAGCTTGTTATGCATGCAACTTTTTTCTACAGATGTTTCTTAACCACTAAGCTTGTAACTTTAGAGCTGTACTATTATATCCATCTCATATCCAAGACAGTCTGAAAGCTATTTTTTTTTTTCATCATATGATGTCTAAACTTTGATTAGTGAGTGATATTGTAAGTGATTTACTTGACATTAACTTACTACAAGCAGTCTCCCAAATTGACTCTTGTGGTTGTGGCCTTGAACCTTTAAACAGCTGTACTAAGAGCGAGAACAGTGGATGATTCATCAATTATCAAATGGGTATCATCATTGCCAATGGGGTTTTTTTGGGGTCATTCTTCACCAAGAAAAAAAGGTTTTTATTTTTATTTTTTTATTGAAGTACTCAACATCGGATTAATATTCTACAATTGCATAAACAAATTTATTTATTAATATAAAGTTATTGGAGTTTGTGCCACCATTGGGAGTTTTTTTTTTTTGTCGCTTAGGGTTTTTTTTTTTTATCAAATAAATGGTGTAGCTACTCCAAGAGTAGCCATGGAGTAGCAACCATTGGTCTTCCTCTTAAGATGAAGAAAGCTTAGTATTTTGTTGTCCATACTAAATCCTCCCTCCGTTCCGGGCAAAAAGTCCACTATACTATTTTGGATGTTTCACTTTAAGAATCCACTTTCTAAAAATCATGTTTATCATACCCATAACATTTCTACTTTACCATCCACATTTAATATTAACTTTTTGATTATACTCAAGCATTTTTGTAATTATGACCAACTTTAATGCTAGTTATATATATCTTAATTATTAGACTTTTCAAACATGGACTTTTTGGGTAGAATGGAGGGAGTAGCCAACTATGCAATCCCAGAAATTTGCAAAAGTGAGATCAATAATGTATGCCTCTACCCCTTTACCTGTCAATGGAATTCTTCCTGCCCCTACATCATTCACCATGTGATAAATGGATGGGTCTGCTAGAGGTAGTTGCGCGCACGGCGGGGAGGGGGAGGGGGTAACCTGCGAGTGAGCTATTTTCTCCTAAAAAAACAATGCATTTTACTCCCCACTCTTCATATAATAAGGGGTCATGTTTTCATAAAAATTCCGTTTTTGGATGATGGCAGCTGAATCTAAATTTCATATTTACTTATCTGAAAGAATTATAACTATCTTCATGTAGCAAGCTCCAGCTTTGCTTCTTCAGAATTGGAACATTTAGCATATATACGTCTTCCCCGAAGCGAGTGTGCCACCAACTACAGCAGCACCAGACTCTAAACTTTTCTAAATTTATTGTATGCTTTGAGCTAAGTGTGTGATTGTGATTGCCTTCTCCAGTGATGGATATTGATTCTGTTGGTACTTTCACAATGTGCCACGAGGCTCTGAAATATATCAAGAAAGGAGGACCAGGAAGATGCTCATCTAGTGGTGGGTCAATAATAAATATTAGTGCTACTTTGCATTACACAGCAGCTTGGTATCAAATCCACGTATCTGCAGCCAAGGTTGGTGTGTTAGGTGCTTCTTATATGCTTACACTTTTCTGAAGCACTCATTTGTTTATTTCCCTTATGCTAGGCTGCTGTGGATGCTATTACAAGAAATTTGGCTCTGGAGTGGGGTACAGATTATGATATCAGAGTCAATGGAATTGCACCTGGCCCTATAGGTGATACTGCTGGCATGCGTAAACTAGGACCTGAAGAGATTAACAGCAACGCTAAAGATTATATGCCTCTGTTTAAACTTGGAGAAAAATGGGATATTGCTGTTGCAGCTCTCTACCTTGCATCTGATGCTGGTTGGTAAACTTGAATGATTTGCTTCTGAAACATGATCTTTTCATATTTTAATCGACTGTTCAGATAGTTAGTTCAGATAAAAAAATCAGCTGGATTTGAACCTTTTGGAGAAGGCTCTTAACACTCAAACTTGCAAAAATATTATAGATACAGAAATTTCAAGGAAATAAATATAACAGCCAAAGAAAGATGTTAGAAATTAGATAATTTTCCCATGGTGAGGCTTATTGAGATTTTCAATTCGTGGAAGTGGTGATTGCTATAAGCACTAGAAAAAGGTGTATCATATGAGATCTGGATGACTGCAGTGTTAAACTACTACTTATATTACCATTACTCAATGATGTGTCATTGAATGTTTATGCCCATAAATATGTAGTTATGACTTCCGCTTTCCTTTTTTTTTTGGTGCCAGGGGGTGTGGGGGTGTTGTGATTGGTTGTTAGTCTAGTTGTTTGAATGTGAAAAATTAGGGTTTTAGTTAGTGGGGTGGCAATGACTGGCACGACACGATAGCACGAACCAACACGACACGATTATAAAACACGATTACAGAGACAAATGACACGATAAGCCCAGCACGACACGACACGACACAACACGAAACACGACATGAAAGACACGAAATTGTTAATATATTCAAAATAATATTTATTGCTATATTTATGATCAAATAAGATAGATAATATGAAAACACGATAATGAGGCCCGAACACGATACGATAGCACGAATCGCCACCCCTTTGGAGGGGCTATTGAAATTTCTACTACGGAAAACAAAGGATGATAATTTGTCAAAACTTTGGGAAGGCTTTTCCTCTTACTGTCAATAATGTATCCTGTAGCCAGTATCCTACTGCAGATGTGATTTCAGCCTTCCTCCTTTTCCAATTATTTTTCCATTTTTCTCTTTGTTTTCTCTTTGGGGTGGAGGGTTGTTAATGCACAGTTGTTTGAATGTGGAAAATAAGGGCTTAGTTCTCTTATGTTTTTCTTTGAAGCTATGGAAATATTTACTTGGGGGGGGGGGGGGCACATGCAAAACATTTCGAAACTTTTGAGATGGCTGTCAACCTCACCCCTCCAAAGTTCTAAACCCACCCACTAATGTATACACCTATATGCCAATGTCTATATTTTTACTATTTGTTTGTAATAAATTTCCTTGTCCATGTGAACTTGAACAGTTTATGTTGCGTGACTCTGTCATCTTGGAAATCATAACATGACAGTATTGCCTTCTTTTCCTTGGATAACTTGGGAGACTTTTTCATTGAGGAAATGTTGAGCCAAGCCCGGGAGAATCCCAACTGTCAATGTAGACTCGTAGATGTCTAACCCCATAAGGCTGACGAAGAGCTGTGCTCTCCCATTGGGAATTTGTTTATGCAAGAGAGATGTCAAAAAACATAGTCTCTGGACCTTGTTTATTTTTTTTCATTCTTGATCTGAGTAGTTACTCACCTTTTCGTTGTGTACATACATACCCTTGGTATGGATAAACTTTAGTTCTCACTTCTTTTATCCTTAATTATGACATGAAGGTAAATACGTCAATGGGACCACCATTGCAGTTGATGGGGGACTTTGGTTGAGCCGGCCACGCCATCTACCGAAGGAGGGAGTGAAGCTTCTTTCTCGTGCAGTGGAAAAAAGATCTAGATCTGTACCTGTTGGAGTTCCTACGAGCAAACTCTAACTCAACAACAGTGTATTTCAGAAAGAGAGTAATTATTTTTCAGAATAATTTGGAATCTATTAACAGCCTTATAATGGAAAACACCTTTCAACTTGTAGAAAGAGAGAGCCTCCACTGTGTGGCAAGAATTATGTCTGGCCTTGGACTGAAATTTTGCTATGATGGCAGTAAATGTTGAACCATTTCCATTTGCTTTTAGCGAGAAAAATGGTTTAAGAAAAATACTCAAATGCACAACTTCTCAGAGCACACGGGATTTATGTCGTCGACCTACTAGAAAAATCAGCTCATTTGACATCATTTCAAAGCACGAGCGGTTGCAAGGATGATATGAAATTGTGCATCATATATAGGCCTGATAATTGTAATCCATTTTCCATTAATCTATTAAATCCATTAATTTTTTTGGATTAATGCAGGTAGCCCGTTTTAACCCAATAATATCAATGGGTCGGATTGGGTTAAAACGGGTTAAACCTATTACCCATTTCAACCTGTAACTTTTCATGCTATAAATTGATGTTTTTGGGGGAAAATGCTGGGTTGAGACGGGATGACCCGTTACTCGTTTCAATTTGACACATTCCGATCCAACCCATTTTAATTCGTTTGATACTTGAGTTCTAATGAGTTTCGACATGTTTAAACCCATTACCCATTCCAATCCAACCCAACCCACCCAATTACCATGCATAATCATATAGCACAGAAACAATGTGGTTTCTCAGAACACACGGGATTTCTAATAAGAGAAGAAATATAACATTCATACATTAAAAGCAATTGGAAGCAAAAATTTGAAGTAGCCATTTACACAAGATTCTAGCTACACCTGATACAAATTATGTGTGTTTCCTGCTTGCTTCGGAATACGTGAAGAAGATTCATCAATGTTGAAGATTTATAATGTGAAGTGCACGCGCAAAACAGGTCCAATGATGTGAATAATTTAAACTCGATGGTAGGACTTCCATCGATGGCTGAAGGGGGTAGCAATGGTTTGGTTGGTTTTGCCCTCAGAAAGCTTTTTTTACGCTTGACCACAAGTCAACGAAGGCGGCATTCAAATCAAAGACAATACCAAAGCGAGTATTATTAACATCTGTGGAGTGGCGCTGGGTAAATGTCCAGAGGTTGATAATGCATGCGATCACTGCGAGGCAATGGTCCTTCCTGAAAGATGTCAATCATGATATGTCGGTAACAGAACAGTGCAAAGACGAGTAAATCAAGACTACCAGCAACAAAGAAAGGTGAGGAAAACAAAAGATGGGATAACTTTTCATTGACAGGCTATACAAATATATTTTGCCAGCCAAGCAGAGCTTTTCTCCAGAGTTGAGCTGCCCTTCTTATAAATAAATAAAAACAAACTGGAAATTTCTGCATGATATGATTAACATAATATGTAGGACAGAACCTTCCAGAATTAAGTACACTGGGCCAGATAAAACCATAGCCATCACTGGAACTAGAAAAATTGGGGTAAATGTCATGTAGTACCTCCCTCCATCTCAAATTTAGTGTTCCTTCTTTGCAAAATATAAGTTGAACTTTTAGGTCATTTTAATAGTATAAAGAAGCCAGGTTTTGTTTCAAGGGATCAACATTATTTTAAAGGTAGATACAGTATCTGACTTTAGCTCAAATGTGGGTCAAAAGTATAACAAATCACTTTTTTTTTTTCCTAAAAGAAAGGGAGTCAAAATTGATATAATGATTTGGTGGCAAAAAGTCACTAGTTCTGAATTGTATATAGGTAATAAATTGTTAATGTTCAAACCAAAAGGGGGACAAGTAACCCCTTTAGTTCTCTGTGTCTCACCACCAAGTACATACACACAAATGCCTGGAGTATTTTCAAGTGCACATTTGAACATGATAGATAGCGAAGGTGAATTCATAATTTCAAACAAAAATTGACGCTCATTTTGGAAAGAAAAAAAACTCAAAAAAATGACTCAATTTGAAATGGAGGGAGTATCATGCACTAAGGAGGGGGTAGAGAACATAAATGTCCAAATTGCAGAAAAACAGTGAGATTATTAACTATGGTTGATGTCTGATAAAATCTAAACCACATACATGACAGATTTTATAGTTTTCCTACTTGCTAAATTGTGAGTTTATTTCAATAAATCAGGAAAAGTAGAACCTTTACACATGGTAGACATAGAAGTCTTGGTATTTAAGATGTTTTCAAAGTCGCTGCAATTTTCAGAATCTATTTCTTGTAGATGAATCGAAATTAAGGACAAGAAAGGTACCTGTTCTGGATTTATCAGGTCCTCAGTAAAATCTTCAATTAGCTGTGGCGACAATCCACGTATTCTCTCTTCAACTTCCTGGATTAAGAACATAAGACATGAGTAAACAAGATGATATATAGCATTAACTCGTATTGTCGGATTTCTTAGTTGAAAAAGGCAAACACTAAACTTATAGAATACCTTGTAGTTATTCAGTTCATCGTCAAGTTCTCCATGATTGAATTTGATCATTCCACACAGTGTTAGACAAGGCTAAACGCAAGATAGAAATACAGAGGGTTCTGTGACTTTTTTTTTTGATAGGTAAGTGTGACCCCTTATTGGTATGAGGATTGAAACCAAGGACCTCAAGTTCATTGCTTTAGTGCCCTTGCCATCACTCCCACCCCTTGTGGTCGTTCTGTGACATTTGTTGATGAAAATTTTCCCATTTTTACATGATAAGTTGACAACAAACATAAGGAGCAGTAATGATTTGGAACTTGTGCGTCTGTGCAGTAAACAGGTTTCTTTGTGTGATAAGAAAAGAGGAGCCATAAACAGGTTTTTTTGATATTCATTGCATTACCGGTACAACTAATTAAATCCAGAAATTTTCAAAACAACCACAAACACGAAAGCTTCATAAATGATAGCAGGAAAAGCACACACAAGCGTTAACAGAAGTTGGAACAGTTGTTTTTACTCTTACCAATCCGGTTATCCTCGATTTTTCCAGTAGTTCCTTTGTAATGATATCCAGTATGTGTCTGTTGGCCATCAAGCCATTCATTGCAAGTCCTTCAGTCTCATCAATATACTGCCATCGATACCAAAAACCATTAATTAGATCCAGAAAGCTGTAAAATAAAATGCTATTATAACGCAAGAAATAACAAGATATTTCCCCATTAAATGCCTCGTAAAACTGAATGAAACATTTACATCACCTTTCCAGAACAGAAAGCTTACCACACAATTCCGTGCTTTCAGAAAAGCTCACGTACCAACTTCGCTCTACATAATAATTAATAATTCCATATCTTTGTTATCTTTTCTTTTTCTTTATTTATTAAAAAATAAAATAAAAAGGTAGCGTTCATTCCTAGCAAAAGAGGAAGCCACTTGTACATTTTGCATCTATTCCAAAGAATCCAAACATAACTTGTGTATATGCATAAAGGTGGACTGTTCATTTTGCCAATGTAACTGTGTCAACATGACATGACAAAGGTATGGGTGTGGCGGTTGGAAACCTACATTAAGGGTAACATTTTAAAATTTTGGCAGGTGGGGAACTTGGATCTGCAATCATATCCGATCCTGGGGATGCTCTAGTCTTACTAACCTATGAATAATATACTCCCACCATTCCCAAATAAGTGTCGACTTATTGTTGTTAGGTCTAGCACAATTGTAATATACTTCAAGAGGACGTCTAAATAATATATTACACAAATTCTTTTACAAAATATCGTCATTTAATCCCCCAAAGATTGATTTTTAGTAAAAGCACCTTCATAGTATGGTATGTAGATGCTCTGTCCATGTGTCTTAAAATCCATGTCACACTTGCCAAAAATAAGTGGGCACTTGTTTAGGAACAGAGGGAGTACTATTAACTATTAACACCTTATCTCCTCTAACCCTTCACAGTCGCGTTCCTTGCTTCCAAGTCATCCTTTTTATTGAAGATTTGGGAACTGGACTACGTCGCCCTTATTACCATGTTATAAGGGGATAATACAAGCTTCCTCAAGTGGACCATGCCACATAGTTGTCAAGACCTTCGACCCTAACACCTTTCCCTGAGCTGGGTTTCGGAACTACCAATATTAATGAAAAAGCCATCCTCAATAAATAGGCTAGCTAGCAGTGCTACGTCACTCTTTCCTTTCTTCAAGCTAAGACTTTGCTCCTACATCTTGGGTCCACACAACCCTTTTCATCAGCGGGTTCTATCTCAAGAGGATTAACTTCCCTATTCTTTTTTTGATAAGCAACTTCCCTACTCTTATCTGGACTACATCGCCCTTATTACCATGTTGTAAGAGGATAATACAACTTTCCTTAAGTAGACCATGCTACATAGCTGTCAAGACCTTTGACCCTAACACACCTTGCTTAAGCGGGTCACAAGACACAGTCCACCTAACAAGTTAGCACGTGAGTTGTGTCAGGTTGAAACAGAAGACCCATTCATTGCCTAGTAATGTGTACCTATATGCCGTTACTAGTAAATATATTGGAAGTCAGTCGATTACCTGTTCAGTTGTCTCAAGAAAATTAAAAACACAATATATAAAACCTTGTAAAGTTAAGAAAATCACTATCAATTCCAAACATGCTTTTGAGTCCAGAAATAATTTTTTTTCCCAAAATTTGCATAGAAAAGCTTATATTATCCAAGACCCATGTCAAAAGCCAAGGGAATTGCATTAGATGTAAAAAGAAAGCGAGTGAAGACCCGTGACATAAAACACCTTTCGACCCATATATGTTCATGTTAATGATGATGACCCGTTTACAACACAATTCCCTGAAGGCTCAATCCAAACTCGAAAATCCATGTCGTGTTCAAGGCGTGCCCCATATAAAGATCTCAAACTATGGTCAAACAGAACTCTAGCACCTTACCACCTGATCTTAAGTAAAGGCTAAACATGTTTGAATTTTAAACACGAATGAATAAAAATACGTGGGTACTGTAACTATGTGACATTGCAAATGGATTCTCATGCTGTCAAGTTGTGGACACAACAGTATATGATGGTCTTCATATTTATCAGACAACATAATAGAGGTAAAATATAGTTACCCTTGTCAATTCTCGAGTAAACAGCTCAGAAACTTCAAGCGACATATCGCCAGGGACTACACGGGGATTGTCCCACTGAAATCACCATGGTCAGGAAAGTGAAGAAGAGAATTTAGCCAATCAAAAAAAAAAAACAACTCAACTCAACTCAGCATTTTGTCTCACTTACTACGGGCCACCAATAATATCATGCAACAAAATCCAATGACAAGCCAGAAAAAATTACATTTTTACCTTGTACTTTATCAGCTGGCCATAAGGAACCTCTGGTTTATCAGTCATTCCAACTTTTCTCGTCACAGCAGTAAGCCCCAGCTTTGAATTTCCAGGACTTATCACCATCTCTCGAGCAAGCTGTGTTGACAACTCCAATGTAACTATTCGGAAGCAATGGACTCTTGATAGGAAATCATTGAATTTAAAGTGATTAATGTCAAACATGACATTACTTTCAGAAGTATTGTGGTGGAACAGAGATTAGTGTACCACTACATTTTGAAAAAGTTTCTCTAGTTTCTCTTTAAGTAGCAAGAATAATACTCCCTCCGTTCCTAAATTATTTTTCTGTTTTGAGTTTTTGAGTCAAACTGAGTGTTTCTCAACTACTTAAAAAGTACTACGATTTACGTGTTTTATGATTTTGAAAAAAAAAATTAAGTCAAATTTTCATTTGAAAAACATTTGGTGACTCAAAAAGTCTAAACGTGACAATAATTTAAGAACAGTGGGAGTAATAGATTTAGGTTATGTTGGATGCTCAAACTTCACAACTTTCTACATGATTTTCTTACAACTAACATAAAGCAATAATCATTCACTTCTTTTTAGAAAACTGAACTTTCACATTTAGAAACTGAAACACATCCTAATAGCAGCTTCTACAAGAACCAAAAGCTAGCATTCTAGGTATAACATATTTGTCCCATACCCATGACTAAGATCGAAGTGATCTGTTGTCCAAGTACACAGGTCAATTCACGCAGCACACCTTAGCACAAAAAATCATGAGAGATAAATGCATAAAAGACTTTGCTTTGGGCATGTTTGAGTTATTTTTATACTCCCCACTCACTCGCAGGCACATGTTATACACCTCTTCAATATTGCAACCCCTCGCCATTTCTTGAGATGGTAAACTGATTTAACAATGTCAAGGATTAGAACAACCCAACCCACTTCCAACTAAGGCACTGATCTCAAAACCATTCTTTCATATTAGTAAATGTGATGGCTTACTGTGAAAATGCCAAAAGAATTTCAGAACTTCGAACCAGGAAACAAAAATGAATTGCAGAAATACATCAGGAGCAATGAATGAATTTCACAGCTAAGATATGGAATCAAGTATTACCCTTGTGATCTTCTTCAGGTCATCCCTTCCTCCGTCAGTTATGTCATTTCCAAAAACTATGCGTTCAGCACAACGCCCACCATGAGCTACCACCATTTGCATTTTCAAATAGCCAAATGTTGTATAAGGTTGCTCAACAATTTCTTCTCTGGGATAGAAAACAGAGATGGCAGTTTCCTGCTCAAGTGGTGTAAGAGGAGGTTTCAAGAGTAAGAACTTACTATCCACAAGTAAAATCAAATATCGTACCTTGCCACCAGGTAAAAGCTGAGAAAATGCATGCCCATCAAATTGAGGAAGCAAGTGTGCCAACAATATGTGACCAGCTTCATGTACTGCCAGAAGTCTCTTCTTTTCAATAGGTATCTGTTACACAAATAAATCAGCTTAATGAATCGAATAATATTACATATAAGTTCCAAGTTTCGTAAGTGATAGCAAAGAATTGTATACTCCCTGTGTACATGGCGGCGCCTCCTTTTAGGCGTTTTTTCTAATACAATTATTACTTATATAAAAAAAAAGTGATAGCAAAGAAGATTCATACACTTCTTTCACATTTCTGTTGCTCTTCCTCTGTGAGGAGCACACCCATTCCCTCGAGCAGCTGTTTGTCCAAAACGTCAACAATGTCTTGCTGGCAGATCTTTGAATGCGATTTCCTCACCTGCAAATTTAATAGAATAAGACAATTGGCATTTATTTTTAATGAGTAATAGTAAAAACACACAGAGAATGTCAGAAGTTACAAGAGGCATACAGTTTTACCAGAAAATCAGAGCAAGAGATGGACAAATTTCCCAGATATGAGCATGTGAAAATCAACTAATAGACTAGCATCAATCGTAATCAAACTGCAATGAGTGAACCCCTTTTGAACATGGAAAGATAAGCCAAGGTGAATCACAAACCCAGCAGAGTGCCAACTTGTGCACTAACTATACTGGGGTTAAGAAATGCAAGTGATGACACTTAGTCCAAGACCTTAGCGAGAGTTGTGGTAACATGTTAAGATACCGACTCATCTAAGAGTTTAAGCCGTTAGAATGAGGGCACAACCATGTATATCAAGCCTAATGAAGGAAAGCTGTCATAGTGAGTGAAAACCTGGAGACATGAATGCCACATCATGCCAGTAAACCTAAAAATAAGATCGTCTTGGAAAGGAATATAATGAATTACTTACAGACATTATTGCTGCTTCATTAACTAGATTTCTTATGTCTGCCCCAGAATACCCAACAGTGCGAAATACTAGCTGCACAAAGGAGAAAAAACAGTCAAGTGAAGTCGAGCCCAAAACAGTTTGCAACTTAAATCAAACCAAATGTTTAAGTACTGAACTCACAGGCTTTAATTCAACAACTTCAGATAAACTAGAGAAAATCTTAAAGTTAGCCAAAATCATAGGACTTAAGCATTTAATGCTGCTCATGAAAAGGTGAGAAAAAGAGATTTCCATCTCAATGTACATATAGGGTCCACGCACTACAATGTCTAGAATACTTATTCAGCAAAACAACAGCCCACTGAAAATCAAAATGACAAGAAAAAGATTCCTCAAGTTGACTTAAGTTGCAAGACTGAATCTAGTTAATTAAGGCAAAGGAGTCACAGAGCTTCCTCGTTCACAAACTTGTGGTTTCCAACAGTTACAAAAAAAATGAGTAGAACCATTGGCCTTAACCCATTGCATTACCTGTAGGAATTCATCAGTGTGAAAAAGAGCGTTTAGAAAACTCCAGTTTCAATGTCCAACAGCATAAACAAAGAATGTTCAAACTAGCAAACGAAAAGAAGTAGAAGAAAGGCTGCCAAATCAAAACAGAGAATAAGAATTTCAAATACTTGCCTTCTCAAATTCCACATCTTCCGCAAGCTGCCTTCCTTTACTGTGTACACCAAATATTTGCACCCTCTGATTTGCATCAGGTAAACCAATGTACACTCGCCGATCAATACGTCCAGGGAGAAGGAATTCTGGATCCAATTCATCTGGTCTATTCGTGGCACAAATGAATATCACAGCTTGTTTTAGTGAAAACCGATCGACACCAATCCTTTCTTTTCTGCAAATGACAGTAACCAAACTATCAATAATCATTTCTGAAGCAACAGCCCCAACTTTGTTCAGTACACCCAACTGAAGTATCATGCAGCCAGATTCTGGTTAGAAATTGGGAATGCACAATACATAAAAGAATGATGCTATCAAAACTAATGGCATGCACAGGATCTTTTGTCACTGATTGACCACGAGGAAAGTCACTAGTTTGGATAATTTGATTGAGATATAGTTTTTGCAGGATGAAGACCTTGGGAATAGTTCAAGCTCAAGTTTGATAATTTTATCATGTACAAGTTGAAAAGGACTTAACAAGTTTCTGTTCAAGATTTGTCACCACATGTTTCAGTTTAAGGCTGAAAAAGAATACCAATGATCTAAATTCAAATCATTACACCTTTTTTATAATACTTTGTAGACAATGAGACAATGATAATCTCAATCTTCTCGCTAAGATGTCATCACGACGATTTTTGACACGGTGCCAAAAGAAATATTCTAGACTAGATTCAATATTTTTCTTATAAAGCCACATTTATATGAGATCAACACAGCAAGCCTTTGTCCTCTAAGTACTAAAATGGATGTGCAACATGCAGATATGTGGGGCAAACTAAGCTATACTAACTCTCCATCAAGCTGAGTTATCAGAGCGTCAAATGTTGCTTTTCTACGTGGATCCTTTCTTGCATGCCTCCCAGCAATAGCATCAATCTCATCCACAAATATAAAAGTAGGAGCCTGCACAAATAACAAGCAAAATTTTCAAAATTGCTTAATTCAGCAGTTAGACAAGCAACAACAAAGCATAAAAGATAAAATAGCATCTTGAAGAGATCCATACGAGGTTATCAGAAAGGGTATTAGCACGCAAAATATGGCCCCTGAAACTATAGTTTATTGGCAACAGAGTAAGAAAAACACTCATATTTAACCTCTCAATTACAGGTCGAAGGTACTAAGCTACGAAGCTACAGGACAATACAGTTTCAGTTTAATGTGTATAATACTAATATCACTAATTTCTACCATGTCTCAAGATTCAGTGGTGGAAAAGAGTGTAAAACAAATCCTCAGATAAAACAGACAAGAAGTTTAAACAGTTTTAGATTTGTTGAAGCTTGTCCAGAATAAGAGATATAGCCCTAGTTGTGGTGTCTAGCTTCTCTCCTCTATGTTTGTCCTTGTTTGAAAGCACAATTTTCAACATCTCCCAGTCCCAAACCAATCCCATAACCCTTGAAGCCTTTGCCTTGACATTCACAACCACCTATAATTGCTGTCCAGAAGTTTCAACCTTATCTCTGATATTGATTTAGAAAATACGGTATCCTTCCACCCTCAACCAGTGACATCCTGAATTACCTCTATGGTCTGCATTAGGTGCTAAAAGACAAGATGACATACATTTCTTCGTGCCGTAGCAAACATTTCATTAATCCGTACAACACCACTTTTTTCATTATCTGAAAACTCTGCACCAGAAGCAAAAACAAAAGGCAACCCACTTCGCTTTGCAAGTGCACGCGCAAAAAGTGTTTTTCCTGTTCCTGGAGGTCCTGACAGAAGTACTCCCTGCAGTAAATTTAATGAAACATTAAACTGCCCAGGCTACATAATTCAAAACATAGTTCCAAGTAATTGCTAATACACTAATACAGGAAATTCGAAGATTACCCGCACAAATTTCACATCTTTTTCATAAAACAGCATGGAGTTTCCCATGTAAAGCATTAACTCCTCCAGGAGATCCCAAATGTCACCTCCTAACACTACTTCCTTATACATGGACTTTGCCACATTAGCTTCTCCAACTGACTGAGTAGGTAGGGAAATCAATGAGATATCAAAAGTACTGACAAAATAGTCAGGAAGGAAATAATACCATCCAAAATCCAAACTTTACCTGGATAAAATTCTCAGCATAAGCCATGTCAAAGAATTTATTATACTTCTTATTGACAAAACGCTTGGAAGTTGACTGTATAAGCCTCAGAGACTCTGTTATAGAACACAAAATCACTATCGCAGGCAGTATTGCAAATACAAATTTTAGAAAGAAGTGTATCTGGCGTTTTGGGAGAAGATCTACTTCAACCCCAGAGTTTGAGATGATCTCAAACAAGTAAGGATCGAGTGGAATGTCAACCTACAAACAATTACAGCAATTTTAGGTTCAGCAAGAATATAAAATTCCTTCTGGAAGAGAAAACAAAGGCATGAAACTTACAATATATTCTAAAGGGAACCCTTCCTTCATTGTCACATACAATCTTTTCAAGTCCTCAGTAAAAACGACGGCAGCAACCTGCCCAAAATCCCATGCCATTAGAAACTGCCTGGCTTATTCTTTTTCTTAACTAACAAACTTCGCATGCATAAGTAATGTCTCAACACCACACAAATTTGAAGTTTCTTACAAATTGCTAAGCCCAGCACCTGACTAAGTTATGCTTACTGTGCAAAGCATCAATAATTAAGTGTACCCTTGGCATGTACAGCAGGGCAATTTAGGATTTCAAAAACTTAATTCCCTTTTTCAGCATGATAACCCATGGCCACAGCTCTAGTTTAAATATGTTGCAAGGTTGCAATCTTCTCGAAATAACATTCTCAGGTATTGCATTTTCCAATAAAATTTGATCTGTTTTTAACTGTAGTGTGGGCACTCATGAGTGAGAACTCCATCATGTACCTATCTGAATGGCAAAACTAAAATTCACAGTATTCCCCTTTGCTGGAATCACAGAAAGAGACTAATGAAGAACAATGAATCGCTGAACACAAAAGAACAAAGGAAAATAATTACTTCCGAGGAGTCGAGTTTTTGAAGAAAATAAGTGTAAGGAAGTTTTGGCCGGTAGTGCCACCATCTTTTGGAAATCCAAAGTCCTCTGGTTCCTTCTGTTGCTTTGACCTTCTCGACTACATCTTTATGAAGACTGTTCTCAACTTCTTTCATGTCGAATTCAACAACATATTTTGCATGCAATGAATCTAGTTGTTCAGCTAGTTTCTCCTTCATGAGAATCTCTTTCCATGTCTGAAGCCTTTCACGCCATGTTCCTCTATGTTCTTGATTACTGACACCTAAAGGAATGAGTTAGCTAGATCGTGAGAAACAGAAAGATCACACTACTATAGTAGGATACTTGTCTAAAGTCAAATGAACCCACTGCATGCTAGCTGCTCCGCGACAAATGGAGATCTCATTTACAAAAGTATAATAGAGGTAAATAACTAATACTTGAATGAGATAACAAACTAATTCACAAGAAACTTCTCTGCAACCAATTTCCAGATCGTAGTCCGTAGACATGGTTAAACCATAGATTAATCATTAGTCTGTGTGTGTGTGTGTGACGCTAACAGGATTATATAGTAGGTTGTAGCAGGACAGGCTAATTCAGCTTAGAACACAAACGCAATTTTATAAATATAAGGACATTTCCATTCCTGTTGTCAATGTTTGTAAACCTACCATTAAATCAACATAAAAAAGTAACTAGAAAGTGAAAATGTTCAATTTTACTCAACCTTTAACGCACTCAAAACTAAAACCTGAATATACAAATGCACCAAACCTTTTAAAAGACCCATAGAGATGCGCGCCATCTCAATGCCAAGCATGCAAATATGTCTCAAACTAACCTGAAACTCCTAAATCTTGTTGCAACACCTTTTTTTCTTCTGTATTCAAGTTCACATCATGTTCAATAATTTCCTCTCCATTGTTGACCTGAGGAGTCGATATATCATCATCCCATGCATCTTCCCCAACATAATAACTATCTTGGGTAATTGTCCCATCCTGTCTTTTAACGAATTTTTTCAATTTTAGGCCTTTGGGAGTTGTCTTCCTCCAGATACCTTTTTTGAACCTACATTAGGGATAGAAATAAAATTTACGGATAGATTCAAAAACCAAGAAGAAAAAAATTCAATTTCACCAGTCAACAAAGAACAAAACGCATACTTCACTCACTTTGTAGGAACCACTTAGGAAAAAGATTAGTATATTAAATATAGTGCAATTGCACCAAGCTATATTTATGTAATTTCCTACTATTTTAACTATAATCAGTCAATTCACTGCCATGAACTTCTGGAGGAAGTTATACATAAAAGTGCAGCCATTATAAATAGATAATAGTATTAGTAAGAAGATCAATAACCATTTTCATATTTGAAGACCATATAAACCCAATGCTAGGATGTCTAACAGAGTGATCGTTATCACTAGTAAGAAGTCTTAAATCATGACACTAACCAACTTTTTACACTCGTCTGGCTGGTTCTTCATCTAAGTTGTCACCCATATGTACCACCAACGTCCTAGGACTCTAGAGTCAGAAAATGAAAACAGAAAAGATAAAGCTATAGATTCAGATGGGGAGTATCATCAAGGTGGTTGGTGTATGAGGTTGGGAACAGGGAAAAGAATCTAATGGGGGAAGTTGGTCCAAGAAACAGAGAGATGAGGAAAAGCAGTTACTTGCTAATGTTAGTGGGAGTTGGGTCAGGAATCAAAGCCTCCATATATGCTTCAACCACTTGCTTGCGGTCACGATCAATAACAGGAGCTCGAACAGCAACATATAACCTTTGACAGGAGAATAACACAACAAGGACATATAGTGCCAACGCACCAACTCTTTTGGCTTCCCAAGTTTTAATGTCCTGATAAGAAAATAGCGAGGATTATCGAAAAATGGTGAGCAGCGATGAATGAATAGAATAGAAAAATGCTTGATACCTTCCAACGATCCCATTCGTTCCAAGCGAGAAATGAGGGGAGGGAGTGAGTAGTGAAGCGGTGAAAATGAGTTTGAGAGTTGGCGAGGGAGTGGGTTGCCCCTTGAACAAACCCAGAAACCTTAACATTAACATCATCCAAGTGAAAACCGGTTTCTTTGTTCAAATTATCCAGTAAATGGTCCCAATCGCGGAGAATTGATTGGGAAAGTCGTTGAAGCCAGGTGGAGCCGTGGGGAGTGGGGGAAGAAGAAGAAGCCCGGAAAATAAGGCGGCGGCGTTTAAGCTTAGAATGTGGGGGGGTTGCTGGGAAGAAAACAAAGCTAGGATGGTTTTGATTCAACAACAATATACTCCCAGTTCTTGACAAGTAGTGAAATTGACAGTGAGACCTGCAATGGGCTCCTGCCAGTGCCGTGTCCATTCCCAGTGGCCAGTGGGGTTGGGGTTGGGGTTTTAGAGGTTTTATCTATCTTCTTGGAGTTGGAGATGACATTAAAATACTCCTTTCCTTGTCAAGAAACTCTTACTAATGAGTTCTGACTTCCGAGTTCCGAGTTCCGAGTTCCGAGTCCACTCAGCCTATCAAAGGGGAAGCTTGAGAAAACCAAAAATAAAAAAAAATTAAATTAAATCTTACATTTGTCCCTCTCTTAACAACTTTGTTGGTAGCAATAGTTTAGTCTCGTTGAGTGGATTTTGATTTCTTGAAAATTGTTATTTTTAATCATTTCAAAATCTCTTAAACATTCTTTTAGGACTGGACCTCAGCCTCTATGGTGTCTGATGTCTCCCTATTTCTTTGTATTATGCATGAACTTCTGTGCCCTTACTATGTACTGGGTTGCGCGATAGATATACCATCTCCCACCTATTTTTTGCCGATAACTTGATACTATTTGTTGCAGCTAAAAGAAGTAGAATTAAACCAAGTAGAAGAACTTGCTGAATCTGTCTTTTTATTTATACAGTCTCCTCAATTTAAATATCAGATCAAGTCATGCACTTAATCAAAACTTTAATATTCACAGAGAGACAAAATTGCAAGATTTTTGTTGCATATATTGAATTCCAAAACACAATGTGCATATGCAAAGTGGAAACATACACCAATCAAGCTACATTTTAACTAATTTTGAGGTCAAAACTTTCTAATATTTGGGACACAGACTTCCATCCTAGCAAACATCTATTATGATAATAGAATGCCAAGTACCAACAAATCAAATGGCTCCATTAAATTTCCACCTCACTTGATAATTATAACTAACTCCTCAAAAAATTAAAATAAAATCAATCCATATGCTACATTGTTTAATTTAGGTCTTATTTGGTGCAGCATTTTCAAAACACGTCGTTTTTAAAACACATTATTTTTCTTGTAAACACATTTGAAAAACTATTTTAAAACATTATTTTCATAAACAGCGTACTCCAAATAATAGAGTAATTGTAGACACAACATATATTTTTAAAACGCTGCGTTGAAACACTTTTAAAGAGAAAACGCTGCGTTTTGATCAAAACGCTCCACCAAACAAACACTTATATAATTAGAAAATCTAAGATATGCAAAGCATTACACCAATCAAATCAAGTAATTTTACACCGTAAAAAAAGGCGTTCAACTAAAATAAACTATGCTTCGTTTTTACATCTATCAGCTTAATAAAATACACAAATACTAACATAAATAGGATATCATCCTTAACAGCTATGGTCAAAACCCTAATTAGAGTATTTACAGGATTTTTGTTACCAATTTTTTTTAGGGAACAGACGGTAAAAGAAAAAAAAGACAATAATTTAAGGATTGAAGGAGTATTGGATAGAAAAATTCAAATACCCCAGTAGATTTGATGCCAACTTTGAAAGAAAGTCGACAACTAGGTTATCTTCAACCTCATTTCCCCAGGCCATACCGGAATACTGTTTGAAAAAACAATTTGGCACGTCTTACTGCAGTAGACCGGTGGGCACTAACATCCGTAACTATGCCATCCCAAAACTAATATTGATATAATGTATACTAACCCATAATTCAAGTAAGACAGAAATAAAATATTGTACTAAAAAGAAAAGCAACAAACAACACAAAAACTTAACCCGCGGCTTGTAGGTAAGTAACGTAAGTTGGCTGCCTACCAAGTAAAAAATTAAATACAAGTGAAATTTCGGTATATATAGGAGTAATCAATAGACAAAAATAACTCCAAAATTAGTTTCTTTTTCTATTGCTACCCTGATAAAATTGACACTTTCCAATCATTTGGCATTCCTAATTACTACGCTTTACCATTGCTTTAGCCACCATTGCCACTCTTATGTTACAGTCATCAAAGGAAAGATGCAACCAGCCTGACAACCGAATCTTCAACTAGCTTAGTTTGTCACAGTCTCAGCCTTGTCATTACAAACAGCCAACCTCGAGGAAAGGCCTAATGCTACTCAAAAATATGATCACCGGATACATTGGCCATTACAACTAATCTGTAGGTCGGCGTAGACCAGAATAAACAGCTTTCCTGAAGTGAGGATGCACACCGTCTGTTAATACCTCTGCATCTAACTTCTCCATATGAGGCCATATCTGTTGAAAATGCATACATACAAGAAAGAGCGAAAACAAAAAATTATGGACAGAATGAAGGGTGAAGGGCACTAAAAAAAGTTTATTATATATATATATATATATATTTTTTTTTTTTTTTTTTTTTTTGGGGAGGGGGGGACCCTTCCATTCCTGTTACTGGTCAAATAGCAAACACTAGCGTAACGAAGCAGCCGATAGAGTACCTCAGAAGCATATTGCCTTGAGAAGGCCTTTACATAACCAAGAGTTGATAAACACCATTGCTCTTTTTCACCGATATTATAGCCATCGTCTGCCCCTCCATTGGAATTACTGAAAATTGACATGGAACAATTAACTAAGTAAAACAAATATAGTATGGCTTTCTCGTCACAGAGTTAACCGTCAAAATAAGTGATTAAAATGTGTAAAGGCACCTTTTGTTGGGGTTTCCATTGCCTTTATCCAACTCCATTGCAGATGAATCTTCAACATCAACAGTCATTTCTTCTGCCTCAACAGGCTGCTGTGAAGCTCCATCTCCAAATGCCTCAAGGAGGCGTTCCGTCAAAACGTTCGAGAAGTTTTTATATAGAGATAGGAACAATGCCTGTAAATGAGAAACAGCCACAATTGAGGGCAAATTACCACATTCTAAATACAGCCCAAAGTAGGCCACGCATTGGTTTTTACACCATGGTTTCCATTAATTTCATAAGGTGCCGTCCAAGCCCGCTGAAGGTTCATAACAATACAATACTAAACAAGCAATAATCATAGGAATTTCTGCATGCAACCTAGCCCAAATAGGGTAAACCTGCTTCTTTCTTGAATATATAAACCTCAATTAGAAGAGTCAAGCAAATAAAATTTAGGATATGCAGGAGCCATAAGATGAAATAACTTAAACAGCAGGGAAGAAGTACTATAATTGGGATAAAATCTTGTGATACCTAGCATTAGAAAAAGGGGAAGAAGTATTATGGCACCAAGGAGGAATGGAGGAATACAATCTAATCACGGTATTGACATGAAGGTATCACAAGTCCATCTGAAACTTATCAAACTCCCACGCATAGCGAGTGAATATCCTCACTCCTCAGCTTAGAAATAGGACAATTCATTTGGCATTGTTGAATGGGGAAACGCTAAATCAAGATGTTCTCGCTGCTTTAAAGATCGGGGGTCGAGTTACTTTCCATCACGACCAAGCCACATTATTTCAATAATATGCCATTACTCTAAAACCTGGATAACATACAAACTTTTCTCACTAACTGCACCCAACCATTGTCAGAAAGAATAGTGTGCAAATGGCACTCTCAACACACACACACCCAAAGAAAAAAAAACAGATGAGCAGCACAACGATACAAATATATCAACAGTAGCCGCATCAAGAGAACTGACAGTCAACCGGTTTCTGAAGTATTGCACCACTAAGAAATTGACATCCATTTATGTTCAACATAAACGGATTAATAACGGTGACACTTCCCAGCAAAAGTGAAAATCCATGAGCCAAATTGTAGAAACTAAATTACCTCATTCTCATCAAGGGCTCGTGCAAAAAGAGCCTCCTTCGCTTCCAACGATTCACGAGCAGAAACTTCCTCATCTTTTGCCTTTTCAGCATTTGATTTTAAACGCTTCATTCTGACAGGGTTATCACCAAGAACAGGTTCACCATCCACAAGCATAAGCTTCAACTCGGCAGCATCCAGTTCTGCTTTAGCTTTGGATGCAATTTGCTCAGCTGTAACAACACTCTTCTTGAGGTGCAAAATCTCTTTCCGTAGGTCAGAGATACGATTGTATGTTTTATTAACAGCATTCCGGAGAATCTATTGAGATAGAAAAAGGAGTATTAACAACTCCGAAGAAAAACTGACAAGAAAATACAGCAACTATGGAAGAGAAAGTAAAAATAGAAACAGTTCACACTGATAAAAATGTTAATAGAAACCATGTCTCTTTAATTGGCATGCACAATCATAAATTAAGATGAAACCAAAAGAACATCCAAGTGACCTCCAACACATTCCATTTCATGAAATGAATAAAACTATTGAGCACTGAATGAAGCTAAAGTATATTGGATGGAAGTGGCAGATAAATGCAATTTAACGCTTGTAAACAAGGTTCCATCAGTTGATGCCAAAAATACAGACTAGAGAGCTTTTTTTTTTCTTTTTTTGAGGTCTAGTGACTAGAGAGCTTCATTAGCTAACAGTCGTTAAGTATGGAGTACTAAGGAGGTAGGTAGGAGGTTCTTCGCAATAATTCCTAGCATCTTCCTTCAGACTTTTCCACCCCTATATTTGGAGGGATCTTGAAAGTTGAAACCTCCTCTTGTAATTACTAGCATCTTCCTTCATGAACTGCCTTTTCTATTAAACATCAATGGTTATAATAATTCTTCGCAGCAGTTCGCCAGTCCAAGAAGAATAGCTCCAACGGGGTCGGTGGAGATCAACTCCTCCAGCTCTAGATTACATGATTTAAAAAAAAAAAAACTCCCAACATCACCCAAAACCTAAGCATACCTCTAGAGTTTATTTTGGAACCTCTCATGTAATCTTGTACTCGCCCTTATTGCCCAGCGAGGCCAGTCAGGAAGCTGGACGCTAAAAGAGACGTCAACAAGGTGGACTACATGTAATTATAACTTTCCCCATGTTTTCCTCCTTTCCATCTTTATTTCCCTTCACTCCACCATCCACCTCTAGCAGTGAGCCACATTCACGGGGCACCCACATTTTTTTTTAAATCATCCAGTGGAGAAGATGAAACCTTTTCTTTTTTGTAACATTCAGAAATTTGACTGTTCAACGATGGAATGGCATCCATTATTGCAAGTCATGAATGAATAGAACATAGTTGGAGGAGATCTTAGGCTCTTAGCTCAAGGGACAGTTAGAATATCAAGAATCTGGGGTGTCCATAAGAAAATCTCATAGTATTAGTAGATTGCCTTTTTAAAGAGATGTGGGAGCTGACTACTCATAATGTACCATCTTTCCCCATCTCACAGTCACATATTCAATCGTTTTTCTTCTTCGGACTGCAATACTATATATAGACACTTACTAAAAAATGATAGAAAATGTTATGGTTGAGGAGGATAGACAATTTTAGTCATGGGACTAAAGGGTAACTTAACTAATTTGATGCAATTTTTTTCATGGTGGACTCATTGGTTGCCTACACACAGTCTTCTCCCACTGTTCAATAAACCCTCCTTTTATGAAGCAAAAATACTACCTAACTATTCTTGGATATATTATCAGCTATCTGACCAATGTCACATTCAGAGAAAACGAGTATTTGGGAAGTTAATAACAACCCTTTCTTTCGCCTTTATCAATAAACTCATCTCACAAACATTATTAATATTTTTTTAAAGACACTTATCAAGAAATCTTACAGAAAAAATCTCAGAATTTGGAAAAAACTAAGCTTGTGTACCTCCCATAAGCGATCTGAGGTATGAAATTGGTCGACATTTGCTGGAGTGAAAACCCATCTCACAATGGCCAAATTAGATATAAGCCGATAACCCATCATTCTATCAATTGCTATAGCTGTTGTTTGAGAGCTGTTCTTCCAAAAAGAACTTATTTCATCTATCAGCATCATTTGTTTTTCCTGATCTGGGCATATCTTAGCAATTACTTGGCCATATCTCTCCAAAACAGTGATCAAATGTGTAAAGCTCTTTGATCCAATTTCAAGAAGGGTCTGAACAACTACTCTGAGGGAAATATCATGACCATGGGCTGGGAGTACATTTTCTTCTAGCCATAACATAACTTCGCGCGCTGTTTTTCTTCCTTTCACCATACTGTTGAGTTCTGCTGAGAGTGCAAGTTCAGTTTTATCCGCATCTTCGACACCATACTTGAAGTTTGGCCCACCTTTTGGCGGAAGCAACTCCTCTAAAGTAGGGGCATTTTCAATACTCTGTGTGAACAGTAAAATAAAGGAAATGAGTCAAACAAGTTAAGCTAATGCGAAAAACAAGCAGAGGCCACTGTTCTTTTCAACAAATAAAGGAAGAACTACCTAGAATTATGCACTTATTGCTAAGTAATAATATGACAAATGCACATCCAAATTTCCTATCGCGGACAATTCTCAACTCCCGAGTTGCACTACATCACTAAATAACCCCCAACCCCGCAGAATTTATGCTGCGCACGTGCAAGTGCGTTTGCTAACTTAATTTTTCCAGTTGCCTAATCTGGAATACAGCTTATCATTGACAAAAAAGAATTATAATTTGGACCCAAAAGAATGTAAACATAAGTTTACTAACCAAAAGAACAATAACATAAACCTCAAACACCTTTACTTGAGTCTAATCTCTTATCATATACTCCCTCCGTCCAAAAGTAAGAATCCCCAACTCCATTTTGGGACGACCCAATAAAGTCCTCTTATCTTTTTTACGAGACTTCTCTAAACTAGTTGTCTATTTTTAGTTGTGAGATAGAAAATGAAATGGGTTCCATTGATTCAAGTATTCAACCCCACTTGAGAATGATTTGAGGGTATTAAAGGAAAAGCACAGAGTCAAACACTTCCTTAATAACCTTGTAAAGAATAGGGAAGACTTACTTTGGGATGGAGGGAGTACTAACTTACTCAATATAAGGGTACGCTGACACCATCTGCAATTAAGTTTCCACTCAAGTTTAAAAGAAAATAATAACATTAAAACAACAAAAGAACACATTGGCATCTTGGTTCTTGTATGTTCCTAGTTGTGTCATAAACTATGTTACCTGGATCCTTCTTTTTTCCTAAAGTACCTGTATTGGATCCTTCTGGTATGGGTATGGAAGTGGGTATGTGTCCTGGTGTGGCATATTTTGTATAAAATCTTACAATTTTGGTAGGTCGGATACTCGGAACCAACACGTTACTCACCCATTCATTCACATCTTTCAACTTCCCAGGATATTATAGCTAATAGAATCAAATTGACAGATGAATAGAGTTTGGCATAGCCACATAATTACTTACCTGCTTAACTTTATCCCAGTAAGACAAACGAACTTCCCTTTCCAAAACTTCCTGAACAAATACACGTTGTGGAGCCCATTTTGGAAGGTCTAAGACATAGGCCCATTCTTCCCATGGCCAAATGAATTGAAAGTTTGATCTGCAATATAGCAAGAGATAAAACATGTGGCCAAACCAAAATGCAAGACGGTGGAAAAGAAAATATTTAAGAAACAATCCCACAAAACTCTTCATTTAAATGTACAGCGTCATTATGTCAACGTATCCCTTGAAAAGTAAAATTAACATGCACCAGAACAAAGATTGTCAGTCCTGATATATCTGCAAAACAGCTAAATTTGCAGGAAGCAAACCCATAAGGTTGACAAAGAAATTCTGTAACTAAACTCCTGGCTAATCAACATATATTCAAAAATAAATAAAAATTTGAGTTTTCTCAAGAGAACCATTGAACTGGTGCATATTTTAAATCAATTCCAAGCCGTTATCATCACACTTCAGCAATAGGCACCTCCATTACCACACTTACAAAAAGTTATCACGATCTTGAACTGAGGAATAATCAACAACATACAGATATACATGTATTATCCTTTGGAGCACGATTTTGGGGTTTTTGGGATTATGTGGGTGATGCCCCGGTTTGTTCGAGAGATGCTTTTGAGTTGGTCATTGTGTAAACGTAGGAAGAGGAACATTATATGGGAGAATGCTCCGGTGGGTGTTTGGTGGATTATTTGGAAAGAGAGAAATAGAAGAATATTTGATAATATTGAGGGATCGTTAGATCAAATGAGAGATTGTCTTTTGAGAACTGAGTTCTTTTGGTGCTCGAAGACAGATCTTTCTTTTGTGGATTTTTGAGAATAGTTTTAGAATTGAGTAGGCTGTGTATATCCTTTGTGTACAAAGGATGTGTCACCTCATTTGACGCGCATTTATATACTTTACTTATCAAAAAGAAAAAATTACTATTTTTAGTACTGATAATTTTTTTGGACAAACCAAAGAGGAAAGGCAGACTTTTTTTTTCCAGATGGAGGGAGAATTAATTTCTTTTTTAAGGGTCAAGTGTGATTGTAGAAGGTTAAGTAGGGACGGGTCTAGTGATCTAGGACAAACATGAGATTATGAAGTCTAATTTTTTTTATATCCCCGTTCTCAATGTCATTTCCCCCTTCACATTCTTCGTTTCAGACTATCACCGATTCATGCTTCAGACATAGTTGTCAAAGGCGAGCGCCCGGCTCGCCTCGGACGAGAAGCGAGGCGATGGTGCTTCGCTTGAAGTGGATCAGGCGAGGCGATGTGCTAAAGGTGACACCAAGAGTACAAATTTATTGCCTTTTCGAGAGGCGTGAGGTAAGGAAAGGCGAAATCAGGTGAGCAAGGGCAATATTTGACCAGATCTAGGTTTTTTTTAGATCTAAAAATAATTTCTTAGATCTAGACAAATCGACAAAATATTTTCACACACCAAGACCACATAGGTATTCGCCTTGAGAAGACGATCACATCCATGTCATTTTCATCGCCGAGCTTGCCGGAAAAGTTGGTCGGCGTCGGAATGTTTGCCGGAGCTGCACAGAATAGTTCGCCGAAAACTATAGAGGTTAGATCCAAAGTTTTTGGCTGGTTTGAAGATCATTTAGATGGTTGTTTGCTTATATTTTTGAGAATCTACCTTTTTATCTTTTGAATTTCAAAAAAATATGCAGTTTTTCTAATGAAAACTAAACTTAGAAGTTGAAAATAGTGCTATATTTATTATTCATGGATTAAGATACATGAATTACTACTCCATTCGTTCCACTCAAATAGTCCATATTTGAAAAGTCTAATTATTAAAAGATATATAACTAGCATTAGAGTTCGTCATAATTACAATAATGCTTACAATAATGCTTGACCATAATCACTATGTTAATTTCAATTGTGGAGGATAATGTTGAAATATTATGAAGATTGTAGACATGATTTTTGAGAGTTGACTCATAAGGAGAAACATCCAAAAATAGTATAGTGGACTCTTTTCTTGGAATGGAGGTAGTATTATTTATAACTAGTTTATGGGAGAAATTACAACATATAATATTTTCAAATTATTTTTTCTTAATTATCGAATTGTTCACCTTTTGCTTGCCCGCCTCTCGCCTTTCTCCTCTAACAACTATGGCTTCAAACCCGTTGACTTCCCACTCGCTGACTCTTGGTCACACCTTTCTGGCAGAAGTATGTTTTCTGACCTTCTCCAACAATCCTTCGATCATAACTCTCGTCTCTCAAGAAGTCAACTCGACTACTCAAGCCCTGATTTCTAAGGACCAAGATAATAAGTCAAAATTTCTTTTTTTTTTGATAAGTAAAGAGTATATATAACAGGCGTCAAAACAGGTGACGCAACCTTTGTACACTAGGAGTATACAAACTACTCAGCTCTAAAACTATTCACAAAATCCACAAAAGAATGCCCGAGAGAATGATCTGTCGCTTAACACCACAAAAACAATGTGCGCAAAAGACAGTCTCTCAATTGATCCAGCGAAACCTCACTATTATCGAAAATTCTCTTGTTCCTCTCTTTCCAAATAGTCCACCAAACACCATGAATAGCACCCCAAAGAATATTGCTTCTCCTACTATTGGAGCGAGACCAACTCAAAAGCATCCCGAGCAGGCGAAGCGGGCATTACCGAGATCCCAAAAGCCCGAGCATTATACCATAAAGAGCGAAGCCACCGGACAATGCAGTAACAAGTGATTAACACTCTCTTCGTCACCTTTGCACATGTAACACTGGTTCACATAAACCATCCCCCTTTTGCGAAGGTTTTCTCCCGTAAGAATCACCTCATGACAAGCTTCCCAAACAAAAAATGCAACGCGACTGGGAGCAATACTCCTCCAAATACCTTTCCAAGGAAAGGGATCCCCCACTCTGCCCGACATAGCACAAAAATAAGATTTAACAAAGAACTTTTTGTTGTTCGATGCTTCCCACCTTGCCTTATCAAATCTGCTCCCGTTAATCAGAAGCGAATAAAGCGAAGTGAAAAAATTTCCACAAACCTCCATCTCCCAATCTTGAAGATCCCTGCGAAACAAGGGATTCCAGACCACTCTACCCTGATCAATATGCAACACCGAACTAACATAGCAGTTTTTGTCCACCGCCAAATTGTACAACTCAGGATAGACTCTCCATAGTTCTTCTTCCCCACACCACTTGTCTTTCCAAAATCTCACTCTCGAACCATTGCCAACCTCAAACGAAACAAACCTTTCAAACTGCGCCCACCCTTTACAAATTCCTTTCCAAACTCCTAACCCAAAAGAACCGACGACGATTTTAGGAAACCAAAAATGATCACCCTCTCCGTATCTACTAATCACCACCCTCCTCCATAACCCATACTCTTCCTCCATATATCGCCAAAACCATTTACCAAGTAAAGTTGAATTGAAACAACTTAACTTTTTGATACCTAAGCCTCCTTTCCTGATGTTCAAACAAACCTTATCCCAATTAACTAAATGGATTTTATGCTCCTCCCCTTGACCCTCCCACAAGAAATCTCTCTCCATCTTTTCCAAAATATTGCGCACTGAAGCAGGCAACACAAAAAGCGAAAGGAAATATGTGGGTAGACTGGATAAAGTATTTTGAATAAGCGTAAGTCTACCCGCTTTGGACAATAGTTGTTTCTTCCACCCCGTCAACCGCCGACCAAATCTTTCAATCACCGGATTCCACATAGCTCTACTTTTGAAAGACACACCAATCGGCAAACCTAGATATGTCGAAGGTAAATGAGAAACCTTGCACCCAAACACTGAAGCAAGCTGATGAATTTTCAGGTTATAATTGATTAATTGGAAGCTTGATTGGTTTCAATCAAGTTAATAATGAAAACAATTATTTCATTACCAAATTTGAGAAATTGGATTAGGGCTTTGCAACCAAAATGTATAGCACGTTATGTAGTAAAAATGAGGCCGGAAGAATTTCTTTGTAGTCACTTTTATCGTATCACTGAACTCTTTGTTATGGAAAAGATTTACTATTTTTTTTCATATCTCAAATTTAAATATGATTATTACTTTTTTAAAACTAATCCCCCCCCCCAAAAAAATCCAGATCAAATCCTTGGATCCGCATGCAGAATAGACCTCTAACTCTAAAAAGTATCTCTAGTATTTAATATACCTATCATACCACATCACTAAGTGGGAAATAACACAAAAAAGCATCAATAAAAGTGCACCACCAATCTGCAATACTCAAAGCATTAACTTACAAATGGTGTGAGAACCAAAGAATGAGACGTGTTCGACACTCCATATCTAACTCAGCAATTCTATCAAAAAGAGCACGAACTGCCCCAGCTACAACTGCAGGGAAGGCCCCTGGAAGAGCCTAGCAAGAATATACAGCAGTGAGAGAATCGAACAACCTCAATAGAGCTTCTGAAATAAAGAAAAGTACTCTTGAAACCACGAGAGCACCCAAAGGAAAAAAAAATTGAAAAAAGCGATCATAAGTAATCTAAATAGGTTCTACAATACCTTACAAAGGTCCATTATAACCAGAGTGTAGTAAGTAGGTTTGAATGGTGGTTGGGGCAATAAAAGAAGCTGCAAGAGGAAGAGTAATGAAGCATTTGTTTCGTTATTGAACGTAAGGAAAGATCAAAAAGGACAAGAGGAAAATTAGAAAAGGAAACATGATAATAAAGAAACTATAGACAATTTCATACCCAAAAAAAAATTGTTCACAAAGTTGGCCATATATACACGCATGACTACTGTGAGTAGTTCCAAAACTCCCATGCAGAAGATATCAAAATATAGAATACTTATAACTTGCATGAGTAAAAATATTATGTTATCATCCCAATCCACTTCCTCGGTTTTCTTTAGGACACATGCTAGGGGCATACACATTAGTTTTCAACCATAAGAGCACAAACAATGGTGGATAAAGAGATGCCAATTTTTTTATTTTTTTTATAAGTAAAGATCTATATAAAATAGTGTCAAAAAAGGTGGCACATCCTTTGTACATAGGCCGTATACAAAAACAAACTACACAATGCTAAAACTATTCACAAAATTCACAAAAGAATTATCTGTATGATCCGCATCGGAGCATCAATGAATGAGAGTTCTTCAATTGATCCACCGACCGCGCTACATTGTCAAAGGCTCTACTGTTTCTCACTCTAGAAAGTCCACCAAATTCCCCAAGGGGGCGACTCCCACATGGGGTTTCTCCTCCTTCGCTTAAACAGCAACAAGCCCAAGAGAATGTCCTTAACAGTTCTGGGCATCACCCACTAAAGGCTAAGCATTTCCAACACCATATTTTGCCTTCCAATAAAGAAGAGCACCCCCCCCCCACGGAAAGAATTAGATAATAGGACTTGACTGAGAACTAATTATTTCTCGATGCAGCCCACCTCACCTTGTCTTCTCTGTTGGTGTCTATTTGTTGCAAATAAAGAAGAGCTAAATATAAATCGCTTGATTCCAATTCCCAATCTTGTTGATTCCTGCGAAAAATGTGGTTTCATAACACCTTGATCCATTTGTAACACTAAACTCACATAACAATCTTTGTCCGCTCCCAAATTAAATCAGTCAGGGAACAACCTCCAAACCTCCAGCTCCCCACACAATAAATCCTTCCAAAATCTAACTTTCAAGCCATTTCCAAGTGGTATTTACGCTCCTACCTTCCCAACACCATATTCCAAAGAGCCGTCACAACAGGACAAAGTAACAGCAGATGGTTAACACTTTCACCATTATCTCTACACATGTAACACCAATTAACATTGCCTTCCAAGGGAATGAAGAGCGCCCCCCCCCCCCCTGGCGAAAGAATTAGATAATTGGACTTCACTGAGAATCAATTATTTCTCGATGCAGCCCACCTCACCTTGTCTTCTCTGTTGGTGTATATTTGTTGCGAATAAAGTAGAGCTAAATTTAATTTGCCCAATTCTGATTCCCAATCTTGTAGATTTCTGCGAAAAATGTAGTTCCATTCCACTCTGCCTTGTTCCGTTTGTAACACAAAACTCACATAACAATCTTTGTCCGTTCCCAAATTAAATAAGTCAGCAAACAACCTCCAAAGCTCCAGCTCCCCACACCATAAATCCTTCCAAAATCTAACTTTCAAGCCATTGCCAAGTGGTATTTACCCTCCTACCTTCCCACAAAAAGTCCCTCTCCATCTTTTATATACTGTTACGTTACGTACCAAGGCAGGCATTGTAAAAAAATATAGAAAATAAGTGGGGATGCACGACAAAGCATTCTTGACAAGGGTTAACCTTCCAGCTTTGGACAGCAATTGTTTCTTCCAACCCCCCAACCGCCGATTAAATCCTCTCTAAAACTGGGTTCCACAAAAGCTTTATTTTTAAATGGGGATGAAAACCAACGCAAAGGTCTAAATGTTCGCCACCCCCCCCCCCAACCGGAAAAATATCACTCTTAGCAATATTAACTCTTAAAACCAACACCATCTGAAAGAATAAAAACACCAAACGGAGGTAGCCCAACTGTGAGAACTTTGTGTCACAAAAAATTAAATGTCATCCACAAAAAGAAGATGAGAAACCGTAACCTCTGTCTCCCTGTGCAAACCAACCCATGAAACCCTACCACAACTTAAATTAAAAATCTATTCAACGCCTCCAGAGAAAATAAGAATAGGAAAGGGGAGAGAGGATCTCCTTGCTGCAAACCCCTTGAATTTGCAAAAAAGTCAGTAGGCTCCCCATTAACTAACTGAAAAACGGACAGTCCATTTATCGCCAAAGGACATCCTCTCTAACATATAAAGAGAAAAGCCCCAGTTGACGTGATCATACGCGTTTTCAATGTTCAATTTACACAATGACCCCAGAATGCCACTTTGCAACCTAGCGTCCACTACTTCATCCGCTATACACGAGGCACCAATGATCTACCTACCTCCAACCAATGCATTTAGAGAATCTGAAATCAGCTTGCCCATAATCTTCATTAATCTCAAGGAGAGCACTTTGGCTAGCAATTTATAAATACTTCGAACCAGGCTGATACGTCTGTAGTCCCACACACTAATGGCTTCTGCTTTCTTCGGGATCAAAGAGATGAATTTGGCGTTGAAGCTCCTCTCAAAGCACATGTTCTCATGAAAATAATGAAACAACTCCATAACATTGTCTTTGACCACCTCCCAACAACAAGAAAAGAAAGCTATTGTGAAGCCATTCAGCCCTGGCGCTTTGTCTCCGCTCATACTTCACAATCTAACAACACTTCCTCTTTAGAGAAAGGACGCTCCAACATTCCCCTATCATCGGCATCAAAAGATCTGAAACAAACTCCATCCAACTTCGGGCGCTAGTCCCCCACACATTACAAGAAATAATTCGTAGATGCATAAGGCCACAATTATGACTGAGTTTGTTTCCTTATACCCTCCCCTTCTAACCTCCCAGACTTATCAAATTTCAAGATGGAACACGGACACGGTTGCTTCAACTCCTGCTTGCCCTTGTGTCTCAAGTTAGAACGCTGCTTACCCCAATAACCCCTCTCCACTGCTTCTCTATATCCAGAAGAAGATCCATAATTTTGTCCTCGAACCGTGAACAAGACACACCCAAGTACCTATCGAATCCTTTATCCCGTCACCTCACCCAAAGAGAACGATCCTCCTTCGACATGCAATTAGCGAGGGCATCCTCACAAGAGCTCTTGGGGGGGCAAAACCGTAATAAGAGTACACTCGATAGGCTCCTCCATCCCTACCTCTCGTTCTGGCAAACAAACACACAAAATGAGATCGTTGTCACCCATAAACCTCGACCCAGTCGCTATATCACCCATAAACCTCGACCCAGTCGCTATATCTCCCTCCTTATTCCGAACAGAACTCGGCAAAACCCCTTTAGTAATCCCTGCGATTAGCATCTCCTTAACCTTCATCGGTGTCCACCCAAAAGCTACGTTCAGCGAAGGCTCTCCATCGAAGCATTTGTTGGGGCTCGAATTGCACCGGCCATGGCTCTCCCAAAACGGATCTTCCTTTCCCTCATGGGCCTAGCTTCCTACTCATCTTTTCCCATGCTATCCTCCGGCCCATTCTCAATGACCCTTCCACTATCTGGGTCATCACCAATGTTAGACTTGTAAGGCCCAGTCTATTGCTGGACTTGATAGGAACCTAAATCTACTTGGCCTCTCCTTTCCTCTTAGTCGGGCCTCCTCTAAACCCCCTTCCCTGGCTGGGCTTAACATTCTGTCAAAAAGACTGAAAGCCCAAATCTGGAAAACCATAGGATATGGTTTCGGTGCCCAAATTTTTATTTATTTTTTGATAAGTAAGGTACAAGTAATATTAACAGGCGTCAAAAAAGGAGACACATCTTTGTACACTGGGAGTATACATGCACTAAACTACAAACCAAAAGACCCAAACCTAGTTACAAAAAGATCCTCTAAAGTTGGATCAGCAGTTAAGCACCAGAATCTTAAATACATAAGGAAAGCCTTTTTGATTCCTTCAATATCAGATTCAATATTCTCGAATGCCCCTTTGTTCCTCTCTTTCCAGATGGTCCACCAAATAGCTGAAGGGGCGTACTTCCAAAAAGCACTCCTATTCCGGGTAAAAGAAGGCCATCCCCGAAGCGTATCAATAATAGTCCTGGACATAACCCACGGAACATGAGCAGAGAGGAAAAGGGAATTCCACAACTCCCTAGCCATAGAGCAATGAATCAGCAAATGATTTACATCCTCCTCCTCACTTTTGCACATGTAGCATCGATTAACATAAATCAATCCCCGAGATCTCAAGTTTTCCCCCCGTCAATATGACGCCCATGGCTGCCTCCCAAACAAAAAAAGCTACCCTACCGGGGATTTTATGTTTCCAAATCTCCTTCCATGGGAAGAAACTTTGTTCCTTCTCAATCATCTTAGAGTAGAAAGATCTAACGGAGAACAATTTGTTATTAGAAACCTCCCAGATGATTTTATCTTCACTTAAAACCTGCCTCTTGCAACCCTGCAGAAAATCCATGAACTGCACTGCTTCGTCAATCTCCTAGTCATGCAAGTTTCTGCGAAAAGCAGGACTCCAAAGGATGTACCCCCCTTGATTGACCACCAACGAACTCACCATTTCCTCCTTGTTGACTGCAATGCTGTAAAGACTAGGAAACATCAGTTGCATGGTATTAGTTCCGCACCAAAAATCCTTCCGAGAACGACTTGATTTCCCGATTCTACATCGAATTTGATGAACCCGTTGAAAGCATTCCATACTCCCATTATACCTTTCCAGACACTAGATCCATGAGAGGACAGAACTTTCTTTGGGAACCAAAGATGATCACCTACTCCATATTTGCTCACCACTAACCTCCTCCATAACGACTCTTTATCCACTAAAAACTTCCAAAGCCACTTGCCCAACAGAGCCTTGTTGAAGAATCTGAGATTTTTAACTCTTAGACCCCCCCACTCTCCTTGTTAGAGCACACTGAGTCCCACCCAACTAAATGATAATTCCTCTTCTCTTTGTCCCCTTCCCAAAGGAAATCTCTTTCTAACTTCTCAATTCTCTTTAAAACTGAGGCAGGGGCCATAAACAATGATAGAAAATAAGTGAGGAGATTAGAAAGAGTACTCTTAATAAGAGTAAGTCTTCCACCCTGTGATAAAAATCATCTTTTCCACCCTGCCAACCGCCTCTCAAACCTAACCATTACTGAGTTCCACACATTTCTTCTCTTAAAAGACGAACCAAGAGGTAAACCTAGGTACGAAGTAGGAAGACTAGAAACACTGCAGCCAAAGAACGAGGCTAAAGCGTCCACGTTATCCACTCTACCTAAGGAGATTAACTCACATTTCGAAACATTAGTCTTCAAGCCCGATAGGTCTTGGAAAATCACCAAGATTAGACGAAGGCAGCCCAGCTGATCACTTTCCGCATCGCAGCAAACTAGGGTGTCATCGGCAAAAAGTAGGTGAGAAATAGTAACACCCCGACCAGGATCATTACCCACCTCGAAGCCCTTAATAAAGCCTCCCGCTACTGCCTTATCAATGAGCCGACTAAGGGCCTCCATAACCACAATGAAAAGGAATGGAGAAAAGGGGTCCCCTTGACGCAATCCTGACCGTTAATAAGAACAGAAAACCTAACTGTAGCAATGCAGAATAAAATCCACTTTTTCCATTTCTCTCCAAAACCCATTTTATCCAAGAGATAAATCAAGAATTCCCATCTAACATGATCATAGGCCTTCTCCACATCCAGCTTGCACAAAATCCCTGGTACTTCGCTTCGCACCCTCGAGGCCACCACTTCATTAGCAATCAAAGTTGCTTCCAGAATCTGACGATCACCCACAAATGCATGTTGTGATTCTAATATCACTTTGCCAATCACCTTTCTCATTCTGTTTGACAGTACCTTGGAGATCAGTTTATATATGCTGCCAATGAGGCTTATAGGTCTGAAGTCTTTTAACTCCTCTGCCCCATTCTTTTTGGGAATGAGAGCAATAAACGAAGTATTAAGACTTTTTTCGAATCCTTCCTCCTCAAAGAAAGAGCGGAAGACCTCCATAATATCATTTTAACTACTTCCCAGCAATGTTTGAAAAATTCAAAAGTATATCCATCAGGGCCTGGGGCCTTATCACCTTTCAGACTACCCAAAGCCTCCACCACTTCTTCTTCATTAAAAGTTTGTTCTAAAAATCTCCTGTCCTCCTCAATCAGATTTTTGAACGTAATCCCATCTATTTCCAGCTCTCTCTCTCTCTATCTTCCGAGAACAGCTTTTGGTAGAACTCTACAAAGCCTCTACTGATTTGATTCTCATCTTCCGTCACATTACCATCGATATTCAGTCTGTTAATCTGATTGAAATTCTTGTGCGCGCTGGCCATCTTATGGAAGAATTTGGAATTTGAAATCTCATCTACCCACGTGCTGGACATTGCAACTTTAGCGTCTGCAGATGAGTTACAGTGTATCACATACGCCTCTCTTGACCCCAAACATGCCCAGACCCACGTGAGGACCACTACCTTTTCCTCTTTGCGTACCACTCTCTCAGAACCCACCACCCTACTTCTTCCATCCACCGCCGTGAGAGACACAAGTCACAAAAGGCTTTGGATTCAGCCTAATTTAACATACCACTATTTTCAGCCAGTCCTCCAATCTTCGCATAAATAGTATAGCTACTTGATTCATTCATAAATAGTATATCACATTCTCCCAAAATAATAAAAAATAATCGAATCCATAGAAGTCTCTCGTCTATTTCTATTTCTATTAGTTCAGATGCATTCAAGGTTCTTTGTAAATGTTGATGAAATGCTACAGAAAATTAATGTGTAGCTTTATTAATCCAGTGAAGGAGAAGCATTAAGATATAAAATTGTAATTTGAAGAAAAAGAGGATATTCTCTCCAGCTAATTCCAATTAAAACAATGTTCTACTATCAAAACTACACAAGGAACATATGAGGTCAATCTTTCTGTTCACCCAGAGAAAGGATGGTGCAAGGTTTAGCTCATGAAGAGGTTTGTAGCTTACAGTGTATGACTTGTACTAACACGCGCGTGCGGGAGTGGGGGGGGTGGATGAGCTAAAAGTGACTGAACAGAGAGCAAATATTTAGTTTTCACCTGAGAGAAGATTGTCTCTGCCATAAGATATTCGTATCGGAAGGGCACAGGCAGGCCAACCATGTAAGACGCACATTCCTTTCGACTAGCTTTGCACAAAACAAGAAAAAGAACAATGAGCAAAAAGTGAAACTTGTCACAAGGAAAAATTTTGATACACAAAATGCAAATACTCTAGCTACAGAAGATGCATAAAGACACCAGATAGCATCTAGTCTGTCAAGATCCATCTCAGTATGTTAGTGCAGCTTGCATTCTGGTTGGTAACATTCAAGAATTGCACATTACTTTTGTAACCAGGAGAATGGATCATGCATTTTGGACAAATTAAACTTCGAAAAAAAAGTTGAGAGCACATTCTTTCAGCTTATGTTTTTAAATGAATTGGTGATTTAAGATATCACTTGCATGACCCAGTGACCCATCAAGATCCTCATAATAAAATTCCTGTTACTTCCATCTCTTTTTTTTGTTTTGATAAGTAAAATTCCTGTTACTTCCATCTCAAAGTCATTAGTCATCTAAGATGGAACTCTAAGCCAGCAAAAATCTCCATTTCAAGGTTCTCAAGCATTTGTACCAAGTCATTGAGAAACAGGTTATGATGAATGAATACTAAATCTTGTAACCTAATTATAAAAATAAAAACAAAATTAAAAAATTAAAATGAGTATCTTTCCCCATCATGTTCAGTGGGACACCACATGGAGGTCCTGAGTTCGAACCCCCCCAGGGGTTAGAGGGATGTTTATCCCTCCCTAGTAGGCATCTCTGGGGATAATTAAGGGGGTAAGTGGGGAACCACTATAGATCCTCTTTAAAAAAAAAAAAGGGTAAATATCACGGACTTGGTAAGTTGATTTTGGATAGTTGAACCTTTGTGTACACCCCCACCCCCCCCCCCTCCCTGCCTTTTCCCATTCCCAACCACCATCAATCCTCCACGACAAAGAATGAGGAAAAATAAATTGGGAGACCTGTGAACCAAGGTGAGTACACTCCGAACTCTTAGAAACTAATGCCAAAAATAGATCTAAAAATAATCAAGTAAAAATTGAATATAGTCTACAAACCAGCCATTCAAGAAGAGAAGCACATCCAATAAATATTCTTCCACAACAAAGCGGTCTATTGGTTGCAGATCCTGCCACGAAATAAGTAAAATAAAGATCAATAGCAACTAACAATAGGCAGAGACTCCCAGTTAGAGACGAGCAAATAAGTCCCGTGCCAAATAGCATGAAAAACAACAAACATAGTATGGTCATGCACTCATGCATGACAACAAGCAATACATACAGAAACTTAGCAAATCCAAAAACTTACCATGATGAATAATTAGAAAAATCGATATTGTAGTAGGGGCTATGCCACGTCACTACAAGTAATTTCACGTAATTACCTAGTTTTACCCAGACTAAGACCTACCATACGAGAGCGTACTAGGCTCTGGGAGATAGCCTAAAGGGGGGCCGAGGTTAAATGCTTTTAGCCTAAGGGTAATGATGCCCAGACCAGACCACTATGGCCGCACCCTGGCTCTATTAATGGTCTGTACGAGCAAACTGGCCGAAGGTCAAAACCCTCTGTCAGGATGACATCTTTGCCTGACCCTATGAGAATCGAGTTAGCCCTAGAGCCCCGATCTTCGAGTATTAGGGTTCCGAGGAACTAACTCTATGCCTAAGGTAAGGGACAACAACTTACATCCCTCATGGATGGCCTGGCTTAGGGCACTACCGGGCAATCTACTCAAGTACAACAGCAGGTCTAGGGTCCCTCAACCCTCAAAAGGCCGAGCCGGGTTTTGGGAACCTCGGGGTTATTGGTTTGGTGGCTGAAGTCAAGAGAATCTCATCCGTTGTACGCGTGCGATGCGTGTGATCTCATCACTAAGAGAGAAAGAGCTGATTGTGGACCCCACTTATGGGACACTTGTCCTATGATCATTGCATAGTCAATAGGACGATGACACCTAGCACGGAATATACCTTGTGTCATCCTACATTCACTATAAATAGAGGTCAAAATCACTTTTTCAAGGATAGATAATCATTCGATAGAATTCACTTGATTGAGAACTTAGTGAGTACTAAAGAGAGAACTCTCTGGCATCAGCCTTTGCCCTCTTTCTCTTCGTCTGATCAATCTTGGCTTCCACCCCGATCTTTTACTCTTTGAGGTTCTTTGATAGCAACGTGTCATGCCTAACACTTTACCCAGCACACATCACATCCTTCGGGACACTCACATTCTTCAAAGATCAAAGTAGTGATGGGACTTCTTATCGTTGCAAATATAACTATTCCACAACACTGTCACCGATTCGGATTATGATTGAATTGGGGGTAAAATTAAAAACTAACTCTCGCTTTCTCCCCCATTTTGCTTCTTACAAGGACACTATGTTAATTCTTCCACCTACTGAATCTTACAGGTCCATCCCTTTTCGCGTCTCCATGACTATGCTACCTAAAGATATTCCATTTATCTAGGCTTGTGATAAGTTGTGTAAGGACTCTACGCATGGAGCAAGAGAAAAAGTTAATCCATGCCTTATTGACACGAATGAGAAATAAGAAGCCAAGCAAACCACATAGCAATTAGCAATACAGAAAAATAACAGTGCAACAGCAATTTAGAAACCCATGTCCAATTTACACTCAATATTAAAACAGCAGCAACAAATTCCAAATGGCCACTAACTCTTAAAAATGAATACTAACCATTGTTGAGTCCACAAGCATCAAAAGTAAAGAAACAGCCACATGGGTCCCCAAGGAAAAAATAAATAATCATGAGTGGATGCAAGAGCTTTTAACCATATAGCAAACGAGTCATACTGGACAGGCTAAGTTGTGGAAGAAGAGCGAGAGGACCATGTGAGTAGGCCCACAATAGATTGTTCAATGACGTCAACCCCACAGGAAGATACTAGCATCGTAAAACTATCGTTTAACAATAGATTTTAAATCACAAAGACATAAAAGTGAATTGGTCCAGAAAGAGCCCTCTGTTAACACCTTTAACTTGTAAACTACCTCGGTTTTACTTGCAGGAAATATGTTGAGCCTGCGAATCCTCTGGGGATATTTTAACTCGGCTTCATGCTTTTGTCGACCAAAGGTGATCCCAGAAACTGCTGAAGGGGGTTCGGGTTGCTCAGGGCAGCTGATGGGACCAAAATCATGCGATTTTCCAGCAACCAGTTGCGGCTCAAAGGAAAGGTGCGGCCTGGGAACTGGGAATGAGAGGAATCAATTTTAATAAAGGACTAGTATAAATCAGCGAAACACTAACAAGCGAAAAACTGCATCTGATACAAAACAGGACTTTCCAAAGCTTCTTAGAAATAGGGCAGGAAATACATATATTTGAGGTGAAGAAGGGATAATGACTTTTTGTCGGTTTTATCTAAAATATTTGAGGAATAGTCGAAGCTAATAGAGATAGTTGGGAATTGGTCATTTTTCAATCGCTTCTGATCAATTATCTTATATTAAGCTCAACTTGACCCCACCCCCAACAGAGAGACTTGAGCAACCTGATATTTAATTGATATGCCTGCACCAACTACAAGCCTACTAAACAATCACCTCCATAAACAGGAGACGGACTTCAAACTTCTTGCATTACATCTTACAGACTCTAAATGTTACAAAAGCTTACTAAATTTTAGAAGAGTAAATGGAATAGTGGATCAGAGACCCACAACTTGGCAGGGCAATAGAAAATAGGAAAATACTTTTATAACCCGGCTAAAATAGGACCACACATGACATGAATAATTAAGGTTGTCTACAGGATTCAAGAGTTCAGTATTAATTCTTGAACTAGAAAGAACTTACCAATCCAACAGAAAAGTTGTGAAATGAAAATTTATGAGCAAAGAATCCTCACAATTTGATATACCAATTTATCAGTGACAAAATAAAACTAAGACAAGTGATTGAACTGACAGTACACAAAAAAAAAATACCACTCTCAAGTTTCCAGCCATTTTTAGAAAGATCTTGGATTCGATCCCATAAATCTTCCACAAAATCCTGAAAACAAAATCAAAGCCAGAGTTCCAGCAGTCATCAAAAAAGAAGAAAAAAGCCACAGCATCTGCTAGTGCTACCTAGTTTAATCACAGATTAAACAACAAGTCAAAGGAGGCAAAGGAATCTCAAGCAGCAGTTCAAATTGGTTCCAACTAATTCTAATTGGAATGATGCAGGAGCAAAAACAAACAAATAGTCACTTAGGATTCTATTTCGAAGCCGAAGCAGCCAACTCAACTCAACTCAACTCAGCCTTTGTCCCAACCACATGGGGTTGGCTAGAAAATCCTATTCCACCATTCAGTTTAGTCCAAAGCAAGATCATCACACACACCATACTCATTCATATCTTCATTTATTACCGATGTCCGTGTTAGTTTTGGTCTTCCACTTACCTTACTTCTAGTTTGGTTGATATTGATACACTTGCACTTCTTAACACGAGCACTAAGGGGTCTGCATTGTATATGTCTAAATAATCTTAGGCAACTTTATCACATTTTAAGTGCTATTGGGGTGACTTTTACAGTCTCCCATATTTGTTCATTACGAATTATACCTTTCCTAGTTTTACACGTATCCATCTTAATATTCACATTCTAGCAACACTGTTGTTAACATGTTTTTTCCAAAAATAAAAATGAAGTTAAATTACCTAATTAATTAATTCTCACTAATAGGAAATATTAATACAAAATGATAGGTCACTCTTAATCACCATAGAAGATTCTGGAGTTTTTCATAACTTGTTCGACAATAATACTGCGTACTTAATATTTTTACTTCAGTTAGTTCACGAGCACTCTGTAATGGGACGAAGTGGCGTCCGCCTCTAACGGAAGCCCTTTCCTCCTCCATTATGACTACAAAAAGTACCTACCAGAACACTTAACGGGCAGATCCGCCTCTAAAAGTGGCCCTTTCCTAGTGAAGCCCTTGGACAGAGAGTCACGCCTTGGCACTGTTCACACGTAAGAGTTCCCAAGGTTTGGCTAAAGACCTTTGCTCTGATACTACTCTGTAACAGGGCGAAGTGGTGGCTCCGCCTCTAAGTGCAGCACTTCTGTCTCCGTTATGGCAACAAAAGGTATCAGAACACTTTACGAGTGGCACCCTTTTTTGGTTACCCTAGTTTGATAAGCATAGAAGTAAATATCATCTTTTGTTTCCTCACTGTCCATTTATAAATATATGTATATACATAAGAGCTTTGATAATATTCAAGCTGCACTACACGAGTGGGAATGAATAAGCAAAAAGTACATAATCTAACAATCACTGTCTAAAAGATATTTTAGAAAAAGCATACCTTTTCAACATCAGCTTTATCAATTTTCTCCATATCCTCAAAAACAGAGAGACCGGTACCGGAAACACGTCTTCTAATACTTAAATAGGCTTGTAACCCAACCATAAGTCTCTCAATCTCTTCAGGAATTTGCTGCATATGAATAAGATTTGTCATCAAACTGCATGACTTAGACTAATCCTTTCTCACCACCAACAAGCGTGTGTTGGTTTTTTATTTATATTTTATTGTTTTGGTGCGAGGCGGGGAAAGAGAGAGAGAGAGAAATAATTTTAGCTGCTGCATGCATTCATAAAATATACAACAAGAATAATTCACACACATCTGAAACAGGCTATAACAGAAATTAAGTTGGTGAAATTCCCAAGTACTGTACAGAGCTCTTCAAATCAATTGAGATAAAGAGATATCAACAGTCAAAACTACTAGCATACTTGCACACAAATCATGTAAAAGGATTGTCAAATTAGCACAGATCATTTGCAACTAAACAATGTCCCAAAAAAATTGTCATATGCTAGTTACTTATGAGGTACACGCGCAAATTGAATACCTCGCCAAGTTCAGATCCTCCCCAAGGAAGACAGGACAGAATACAGATAATGTAAAAATCAGCACGGGCTTGCCAAGATGGATTTCCTTTCTCATCATCAACTATTGTTGCAGCAGATGACAACAAGGTTTCGAACACGATCACTAGTGAGCTTGGTTGAAGGACTTTGCTACACATCTAAAAGAAACAAGAGTAAATCAACTTTACCAAACACAAGATAAAAGGAATACTTAATGTAAAAGCAAATATAATAGTTGCGCCACAAACTGTCAGAAACGGGAAAGGATTAACTATAAATCCAAGAAACTTTTGATATGCTTATGAATGAAGTAAATAACCATGACACTTTTTCACTATTCAAAATGTATAACATGGTTACATAAACGTTAGGAAAAACTGCACCAAAAATCCCTCTACTCTGGCCATATTTGGTTTTCTGTCCTGTATAAGAAATATTGATTAGAAAATCAAACCCCTTTAGTCGATTTTCATTTTATTTACGTCTGTCTCAAGCGCCCATTTAACTTGAGCCGTTAAATTGATGCGTGGTTAACATGCGACCCCTTTTTTAGGGGTAAAAAGGATAATCACATAAATATTTATAAGAAATTAACTTAAGGGCTTAGTTTGAATATTTCATAAAACTACGAGGTTGTAGCGGTGGAGGGACGGAATTAGGGAGAGGGAGAGAGAAATTGACCAATCAAATGGGTGCTAAAAAGCACAAGGAAGGAGTTGGTGAGCTGCTTTTTAGTTCTGTGGTTTTTAAATTTTCACGTTTTTTTCCACCCATTTCCATTGGTCGCAGCAGCATCAAAAATGAATTTCTGGAACCGAACAAGGTTTCTTAGGGCTTGGTCAAGTTTGAAGATTGAGAGAGCAGGAGCTAGGTTGAGGGGGAGCACCGCGGAGGAGGCAGAAGGAGTAGAGCATGGTGGAATTGAAGTGGGAGGGGTGGGGTCGAAGAGAGGCGAGGTCGGAGAGGAGAGATTGTATGTGGTGGTTGTAGCGGTGGAGGGACGGGATTAGGGTTTCAAAGATGGAGGATAGACTTTGGTCAGATTTGGAAGAGTTGGTGATGGGAGTTCTAATAAGAGATAACGGGAGGAGAGAGAAAGTGGCGGTGGTGTGTGGTGATTTAAGGAGAGAGTAAGTGATGGAAATTGGTGAGGAGTTGTTCCTCCATGGCTAATGGCAGTTTGATTTGGCACCATCACAGCAGTGCTTGATCGTAAACAGGAACTGGAGGTTAAAGACGAAGTTCGTAAGCTAAAAAAAAATTCATTTTGAAATTTTAAACCAGTTCATTGACTTAAGGTCAAATAGATTAAGGGTGTGTTTGGAATAGGGATTTTGAGGTACGATTTTGAATTTTGGATTTGGATTTTCATTTTGTAATAATTGAAGAAGTAAGAGAAAAGAGAGAGGCGCTGGTAAGGTAAAAAGGAGAAAGTCAAAAACCAAAAACCAAAATCTCTAAATTTGCATGGTGAACAGACCCTAAGGGTTCAAGATTTTCCTTATTTTTGGAATTCATACCTATACACTTGAAATTTCAAACTGAAAAAGTTAGTTCCCTTGCTTTATGTTTGCAATAACTTAAATCTTTTTTACTTCTATGAATTTCCTATAATTTTCACTAACATGACAACTTTTCATATAATACGTATTAGAAATGTGATGTTTGTGAGAGAAAAAAAACAACAATAGAAACTTATAGGTTAGAATTTAGAAATAAATTTATTTTGCTGTCCCAAAAATGGAAAATGAAGATTATTTTTAGTAAAAATCAAAAATTAGAAATAGAATATTTACATAATGCGGAAATAGTGTTTTCTCACAATGTAGAGAGCAAACACATGAGAAAAATGTATAAACTTCATCTACTACCACCAAATATTCAGCGTTATGCTCTTCCATGTATCACCACACAAGTTGAAGAAAATAAAAACATAAAATGGTATGTCCCCTAAATTAAAGAAATTCATTCTACTTTGAAATGAGCATGGCAGAAATATAAGCTGCCACACTTTCACTCAAAATCCCTTAATAGAGAAACAACTTCATATATCTTAAAATTCCTTAAAACTTGTGAGAGTTGACACTTCGCTTACCAAAACAGTTAGGAATCGCATCAAAATACGAATCTTGTTGCACTCCCCTGAATCTAGAGCATCCTGCAAAAGAAAAGAAAGGAGTCATCATGGTAAGTCCACATGTCAAGCAGCATCATCAGATGAGAATATTACTAGACAAGCTTTACTCTGAAAACATCCATTGTTGTTGAAATGGCCGAACAGTTCTATTATATGCTTAACAAAAAATGCAACTTCCCCTCACAAAAGCAGCAAAAGCAGAAACATCAATGAGTGCAAGTTGCAATAGCATTGATGATTGGCCAAATGCAACCACAATGGCAGAAATCCACATCTTGCATAAGTCGTGACCAAAGCTCTACCAGTAACCAGACTATCACCAGTTGAAGCTATTAGCTGCCCTAAATGTTTAAGATGCAAAATAACAGTAACAATACTATACATCATGTTTTGGTGCAGCCATTCCACACACGTGGTATGTGTTCACCAAGTTTGCACATTAAGGGGGGTGAGGAATTGGAAACATTACCTTGAGATTAATAGGGAAATGTTGCACAAGAGTGTGTCATAGAATTAAGAATGATAGTGCAGATTGGAGAGGATTTGCTTAGTCTTATGTTCAATGAAATATGTATAATAAGAGAGAATGCTTATGATGGTCCAGACACATGGGACGTGAACAAATAGTGTGCCCTTCACTAAGAGAGATAATACCAGCATCAAAGAAAGGCAGAAGCCTAAAGGTGGGAGAAGGCCATAACTTACATGCACAACTAAGAAAGCATATGTAAATGTAATATACTCCCTCCGTTTCAGGCAAAGAGTCCACCTTACTATTTTGAGATGTTTCACTTTAAGAGTCCACTAACAAAAATTATGTTTGCCATCTCCATAACATTTCAACTTTACCCTCGATATTAACATATTGATTATGCTCAAGTATTTTAGCAATTATGACCAACTTTAATGCTAGTTTTATATCCCTTAATATTTAGACTTTCAAACATGGACTCTTTGGGTGGGAACAAGAGAGTATCAGAAGATCACAGGACACAAATGAACGGTGGACATATTCAGGTAGCAGATAAACCCTCAATTGGGCCAAGTACAAGATGAGTTCCTGAGTGCCTGTGTCGTTCAGTGACTTGACATCAATGGAGCTCTTTTTTTTATATTTAACATCAATTGAGCTCATACAATCATGTACTTGCATGAGGATTGAAGGAAATCTTGCTTAGGGCATAGTTATTAAAGGCGAGCTGAGGTGAATGGTGACTCTGGACGAGGGGTCGGTGCCTCACAGGAAGTCAGATGGCGTGATCTTAATCGTTTAAAGAAGGATGTTTTCCAGACTCTAGGTTTCTGGTGCTCCGAGAAGGTTTCAAATGAGGAATTCTTTTGCTGTGTATGCTCCAAGTGTATGTGTCACCTGATTTGACGTTCTGATATATATATATATATATATTATTACTTATCAAAAAAAAGCATTACTTTGTAGATTATGCTAGATACATTTTCAATAAGTGCTAAACAAAGCAAAGTTGAAGGTTTTAGACTCTCAACGAGGGGGCAAAACTAAGTTTGATGACCAAATTGAAATCTAAACATGGGTAGATAAATCAAACATAACCCAAACAACAATGTGAATATTGAATAGAAGCATCTAAAATGTAATTATGTTCACGTGAATGCTTAAGCACAGTTTGTGAAAGAATTCAAATTTAGAAAGAGATTGTGTTCACCTGCAAATTGCATTGAGTATTCTCCAATACTTTCCTGACAAAGTCCTCATTCTCTAAGTTCAACAAGCCAAGCTACAAGAAGTGGAAAGAAAATCATTAAAAGAGTTCACTGCCAGGAATCTTTATACATCAGAAGGTAGCATTGCAGGGTATAATGGAAAGATTATTTATCATCAAGCAAGCGCATATTTTTGGCTTGTCCGTTTCGCTTTAAAGTGCAGAAGAACTGATTTAACCCTTAGCAACATAGAAATTGAATAAGATAATGGATTTAAATAGCAAGATGATGAATGCAATATTGACAGTGAGGAAGAGAGTTGAATCACACTACCTCTCATTTTTATAAGATTAACTGGATCGTTCTCCAGGAACTGCCTTATGTATAAGAATGTTGCAACATCTACAACAAGAATCCTCTTGCAACACAAATTTCTCACATCACAGGACTTGGCTAATAACCAAACATATATGCAGCTCAATCATGCTACTCATTGCAATGTAGCACCTTGATTTTATTGAGTTAACCAGGTTTTTTTTTTAAACGATGTTCGCTAATCATGAAAGCATTACATATTTTCATCCTATGGAATGTGTATCCAGTCAAAAGACCACCAGTGTGAATAAGAAAAGGAATGATGCAGGAAAGTTAGGGGAAACCCAAACTAATCTGCACCGAAATGGATAAGTCCAAAGTTCCTTCCGAAAGCCTTCAATTGCGGTCGCTTTTTGCTAATATGAGCTTAGATCAATAAACAAGGATTACTTCACTCATTTGTTGGGAATCAATGACCCAGAAACATGCAAAGTGTTATTAAGAAAATATGAATAACCCAAGACTGTTTTATTAATTGATTTTCGTGTTATTTATACTATTACAAGAATATTCTAGATGACTTATTCCCCAAGAAAAGACTTACGCTAGATACTAAACCAATAATGAGAGAACATTGTAAAAGTAGTACCTACTGTTTAATTCTTAGATATAATTCCTAATTACTGAATATCATTATTTAGTAAATATTATTATTAAACAGGCAACTATATTGCTGCTGCTCGGGCCTCGAGATCATTTGTGGTATGATATTTGAGCTGTGCTTGGATTTGTTCAAGCATCATTCTCTCCAACTTCGAAGAAAATTTGTACTTAATTTCAAGCATTGTGATAACACTCCTTTTGACATTCACTCTTTCCTCAATCTTTATTGCAAGACTGTGGAAGCTCCTGTGTCCTTTGCTGCTTTGCGAATTTTGGGAATTCTAAACTTTTGAACTTTAGTAATAACATCCATTGAGTGGAGACTAAGTGATAATAAGCAACTTCTTGATGTAGTCCAAAGAGGATGACTCTGAAGATGGAAGGTCAAACAGATCGATGAATTGATGGCTGATTCCAGAATTTGATGCGACGAAACACAAGTTAGCTGTTGCTGAAGAAATTTCTTTTGGTGGCAAAACATGGCTGCACTTTCTTGTCAGGACTGCTCATTAGAAAACGACATGTGAGGTAAAATGATAGCCTATACAAACAAGAAAGCATTTCCATAGTTGACTGTTACACTTGATTCATCATCGTAAACTGGGAGAACAGAACAGACCAACCACTAATTGTTTCTTCGTTGTATATAGGTAGTTTGTGCCAATCAAGTGTAGGCTCTTCAGATATAATTGGTGGTTCAAACCAATCTAGAAGAATCTCTTCATCTTAGATTGGTGGTTGAGACCAACCGTGGGTTGCAAAGTAGGTGTATTGGTAAAAGACCAAACAAGGAGGGGGATAAGAACACTAGGTTTTTTCACAGAATGTCCAACGTGCATAAGGCTGCCAATCATATTAAGTCCTTGAGGATAAATGGTAAAGTTTTAAAGGAGAAGTCAGCCATAAAACAGGAGATGGGATGTTTCTATCAAAATCTTTACTCAGAAGGTGGGGGGGAATGGCGGCCAGAACTAGGCGGACTTTCTTTCAAAAATCCAAACCTGGAGGATAAACCTTGTTAGAGGAGATCTTTGTTGTGGAGGAGGTAGTGGCTGCTCTTCGTAGTTTGAGAGGTGATAAAGCTCCGGTCCGGATGGCTTTACTTTGGTTTTTTTCCAGCATTGTTGGGAAGTAGTTGGGAAGTGGTGAAGGGCGACATAATGGAATTGTTTCATTCTTTTCATTCCAGCGATGGTTTCGAAAGAAGTCTGAATGCAACATTCATCTCACTTATTCCGAAAAGAGTGGGAGCTGAGGAGCTAATAGACTTCAGGCCCATGAGTCTTTTAGGCCGGGTGTACAAGATTATTGCAAAGGTTCTTTCATCAAGACTGAAAAAGGTGATTGGGAAAGTGATTTCTGACTCCCAGCATGTGCTTGTGGGTGGTAGACAGATTTTAGATGCAGTATTGATAGCCAATGAGGCTGTTGATGCTAGAATCAAAGAGGGTGGTCCAGATCTACTTTGTAAGTTAGACATTGAGAAGGCATACAATCATGTGAGTTGGGACTTTCTATTGTATCTCTTGGAAATGATGGGTTTCGGGGAGAAATGGAGAAGGTGGATTCGATTCTAAATTGTGACGGTGAGATTCTCTGTTTTGGTAAATGGGGAGCCAGCAGATTTCTTTTCTAGCTCGAGAGGTCTCAGACAAGGGAATCAGTTGTCTCCTCTTCCCTTCATAATGGTAATGGAGGAGTTGAGTCGGATCATTGAGAAGTCTATTGAAGGGGGATTAAGAAAAGGGGTTTAAGGTGGGTTCGGGTGATGGCACGCATTTATAATTCGCAGACAATATGCTGGTCTTCTGTGAAACAGAGAGATCCCAGTTGGGCTACCTTCGTTTGTGTCTTCTTTTTTTTCAAGAAGTTTCAGGATGAGAATCAACATCTCCAAGAGCAAGATTATTCCGGTGGGGAACCGGGAACGTTGATAATCTGGAGCGTCATGCCTCTTTCTTTGGATGTAAGATTGGAAGACTTCCATCAGTTTATTTGAGGTTACCGTTAGGAGCTTCCTAGAAGGGTGTGGCCGCTAGGAATTCGATGCTCGAAAGATTTGAGCGGAGGCTTTCAGGATGGGAAGGAATTTATTATCAAAAGGGGGTCGAGTCACGCTGATTAAAAATATTCAGCCTTCCAACGTACTTCATGTCCACTTTTGTGATTCCATCATCAGTGGCGAATAGGTTAGAAAAATTGGAAAGAAACTTCTTCTGGGAAGGGAGTAAGGAGGAGTGTAAATATTATCTAGTTAATTGGGAGTTTGTTTGCTCCGGCCTGCAAGATGGAGGGGTAGGGATAAAATGTCTGACGGCTGTTACCATTATCAAAATAAAAATGTCTGAGGGCTTTCAATAAAGCTCTTATGGGTAAATGGTTGTGGAAATACATGGTGGAGGGGAAAGCGTTGTGGAGGAGAGTAGTGGTGGAGAAATTTGATGAGGGGATATTTGGTGGTCCCCTAAAAATATGTCAGACTCTTTTGCGGCAAGTGTATGGAAGGGGATCCAGAGGGAATGGGAGCATTTCAAGCACAATATATCTTTTGAGGTCGGTAAAGGTGATTCGATCAGGTTTTGGAAGGATAAAGGGTGTGGGAATATCGATATGAAAACACGTTTTCCTGCTTTATTTAGCATTGTGGAGGGTAAGGAAGCGATCGTGAGTTCGATTCTTCAAAAAAGGGATGGTGGTGTGAGTTGGAATCCAATTTTTAGAAGAGATTTGCAAGATTGGGAGATAGTGGACATAAATCAGTTTTTCGGGTTTCTTTATGATCAGCATGTTGACAATGATGAGGATGACAGCGTTATTTGGAGTGTGCCCAAGATCAGGAAGTTTTCGGTTTAATCTTATTATGAGATCTTAACCAAGAGAGAAGACAAAAGATTTCGTGGAAGTGTATGTGGAAGACGAAAGCCCCCAGAAGGGTGGCCTTCTTAATGTGGGAAGCAGCGTTACAAGCTATTCTAACGAGGAATAATCTGAGAAAGAGGAAGAGAATTTATGTGAATCCATGTTTTATGTGCTAAATGGACGAAGAAAGAGTGAACCACATGTTACTTCATTACAACATAGCTAGAGAATTGTGGATTTATGTTCTTCGTCTGTTTCAAATTTCTTGGGTAATGCCAAGGTCGATTCAAGAGCAGCTGTGTGAATGGTCTTGGTTTAATCGAAGAGGTAGCAGAATGGATGTGTGGAACATTGCTCCATTGGCAGTATGCTGGACAATCTGGTTAGAGAGAAATCGCAGAGTTTTCGAGAACACTGAACTGGTTATTAAGAAATTAAAGAAGGGAAATATAGATAATCTCCGGTTTGGGGCTGAGTGCTTTTGGAGTCCGGAGGACTCATTTGTTTATTATTTGGATAGATTTTCTTTTGTATAGGATGTTTTGGTAGAATATACTCCCTGTATACAATGGATGCGTAACCTGTTTTGGCACCTGCTTTTATACAATATTATTACTTATCAATATATATATTCACCGCTCCCATAAATCAACCTCACTGCCAACATTAGATTCCTTATCACATGCTCTCCACCATCTCACGAGCACTGCAAATAGTAGGCACCTCCAACTCACCTCCAACTCTTATGTCAAATCGGTTCCTCCAGTTCACACCCATGGCATACGTAATCAGAGAGGGACAGAAGACTGTGGGTGTCATGGGTTTCTAACTCTATTTTCAAGAACAAAAATTTATTGTTTTACCCTTTCAAGGTGTTGACATGTACTGATGTACCATCCACGTCATTTTACAATCACATTAAAATATAGACATCTGTGTAAATTTGATATGACGGTATGCATGGCAAAGCTGATATAATTATCACGAGCTCGAGCTGGTAATATCAGACCTCTTATCAATTTATAATAATTCAAAAGCTAACTAGTCTATGACATCAAAGACCTTTATATATGCGCATAAAAACTTGAATCCCAAGAAAAGCATCCTATACTAAATTACCAAAATACTTTAGATGCTAGTAAAGCAGAAGCATTCCATAAATTCTACCTAAGCATTTAATACCTAATTAGACTTCCCTAATATTTTAAAAGTAACCACATATGTAATTAAACTAGAACTAGATGTGTTGGCCTTGGTACTGCATCAAGAAACCTAGGCTTATGGAGATGTAACACCAAAAAACAGAATAGCGACAACTAGATTAAAGTAGGTGTATCAAAAAGGATCAAGTAGCCTACCACTGTGCCATACAAAGGAATCTTGTGAGGTAATTGCTCAGCGCATTGAAGAAGGAACTGTCACAACATAGAAAGAAGTAAGGAATTCAGTAGCAAGCAAAGCACCAATGCACAAAGAGGAACATGTGTCAACTGAAATCTGATAAGTACAAAACACAAAAAATAGTACTAAGTACATATAGGATTTTATTATGATTAGGAATAAATACAGGCCACTTGATAATTCCTTCAAACAGTGAATTCCAGAAGCCCACAATTTTATGACCTTGGAAAATTTCTGTAGGTTTGATATAAGTTATGTAGAAGATGGTGAAGTGAAAAGTGATACTGCAGAGAAGAATCAAACAATGAAGCACATCCTGAAAAGTTATACAACATGCTCCATGGAGTCAAAGGCAGTCAATAAACAGTTTCGCCCCTCAATCTAATGTGGGGAAGTTGGTTTGAACCTCGCACAAATTGTCTCTAAAGTTGCTTTGCTAGATTCTCGGCAAGTAAAAAGGTCATAAAAACTTAATAGTTTGCTAGTAGAGTATATTTATGGCACTACTAAGAGTGCATGATGACTCAATGAGATCCAGATAAACATAAGAAGTCATTGCAAGATATATGCCCTCCAGGGAATCCATGTCATCAGAAATGCATCTTCATATCTAGTTACTCCCAATAACCATATGGAGACTGAAAGAGTCAGCTTTGAATGTCAAAGACTCAATTTTAATTTTAATTTTAATTTTATTTTATTTTTGATAGGTAACTTATTGGCTGCCCTGTCGAAATTAATGGTGCAACACAGGTTATTCAATTCTCTCGAAACTCCACCCCTGCTCTTGCATCGAGGCTCCCCATTCTTGCACCTGACTGGGGTACGATCCTTTTCAATATCCCGAAGCAGCTCAACAATTTTATCTTTATGCCCTTTACAAGAGACACCATGAATGCGCCTGAAACTCTTGGCCCTGTTACGCACCCATACAGAAATATCTTTGCTGCTACTTTTTAACTGATGATTACAACAAAACCCCGGCTAGTATCTTAACTTGTTTGTTTGAGGGCTACTTAATTTTAAAAATAGGGATTCTCTAAATTAAAAGAACCGAAATGGAGAAAGGATTGTCTAAACGGGGGGCTGAGATAATTTATATATGAATAATGACATTTGCATTTATTTATTTAAGCTAAGAAGGAAGAGCTCATTACAGTCAATATTTCATTTCCAGGATGGTCTAGCTCTCGCCGCACCACACCGAAGCATGTCTCCTGCAAGGAAAAAATAACAACACTTAGTCAGTTCACGGAATTTTGGTTAATGAATTTGGGAAGAATGAACAAACAAATTAGGGCTTTTAAGATACTAAAAAAGAGGAAAGGGAGAGTGAAAGAATAATACTGACAATGTGGTCTTTGAAATCGAGGGTTCCGCCATATTCAGGGCTTTTCTCGCCGATCCGTAGAATCATAGTCCTCCAGCTGCTCATTTTGTGTGCAAATAATAAAATTCAAACGAAACGGGACGAGCCTCCTGGTTGAGTTTGAGCTCCAGGGCACAACAACGCGAGTACGAGCAGAGCAGGTTTTCAACAAGGGTTTTTCTACTCGTATAACTTCCGGACGATGGACTTCGTGTCTTGAACCCGGTCCACCAAATAGTTAGATTGATTGCAATTTGCAAGTATTTTGTCAATACAAAGTCAACAACAATCAATCAAACGGTTCGTACATGTACAATTAAATAAGGTTATTCAAAAATAATGATTTAATTTATTAACGATATCTTAAAGTTGTGATTTATTTAGATTTTTAAACGTGCGAAAGACATCCTCTTCCCTCTAATTTATTTGGGTTTATACACATCTAATTTTTCGCCTATTTTCCTTCTTCGTTATCCATTTGAAATGGATTTCCTTATAGTGTTAGAATTAGGCTTGGATCCCGATTTATTCTCATACCCTTTTTTTCTTCCCCCTCCCTCTACCGTGATTTTTCACATAAAGCTCCTAGCCGTCGTCGTCTTTATCGCTTTTCTTTGTCTCTTTCTTTCAAGGGTTTTTGAAACTCGTCGTCCTATCCATCAAAAACGGTATGTTTTTATTTTTTTAATTTGTCTCACTCTGTTATGATAATAATACTCACTATGTGATAATTATGAGAATAGTATGTTCAAAGCTTCCCGTAAGAACCTTATTCACATATGATCTATATAAGCTTAAGTTTCTTGAGAGTCAAAACATGAGAGATGCTTAAAACAGTTTGGGTTCTTTAGAGCTAGTGCAAATGACTTTTTCGGATAAGTTTTCCATCAATGGTCAATGAAAACTCAAAGGGAAGTTTGAAAAATTAGGTTTGGGCATTTGATATCAAATAGTAAGTCTTTTATCATTAAAAAGGGTGAATTAATTTTCTTTTATCATTTCTCCAATTGTAGGAATAAACACAAGAAGAGTTTGACAAACAAGATTTTCATTTTTTCTCTTTCATCCTCTTTCTGTTTCAATCGTTATAAAAGTTTGCTTTACTTTTAGTGTGTTTGGGGGTGGGACGAGGGACGTTGAAGTTCTATGATTCTTTTTGTCTATGTTAATCAGTCAACTTCCTCTTCCTTTTTGTTTTTCTTCGTATAATGTTCATTTTTACATAAGATTTAGTTAGAGGTGAATAGAAAATAACTTAAGTATTGAATTGTGTTCACATAATCAAGTATGTTATGTTACCTACAATACGATGTGCTTGATGTTTGGCCTCTAAGAAAAATGAATCTCCTCATTTTAAAAAATTTTAGATAGCCACTATAGTAATTAATTATTTTTTCACTCTAATTAAAAAAAATTAACGTATGGTCGAACAATACTCAAATAATAGCCAAACATGTATTCGAGTTTGGTTGATATATCGATTTTTTCCAAGATATTTCTGAATTTTGAATTTTTCTCCATATCAAGTCTGTAAGTTTATCTTTTCTTTGTGAGTCATCTTTTGCTTTTATGTTTGGTTCAATGTGCAATTAATATATATTATAAAACAATTAGGTTCATATATGTGCAATTGACTTGGGCTATTCAGAGGTCATGATTTTATTTTTAACGATATCTTACGGTTGTGATTTATTTGGGTCTGAAAATTTTGGGTTGGGAGCTGTAAGTTTATCTTTTTGTGTGTGTTAGACTGAAGTTTTTATTTTTAAGTGTCTCTATCTCTGCCCTGTATTCTCATAGGATTTTATTTAATTTTCGATCAATTCCCAAATGTGTATTTTATGTGTATTGGCTTTTGAAATTCATTTTTTTTTAACTGTATCACATTTTCCAAAAAAACAGTCACACTTTCCTATGAAATTATTAATTGACAAAGTTATTGTATCTCATGTTTCTAAACCAACCATTGTTGTGAAGTAAGAGCTCTTAGAAGAAGACTGAGTTTTTGCTATTGAAAAAACAATAAAATTTTATTTTTACATATCTATTTTTTTATAATTACAATTAAATTATTTAATTATTGGTTTTCTTATGAAATAAATGCCAAAGTAAAATGTTTTCATTTTGTTAGATATATATATATTTGGATTTTATCTCCTTTTCGTTGTGTAGTGTACATATATCTAATCCCTACAAAATCTTAGGTAAATATTAATTCATTCTCACACTGTGTACTCCATATATTGATTAAGTCTCAAACTGACGCCGTGTCATATGCACGGGCTCAGAATCTAGTAAACCTATACAAGTCAACAACAAAAATTTAGTCTAATTTCAGGCTCAAACTTTGATTAAATGAAAAAGTGATACTTTTAAACACAAAAATGGCACATTCAACAGAAAAAAAAAATTGACGGTTTTCATTTATAAAATTTGAGGGGTGGCGTTGTAAATTTCAAAAGTTGAAGGGTGGTACTACAATTTTAAATTTTTTGACTCATTTAACATTGATAGTTTTATCTTACAGATTAAGATTCGTAATACTATTGATCGATGTCTTATTTTAATTATTTTCCTTGCAAGTGGACAAGACTATTGGAGAATAATTTTGGGAAGCAAGGGTAGAACCACATAGACAAGAAGATCACAGATAACACAATTTATTGATAGCAAATTATTAATCTAAGGGGGTTTTTTATATTAATTATATTCTAAACTAATTATTGTTACTCTTGTTTAACTAATTAGTAACAATTACAGTTTATGAAGATCTTATGATGGATGAAAATCTAGGATTTGGGTTTCACTTGTATCTCCTCTATGCTTATTTTAATAAATTATCATTCAATCTCTTGGGTTCGTTCACAAAATATAGATATAGGCTGTTGAATTACCGTTCAGTCTCCATCTTCGAATAATTCATCAATTCTATATCCTAGGCACAAGAACATATGATCTAACTGTCACTTAGGTCATATATGGAACCTGGTCCTAACTTATCACTCTCGTGCATCGATAGGTCCAATTTATTGTGATGGTGAGTCAGTGTACGACATATGCACATTAATCATGCAGTTATCCGCACCTCTAGGCCTTTATTATTCACGATTGCATTCATTTGTTCAAAGTGAAATAATAGAGGGATTGATAAACACCACAATCAACAAGAATTAAATGAATAAAAATATAGATTCAAGCATAGATTCGATACAAGTTACCTCCATCCTCCTAGATTAATGAAGATTTAGTTCATCTTTGAAGATGAACAGCACATGGAGATGAATGAGTTCATGAATCGATCTTCAATACTTGTAATTACAATGACTAATTATGATATACAACCTAAAATCTATTATAAAGCTATAGAAAACTACTTTCTAGCCGTCTCCAACCGTCCAATGCTCTGGCTACCGACCTCTATTTATACTATGGAGTTATAGGGCAATTAGATCTTTTGTGAAAATGCAAATCCGAGCATTCTGACTACCTTGCGGCCGCAAGGTATAAGGCACCTTGCGACCGCAAGGTCCTTGATTTATCCGAGGTTGATTTTCTGTAGTTTCTGCCTACCTTGTGGAGGCAAGGTATATTGCACCTTGCGACCGCAAAGTGCCCAGTCTGATTCTTCTTCTTTGTTCTTCAATTTTACACACTGACCCCTTCTCGGAATTTTCACCAAAAAACCTTATAATCTGAATACTTTCACCTAAAACCCTGAAACTCACAAAATCACTAGAAAACACATATCAGTAGCCAAAAGCCTCGTGAAATCGCTCAATTTAAGTCATAGAAGTATAGGAAATTGACATATAAAATACATCGATCAAATATCCCAAAACTTAAACTTTGCTCGTCCATGAGTAAACAGTACTTATAAATACAAAAGCATTTAAATAACAAAATAACTAAAAATCTTTTTGGAGGGTGACACTATTTACACTCCTCTAGAAACCCACAAACTCAAGGAGACTCTTACGAGTGACTCGACTGTGCAGATAAATACAAGGCAAAACACACAAATGGGCCACCTAACTTTACCCCTTTTTGCAATTCGGCCATCGAAACTTTGATTCATCTATTTTGGCCACCCTACTTTAGTCTAGTTGCAAGCGTGCCCATTTTTTGGATGGCCGTTAGATTTAGCCGTTAAGTTATGTCAAATATCTATTTTACCCCTGAAGGAACAATTATATTTAAAAGAGGGTCAAACTATAAATAATAAAACCTGGGGGTGTTACAGATCTATTCATCTTCATCTTCATCTCTCTCTATCTCACACACACACACACACACACAGATCTGGAAAAACTGGGTTCGCAATGGAGATTCACCAGTTAAGGAGGCCGGTTGGACATGGAGTTCGCGTTTCAATTTGTGTTGCCTTGCCAACCTCCATGTTTAAAATGTGGTCCCTGATAGCTTCTCCACTTCCTCTGCCCAGAGTAGATTCATTAGTTGAAGAAACTCCCACGCTTTTACAGTCTCTACTTACACCAAAACCACCTTCATCATTTCCAAATGTTTCAGTATTTACATCAGAAGCAGCTCCCAACTCTGGTGAGCTCAATCCATTCTTCATCCTCCTCAATTCATGTCCCAATTCTGCACTGTTTCTTTTTCCTAACCCTTTCTTTGAATCAAAAGACACATTTTTCAAGCTATAACCATCTGCTCCACCCACCAATACATTGTTCCGATCCTCAAATTTCAAATCCAACCTCCCTCCCAAGTTAAAACTCTCGAAAGCATTTTCATCCCCAAGCCTAAAACTCCTGAAAGACCCAAACTCAGAGTCATGAAAGTCTTGAAATGTTCCAGTAGAACCACACAAACTGGGAGTTCCCATAACTGACTTGGCACTACAATACTTCTCAAACTCCGACTCTCCACAAGACGAATACCGAGTCGAATAAGCTAGTGACAATGCATCATTATCATCACCAACCAACAATCTTTGGCCATGTCAGGGAAGAAACTCGTCATCTAGTGGATCTGGAGAGGGAACCTCAACGGAGATCCCAAGAGCCCCCTCGCCAGCTCTCATCTTAAAATTCAACAAACATAAAAAAACAAATTCGTGAAAATTACACACAAAAAATAACGATCAATTATCAGATAAGCAACGAATTCGTGAATTCGTGAATTCGTAAACCGAAATTGCTGACAGTTTGAGGAGAGACCAATTAAGGATCAATGAAATCAAATCAAAGGGGATTGATTTCAGTTGAAAATTAAAAGCATGATATAATTGCTAGTGCCGGAAATGAAAATTATTTACAGAAATTTGAAAACCCAACAAGGGATACATGGCTAAGCTTACGAGGAGCTTCGAAGGTGAGAGTGAAGATCTAGGGTTTATGGAATGGTTGTTTCCAGCCATTTTATCGAAATCAGATTCTTATACGAAAAAACAAAGAGAGAACCTGGGGAATAATCAACTGGAGGAGAGTTGAGAAATGGGAGAACGGTGAATCGCGATTGGCCTTTGAATTTGAGTTTTTATTTTCCATCCTAATGTCCAATGAGCTGGCTTGTTTGAATTCGTTGTTGCTTTTCTTTCCTCACAAATCTATTCGTTGTTGCTTTTCTTTCCAGATCGGTGTGTGTGTGTGAGAGAGAGAAAGAGAGATGAAGATGAACAGATCTGTAACACCCCCAAGGTTCTATTATTTACAATTTAACCCTTTTTAAATATAATTATTCCTCTATTGATATTTACAGGGGTAAAATAGATATTTGACATGACTTAACGGCTAAATCTAACGGCCATCCAAAAAATGGACACGCTTGCAACTAGACTAAAGTAGAGTGGCCAAAATAGATGAATCAAAGTTTTCGGTGGCCGAATTGCAAAAATGGGTAAAGTTGGGTGGCCCATTTATGTGTTTTGCCTAAATACAAAAACTAATAAATACAAAAGCAGATAAGAATTAAAATAAAACAAAAATCTTTTTGGCTTCAACCCCAAGTTATAATAGTATGACATAACAAAACAGTCTCAGTCCGATGCTCACTACATATGTGCAAACTTAGTTACATAAAACCAACTGACTTTTACTTAGAACTGCTACTACTCTTATTTTCTCCGTGTGTGTGTGATCACCAATCTTAGAGAATATCTCAACTAAAACAGTTTTAGTAAGCTAAGCACCACATTCATATGGAAATCAAAATTTAATTAAAACCAATGCATCATGAAGTATGAGATCTACCATCCAAACCCGGTCTATTACAGAAAGAGAGGTCACCAAGGATTTCAAAAACTTATACATCCATCTCATGCACTTCTATGTATGACATACAATGCTCTCCTATCCCAATTACTTGTAATAGCTAAGATTATGCTAACACAGCGAGCTCTTGGGGAATAATATGAATATAAAGTGTTTGATCAATTCTATATGACTCACTTAGCAAAGAAAACATACACAAGCATTGGCAATAAGATCATTAGGTCTTTGTTAGCTTGTAATGTAAGGCCATAGTGTTGGGGGATTTGATGGAAAGGGATTGGAATTCAAAGTGAGAGAGTAAGACTACCCTTTATCCCTCATACTTCAAAGCAAAAGGAAGTTTTCCCTTTTTAAGCTAAGACCTGCAAAGACTACAAGTGAGGGGGGTGTTTTCTTTTTCTTTTACTTTTCAGTTTTCTTCTCCCCCCCCCCTAAACTTGTTTTGGGCAACATACAATCTGAAAATATCTCATCATTTTTCTCTGCAATAATTTCCTAACATATTTTTCTTTTGAAAGCTATGCTTTCATTTGAATCTATTTGCACTCTTCTTCTTCCGTTTCATTTTTCGTTGATCTAATTTTTTTTTCTTTTCTTTTCTCTTCTTTTTTTTTTCGACAAAAAGAAGAAGCCTTCAAAAAACTTGCTTGACTGAAAAATGGTCACCTAAAATTAATTCCCTACCCACATCCTACTTTCTCAAAGGGTAGGCTAAAAGTGTATAGGCTTTTAAGGTTAAGTTAATGTGGGTAATAGAAACGATGTCGAATGGAGGTTTAATATGTGCTTAGCACACTCCATTATTTTTAATTAGGCTCAAAAGGGGATACTAGAGATATTTTTAGTAAAGGTCAGGGAATATTTAGGCTCTAACGATCCAAAGATGGCCTAAGTCATTTCTTAATGTCAAATGTTCATGCAGTTTTTAAAGCAAGTAAGACACATAAAATCTCATATCAATTATGGGAATTGTGGGGTTGAATGTTTAGCATCACTGGATTTCACATAAGCATTCGCTAAGACAAATGGTAGGGACAATCGAGACTAACATGCAGACACGGTTCGAAAGTGTGCTTGAGATATATTAGTAAGAAAAATTCAAGGGATCTAACTATCGTGCAATTGACCCTAAGTTACAATTTAATGCAACATTCATGTTCGAATGGTTATGCATCATATTTCTATGCATATCTTGTTAAAATGAAGTAGGTGCTATAAACTTTATAAAACTATTCTAATTAATCCATAATTATGACTGGTGTGGGTGCATGAAAAATTTGGAGAAAAGTAAGAGTTTCGCAAAATTAAGTAAATTCCAGAAGGATCTACGGACTAGTTATATGGTTCATTGCATTAACTCCTCATTGACTAGTATTACCACACCAAAACTTAAGGATGAAAATTTTTAATTAAAATATTTTTTTTATTTTTTAATTTCTGAATTTTTTTTATAAATAAAAATTGGAGATGATGATGACACAGTTGATGATGGATCCCCATGAGAGGAATCCACGAACATCCAAAATTATAGTATTCTGGTCAAGGCAACATCTCCGAAACAAGAAAAATTCAAAAGCAAGAAAAGCGGGTGAGGAGGAGACACGATAGAGGGAAAAGAAAATTTTCTTCACCCTAAAAACGTAGCCCAACTCAATTCCTCCTTAGGCTAGGACCTGCTAAGACTCTGGGCTTAGAATCCCCCCGCCCCAAACTTAATTTCTATTTTGTCCCCAAAATTGAGGAACATATGAGAGGCTTGATGGGGAAGGACAAATGTCAAAAGGACATAACAGGCCCACCTAACGAAAGAAGATGAAACTTGGGCCTTGACTCATGGTGAGTCAAGAGGAAATAACGAACGGTGACGAAACTCGGGGATCGTACCAGGCGGCATCCCATAGAGGTTGCTGATATTTTGCCCCACCCTATTGAACCAACCAAACAAATCTTCTTGGTTGGCACGCATAAGTGCCAACTGCTGATTTGCCATGTTGGTTTCGAGGGCCACCTCTTCTAGCCTGTTGGAGATCCCCACTAGCGGGTCCTCCTCCTCCTCTTCGAGTTCCTACACGTGAGGAACCCTCTCTCGCGGCTGGTGGTGGTGCTCAAACAAAATTGCCCTAGTGATAGCGGACACATCTCTTAGCCTCTCCGCGTGTCGAGGCAACCTAACTCTCGCGTCCTTACACAGTCCGGTAATCAAATGCGGGAACGCGAACCCCACATTTGTGGTACCTCTAATAAGGGTCTTAATTTGGCCGTTGATCAGGCGGCCGACATCGATAGACCCACCAGTCATGATGGTGTAGATCAGGACGGCCTTAGCTCAAGTCACCGTGTGTTGGTGACCGGAAGGCATAAGGCGGGAGCAGATAAATTTGAACACAGGCCTGGCCGTGTCCAAAAGGAATGACTCCTCCATGGTGCGTAGACCGAATGGTGGGTTGCGGTTTTGGGTCCACACCACACCAGGATAGGAGATGGTCGTATTGACCACCTCGACAGGGATAGGGGGATGGAGGTGGTGGCTATAGTCGTCGGCACCCTCCGCAAAGTTGGAGGTGCCGTAATACATGTTAATGCTTTGGGACGTGAAGCTAACACTAATGTCCCTAACATTAACAGTCTCAATCACCCCACTGTCTATGCCAATACGGCCATTGGCATAGAACTCACGGACAATAGGCACGATTGCACAAAAAAGGACACTTTTTTTAAATGACTGGAAAAGGGAAGATACATTTTTTTAACGGATGGAGTAAAATAGCACAAAAAATCTCAGAATTATGGTAATTGTAAGAATTTGGTACATGTACTTGAAAACATGTAAATAAAATCCCTTGCGTTAATTTTTGTTAGATATAGGCCTATTCCTTTGACGACCGTTAATTTTATGTCGTTAAGTTGTCATGTGCGTAACATGTAACTTGTTTATTAGGGTAAAATGGGTAAATCATATCACTATTGAAGCTATGGGTGTAAGCCCAAACCATCGAATCGAGATTTGGTTCGGTTTTAAGTAAAGGCGTTTTGGTTTATGCTTGAAAAAAAATATAAATAAGTCTATTCGATTCGATTTGTGATTTTTTGTGTTGAATCGAACCACTGTTAGAATATCTTTAGCATATCTTCTATAATTTTTGTATATATCTAGTCAATATTTGTTACGATATGATTGTAAATCAGTTAGCTAATTTGTAGCCTAACTTTATGCTTGTAACTTGTATATATTTTCGGTTTTGTAATGCAATCCTCACGGAATTGATTTCCTTCATGGTATTAGAGCAGATTTCGATCTCTATCGAACCCTAGCCACTCTTTTTCTTCTTCTACCCTTCTACCTTTCTTCCTTTCTTAATGGCTGAATCCTAGATATTTCATCCTGCCCTCACCATCACCAACGTGAAGTCCTTTGTTCCTGTCACGCTAGATAATGAGCAAAGTCTGTATCATTCTTGGGCTGCCCTCTTCACCAATCTCGCTAGGGTTCACGATCTCTATGATCCCTTGGTTCCACCAACAGAGGAGACAGCCAAGGATGCTTATGCCAAGGCAAAATCCACTGATCTTGCGTTGTGGAAACGCCTTGATGCCGCCGTCCTTCAATGGATTTACGGCACTATCTCCTCTGACCTTCTTCATTCCATTCTCAAACGTGATTACACAGCCGAAGCGGCATGGAAACGTCTTGAAGCTTTATTCCAGGACAATAAGGCTTCCCGGGCTACTCATCTCAAAGAGGACTTCACAAATGATGTCTTCGAGGATTATAATTCCATTGACACCTACTGCAATTACCTTCAATCCCTTGCAGACAGACTTGCTGATGTCGATGCCCCGGTGTCAAACAGTAGGCTAATGTTACGGCTCACCGGATTTCTACCGGAGGCTTTTAGTGGTACCGTGGATTTTATCCAAAACCAAGAGCCGTTACCGTCATTTGAAAGTTGTCGCTCAAGATTGAAGATGGCGGAGCGTACCATTAAGGCTCGTACAGCACGTGAATCTGGTAGCTCTGGGACCCGCAGCGGCGTCGCAATGGTGGTAGCATCAGCGTCTTTGGATTCATCTTCCCCTGCTTCTCGAAGCAACAACAATATCAAGGGACGCAATAGCAATAGAAATAAAGGGAAATGAAAGGAAAGGGGTCCGGACAGCAAGGCGGGGCCAGTGGTGGCCAATCCAATCAGCCCAACAACAGCAACAACAGGCACGCCAAGTCACAACAGCAACAGCAGCAGGCCCAGTCACAATGGCAGCCCAGTTAGGGAGGGTGGACAATTCCACCATGTCCATTCCCTGCCTATTCTTGGCAGCCTAGACCAAACTACTCAGCCCAAAGGCCCTTTGCTGGACCTGGTGTGCTTGGGCCCAAACCTCAAGCTTTCAACGTCACGGCTCCTCCTTCTGCTCCCTCTACTCCTAGCTACATGCCGACTGACATTGAAGCCGCTATGCATGCTCTTTCGTTCTCTCAACCCGACGAGAACTACTACATGGATACCGGTGCGACATCTCACATGACGGCGGATGCAGGTATTCTTTCCTCTTATTTCAATTCAAGCAATAAATATCATAACATTGTTGTTGGTAATGGTCATTTAATTTCATTTGTTGGTCACGGTTCCGCTAAATTACCACCACCACATCCTCCTTTTGTCCTTCAAAATGTTTTACATGCCCCCAAACTCATTAAAAATATGATCTATGTTCGTAAATTTACCACTGACAATATGGTTTCTATTTCTTTTAACCTTTTTGGTTTTTCTGTTAATGACTTACAGACGGGGATCAAACTCATGCGGAGTGACAGTGTTGGGGATTTATGTCCACTCTTCTCAGATTCTCAAGCCACTTCATTCAATCATTCAACTTTTACTACTATGTCTCATGATCTTTGGCATAATCGTTTAGGACATCCTGGCGATGCTATTATCAATACTCTTCGTAGTAATAAGTTTATAGATTGTAATAAGGCTCGTAAAACATTTTGCTCATCTTGTCCTCTTGGGAAACATACTAAAACTCCTTTTTCTGATTCTTTGTCATACACTTTCTTGCCGTTTGATATTATCCATAGTGATCTTTGGACTTCCCCTGTTGCCAGCTATTCTGGACACCGTTACTATGTTCTTTTTCTTGATAACTACAACAAATTTTTGTGGACTTTTCCAATTGCAAATAAATCTCAGGTTAAACAATTATTTATATCCTTCCATGCTGTAGTCAAGACCCAATTTGAACGTAATATAAAAACATTTCAATATGACAATGGGACGAAATATGTTAATGGCACTCTTGAACGGTTCTTTGATCAACATGGCTTGCTTTATCTCCTTTCTTGTCCTCATACATCTCACGGAAAGGCCGAAAGGCATATCAAATCTTTAAATAATATCATCCGCACCATTCTCTCTCATGCATCTATGCTACTTTCTTTTTGGCATCATGCTCAATCCATGGCCACATATCTACTAAATATTCTCCCCTCACAAGTATTAAATTACTTTTCCCCCGCACAAATCCTATATCAAAGTGACCCTTCGTATTCGGATTTGCGTGTATTTGGGTGTCTATGTTTCCCTCTATTTCCCTCTACTTCTATTCATAAGTTGCAAGAATGTTCTACTCCTTGTACTTATCTTGGTCCGGCTCCAAATCATCGAGGTTCCAAATGCTATGACATGTCTAGTGGTAAAATCATAATTTGTCGCCATGTGCGTTTTGTTGAAAATGTATTCTCCTTTTCTCAAATTCACAAAACAACTCCTTCGGATTATGATTGTTTGAGTGATACTATCAATCCTTCCCTACTGAATTCACTCCTTCAACCTCCACGACATGCTCAGCCCGCTCCAATACCACAACCAAATTCATTCTCTCCTATTCCTCGACCTGGGCCACACTCTCCCACGGGCCCAATCCAGGAGCCCTCCTCTACAGCTCAAGATGCTTCCCCTCTCACTCCTCAAATGGGCCAATCTTCCTTACCGCCCATTCCAACCTCTACACCTACCTTGACGTCTCTTGCTTCAGCTGGCCCAGTCCACTCTTCAGCCCAGACTTCTCCTTCCTCCACTCCGGAGCTAGCCGACACGTCAGTACTATCTCCCATCGCCATCACTCATAGTCCACCACGGTCCCCTAATCCCATGTCGCACCGCATGACCACTCGTGCAGTCAATGGTATTTTTAAACCAAATCCAAAATAGTTCTCCAGTCTACATATCTCCACCACTACAGATATTTCTCCTATACCGAAAAATCCCATTAGTGCGCTCCGTGATCAAAATTGGAAAAATGCAATGTTGGATGAATTTAATGCTTTAATTGACAATAAGACTTGGGAATTAGTGCCTCGGCCTCCTAATGTGAATGTCATTCGGTCTATGTGGACTTTTCGTCATAAACATAAATCTGACGGTTCTTTTGAGCGCTATAAAGCTCGTCTTGTCGGTGATGGAAAAACACAACAACAGGGTGTTGATTGTGAAGACACGTTTAGCCCCGTGGTTAAACCGGCCACCATTAGAGCAGTTCTTAGCATTGCTTTTTCTAAATCTTGGCCCATTCATCAAATGGATGTCAATAATGCTTTCTTACATGGTCATCTCAATGAAACAGTTTATATGCATCAACCCATGGGTTTCCGTGACAAAACTTATCCAGATCATGTTTGTTTTCTAAAGAAATCTTTGTATGGATTAAAACAGGCTCCTCGAGCTTGGTACCAAAGATTTGCTGACTTTGTTGCTGCTATTGGGTTCTCTCACAGTAAGTCAGATCACTCTTTATTCATCTACAAGAATGGTTCTGATACTGCTTATATACTGTTATATGTGGATGACATTATACTTACAACTTCTTCTGATCGCCTGCGTAAGTATATTATGACTCTCTTGGCCTTTGAATTTGCAATGAAGGATTTGGGTCCTCTGAGTTTCTTTTTGGGTATTGCTGTCACTCGTCATGCCCATGGTCTTTTCTTATCTCAGACACAATATGCTGCCAAAATTATTGAACGTGCTGGAATGTCTAACTGCAGTTCATGTCCTACTCCCGTTGACACTAAGTCCAAACTCAGTGCCACCCCAGATACCCCTTATGCTGATCCAACTAAGTATCGGAGTCTTGCAGGTACTCTTCAGTATCTTACATTCACCCGGCCAGACATCTCTTATGTCGTGCAGCAAGTCTGCCTTCATATGCATGCTCCGACTAATGAGCATATGAGTGCTCTTAAGCGTATCATCCGCTATCTTCAGGGTACCCTTTCCTTTGGACTACACTTGTACAATTCCAATATTGATCGTCTTATCTCATATACAGATGCAGATTGGAGAGGTAGTCCAGACACCCGTCGTTCTAGCTCTGGTTATTGTGTTTTCCTCGGGGATAATCTGGTCTCTTGGTCTTCCAAACGGCAGCCTACTCTCTCCCGCAGTAGTGCCAAGGCAGAATACAGGGGTGTTGCTAATGTTGTTTCCGATTCCTGCTGACTCCGGAACCTGCTTCTCGAATTGCATTGTCCCATTCAAAAGGCAACTCTGGTTTACTGTGACAATGTAAGTGCGATATACTTATCCGGCAATCCTGTCCAACATCAACGCACCAAACACATTGAGATGGATATTCATTTTGTTCGTAAGAAAGTGGCTCGTGGCGAAGTCCGTGTGCTTCATGTGCCGTCCCGTTACCAAATTGCTGATATTTTTACAAAAGGGCTTCCGTGCATTTTATTTAATGATTTCCGGGACAGTCTAAGCACACGAGAACCTCCCGCTTCAACTGAGGGGGTGTGTTAGAATATCTTCTATAATTTTTGTATATATCTAGTCAATATTTGTTACAATATGATTGTAAATCAGTTAGCTAATTTGTAGCCTAACTCTATGCTTGAAACTTGTATTTATTTTCGGTTTTGTAATGCAATCCTCACGGAATTGATTTCCTTCAACCACCATTTAAATTTGTTAATATATATTTGTATATTACATATATATTTATATTATGTATACGTATAGTTATATATTATACAATAACTCTTAAGTAATTATAATATATACTATTATACATTTTTCAAAGCAGTATGAAAGACCCAAAGTAATGAAACTTTAATTAACCTTCACATGAATCACTTCACACTTAGTCACAGACACACACATCTCTGTCCACTTGCTCTGCCAACGACCTCTATCTTCCTGCTCAGTAGTCATCACTCCTTCACCTTCAACTTCGTAGCCATTATTCTCTCATCTCACACTTTATCGTTATCGCCTCGTTAGCCTTCTCTCATATCTTAACGGTCAGCCATTGTAACCTTTCCCCATATCTCTCCTGATTTGTTTATCCCTTATCTCTTGCTCTCTTTCTCTCTCGATATACTTTGTTGTATATGGACTAGGGGTAAAATGCACGCATGACAAGATTGTTAAAACAAGTAAATAAAGAAAACAATATTAAAACATGGTTGATTTTAATGCGAGAGGGTCTAGGGTTTTATAAGAGATTCCTATTAATGTTATTCTAGTTGGGGATTCAAAGGTCACCGCTAAGAGCTGTCTCTTCGTAAATTGATTTAATCAAGGGTATAAATCCACGAGCTTTTCGCTATGTATTAATTTATCTCACTAATCGCTTCCAACACATAAAACCTCAAATGACTATTTTAAGAAGGATTTGTAATATTAACTAACCCAACCAAATTACAAACTATGATGTATTTTCTAAAATCACCAAGTCACTTTCGCGCACCTAGCAATTTAAAATCATGCAATAGGTTATAAAGTTATTACAAGGATTAATAGCACAACATAATATTCAAAAATTAATGAATAACAATTAATAACAATACCCTAATTAAAATAACAACATTCAAACCAAAATCATGTCAAAACCTTAAGCAATTAGTTTAGCTCATAGTGCTAGAACAAACACAAACAAAATCTTCAATGAAAAACATCGTCATTATGTTAAGAGTGGAGAATAAAATGTACAATACTCTAAAGGAGGAAATTCCTTATACAACAATGGCGAGTAATGAAGAGAGATCGAGGCTTCTGGGTATGTGTTCCTCGGCTAATTGCATCTAAAATATCTCAAAGGATTGATGGAGTAGTGCACAAGCTAAACAGGACTACCAAGGAATTCAGCTATCCAGGGGCTAAAATGGGCTGGAATGTGAGGGAACAATGATTTGGGTTCGCCTGATGAAACACACAGATTATTCGCTTAAATATGGGTCGAGATGCGTGGTGAGCTGGGCGAGAAACTAATCACGAAGGTCCATGTCGACAACGCAGGTTGAAGCTTGGAGCGGGCTCTCCAATTTCAGTAAGATCTCGGGTGCCCCTGACATTCTAATTAAGGTAGGTCTCCTCTAAGATCGTTTTACAGATCTTAATTCGTAAGACGGAGTCTCACTATCTCACAGCTCAACGCATCAAAATATGGTGGGTCATGTACGAAAGATCCGTCTTACAAAAATATCCGTAAAACCGTCTTACCTAAGTTTTTACTTTCTAATTATGGCTTCCAAAGTTCCTTTCCTCACATACTTTGCATTTTCGTCTCCAGTCAACCTAAAGGTTTGATCAACTGCATTATTTGTCTGATTTTTGCCCCGATTTGCATATATTGAGCATTGAAACATTGAATATTTTTGAGAAACCTACCTGAAGTACAAAATACATAAAAATATGATATTGAATGCAATTACTTCTTAACCAAAGCTCAAAATACAATAAAATTCCAGAAAATAATAAAAATAATAGGAAAATTGCAAGCTTACCATATTCTTAATTAATTCAGAATCAACCCAATACACATAAAAACCAATACTTTTGTCTAATCGTGAACTAACCCAAATATATGAGAATCAGACCAATACTTCTGTATTTAACTGCTTAATATAAACAAGTAATCAAACCCAATATCTTACACAAAGATTAAAAAACATTCAACAGTAGTAAAACGTTGAAAATATAAGTCCGTTCGCAAATGAAAAAAAAAGATGGTGCTTTCTACAAGTAAAATTTTCTGAGTGTCAAAAGTGATAGAAACAAAAGTGAATAAAAAGTTGGTAGATAAATACATGAATTTAACACTTAAATAGATTTACAATAAAAATATGTAAAAACTCCAAATTCTTAATTCTTGTATATAGTCTAATAGAAAAAAAATCATTATATTTTTATTCTTTTAAAAAATTATCAAATAACGATAAAAAGTTAACAATTAAAGAACAATAAACTCGAATAAAAAGAAACATATGAATTGTATACTTATAGGTATTGGTCAGATTTAATTCTAAAATCAATTTATTTATAAATTTTAAAATGGGGACGGAACCAATTTTAGTCGGAAGTTGGAACCAAGCCAAAATTTTGATATGGAGAAAATGAAGAGCTGAAGACCGAAGTACAGAGTGGAGTGGGAGAGAGCTTCAAAAGCATCGAACGTCTTCAACCTCAACCTCACCTCAACGATAAGCGAAATCCTAACGTCACCCATTCATTCCTTCCCCCTCCATCAATCTTCACGTCCACATATTACATCCTTTCCATCCATCCAGCCCCACATTTCAACGCTCTTTCTCTCTCTCTCTCTAGATCCTCTCTCTCTCACACACACTGTGTGCTTTAGTTCAAACAATGGCTTCCGCAGCAGCACCCACATCCCTTTCCCTCGTTCCCACCACTTCCTCTTCTACTTCCCGCACCACCCCCAGCGTCCATCTATCCACTCGCTTCCTCCGCTCCCCCCTCCGCGGCCTAGGCTTTGCCGCCGCCGCCGCTGATCCTCTCACTGCACACGTCGCCTCCAAGCTCCGATCCCTCCATACATCCGCCAAACCTACCAGAAACGTCATAACTATGGCCAAGAAGAGCGTCGGTGACCTGACTGAGGCCGACTTGAAGGGCAAGAAGGTCTTTGTCAGAGCCGATTTGAATGTACCTTTGGACGATAGCCAGAACATTACCGACGATACCAGAATCAGAGCTGCTGTGCCTACCATCAAATACTTGATCGGCAAGGGTGCTAAGGTCATTCTTTCCAGCCATTTGGTATGCCGCTCTATTTCCCAATTTTTAAGGTTTTGGCTTCACCATTTTTTTTTTAAATTTGTAAAATATTTTCTATTCTTATGGATCACGATAACTTATCTCCACTTACCACCGGCAATTCTCACGATTCTGTTTAAGTTTTAAATTGTTTATTGTTTATAATCTTTAAATACCCAACTGTTTCAAACTCAATTCATAGTTGATGTGAATTTGCCAGGGTCGCCCAAAAGGTGTCACTCCCAAATTTAGCCTTGCACCTCTTGTTCCCAGACTATCCGAACTCATCGGCATTGAGGTACTTTTTTTTTCCCCTCATATTGGCAAGTATTATCATATATGAAACAGAATATAACAAACAGCCCTTTCAGGATTTGAGAGGTTAGATTCTCTCCCTTTTACTCACATGCCATCAGTGACACAGGTGGTGAAGGCTGATGACTGCATTGGTCCAGACGTCGAAAAATTGGTGGCCTCCCTTCCTGAGGGTGGTGTTCTTCTTCTCGAGAATGTGAGATTTTACAAGGAGGAAGAAAAGAATGAACCCGGATTCGCACAGAAGCTTGCTGCATTAGCAGATCTTTACGTGAATGATGCTTTTGGAACCGCCCACAGAGCACACGCCTCCACTGAGGGAGTTACAAAGTTTTTGAAGCCATCGGTTGCCGGTTTTCTTTTGCAAAAGGTTGGATTTTATTGAGTTTACATTATCTTTCTGTTACTGTATTGACTATGGTCACGAGTTGTAGAACTAAAGTTTTGTAGGCATCCTATTGGTTTTACAACAATTTGTTTTGGCAAACTGCAAGTTGTAGTTTGGTTTGCAACAGTTGTTATTCCATTCTATGCCATTTTAGTGAAAGATCTCAATCCATTATAGTTCAAATAGCATAGAAAGAAATCACCATTGTCACGCACCAAACAAACACTTGGTTCTTTTAACCCTATTAGATCCTGCGGGTACAGGTTGAACCTTGAAGGACTTCCTCAATTAGGCCTGTTAATCAGTCAGAGCATGATCTGGTAGAAACACAAAGCTATCCAGCTAGCATGATTAAACATTAATTTTGGACCTGATTACCCTGAATTCATGATCCTGTAAGTTATCTGCAGACGGATCAAAATTGTAGGTCACATGGACCCAATTTGTTAAAATCCATTAGATGCAAAAATGTTACACTTGATATTATGTTTAGGCGTGGCAGCTTGTACTTGGTATAAAGTAACATTAGAGTTTTGAACATCTGACAGTGCGAGCTGCATATTCATCATCCATTTGATTGATCATTAACCTTTTCCTGTATTTTGTTTCAGGAATTGGACTACCTTGATGGGGCAGTTTCAAGCCCAAAGAGACCATTTGCTGCCATTGTGGGTGGTTCAAAGGTCTCATCCAAGATCGGAGTTATTGAGTCTCTTCTAGAGAAATGTGATATCTTGCTTTTGGGTGGAGGAATGATTTTCACATTTTACAAGGCACAAGGTCTATCAGTGGGATCTTCGCTGGTAGAAGAAGACAAGCTTGATCTTGCGACATCACTCCTTGAGAAGGCCAAGGCCAAAGGAGTATCCCTTCTGTTACCTACTGATGTGGTCATTGCAGACAAGTTTGCACCCGACGCAAACAGCAAGGTTTATTCCTTTATCATTCATTCATCATAAAAATCTCATTATTTCAACCTTTTAATTTGAACAATGAAGTTTTTTAGTTGTTGGAGGAAACTTAAATAATTTTGTTTAGGTCGGTACTTTGCAGTACTCGGGTAATAAGTAGCAAAGCAATCAATAATGTAATTTTTATTATGGCTATGCAGATTGTGGCTGCATCTGCTATCCCAGATGGATGGATGGGATTGGATATTGGACCAGATTCTATCAAGACATTTAACGACGCCTTGGAAAGCACCAAAACTGTCATCTGGAATGGACCAATGGGAGTGTTTGAATTTGACAAGTTTGCTGCTGGAACTGAGGTATGTAAGAATTAGTTGTGACATTGTTGAAATAAAAATGTATGGAAGCAGCAATTGATAAATGTGTAGTTGTAGAAAATTGTGATAACTAGATGCTGTAATTGTGGGTTCACACTTGACAGGCAGTAGCAAAGAAGCTAGCTGAACTTAGTGGGAAGGGGGTGACAACAATCATAGGAGGTGGTGATTCTGTTGCAGCCGTAGAGAAAGTGGGAGTTGCAGACGTGATGAGCCATATCTCAACGGGTGGTGGTGCGAGTTTGGAGTTGTTAGAAGGTAAAGAGCTTCCTGGTGTGAATGCTCTTGATGAAGCCATAGCAGTTGCTGTGTAGGACGGATTGATTGGATTTGTTTTTTGTTTATTTCAACCCGTCACACCATGTTTATTGGTCAATAGAGATTTGTATGTAAACGACAAGTGGTTGTAGGGAGATAAGAGTTGATATTGTAGATGTTTGTTTCAGTGTTTCACCATTGCCTTGAATATAAAGGCCCGACGTATTACATAATGTTTTAGTCGCGCGCGAGTGTATTGTTCAAATTACGAGATAATATGAGAATTGAGAAACAGCCCCTGCCCCTGATGGTCTGTTCTCTGTAATAAAATGGTTATTGCGTCTTCATTTATAAATTATTAATTATAATTAATGATTCATGTTCCTTTCATTCATTCACTTATTATTCCGAGAAGAGGGTAAAGTTGAGACAATGAAATGATTGAGAGCATCACCATTGTTGTTATTTTGGTATTCTTAGCATTGTTGTTGATGTGTTTTAATTTTTTCTTGCAAGTGCACAAGATTATTGCAGAATAGATTATGGTGGCAATGGTCGAACCACAGAGATAAGAAGTATCAAATAGCAAGTAAACTGGTAACAATTAAACTAAAGTGAGGTTTTATTTATTAATCTAATTTATTCTAAAGAAAGCAGGTAATCTAATTAAAAGTTTAAAACAACAGTTATGAAGATCTCTATGGTGGATGGAAATCTATGAATGTGGATTTACTTGTATCTACTCTATTGCTCTTTTGACTAAAGTATCAATCAATTTAATCTTGGGTTCGTTCACTAAAGATTGATATATATTGTCAAATTATAACTCAGTCAACATCCTAAAAAAAAATCATCCAATCTATACCCTTAAACATATGAATTTTCTATCTATCACTTAGGAACATATATATGAACCTGACCCTAACTTATCACTCTCGTGCATCGATAATGTCAATTTATCACAGTGGTGAGCTAGTGTACGACATATGCATATGGCCGTACAGTTATTCGCACCTCTTGGTCTTTACTACTTGCGATTAAATTCATTAGGAGAAAGTGAAATAGTAAAGAGATTGATAAACACTGTGATCAACAAGATTTGATTAAATGAAAATATATATAGAGCATTAGATTCGATACAAGTTACCTTCAATCCCTAGATATGAGGCGGTTAGTTCATCCTAGACGATGAACAGATCATTGAGATGAAATAATACATGAACGATCTTCTGACTATAACTAGTGATGCACCCGTGCGTTGCATGAATTGTACATGTGTATAAAATTATATACTGAATTAAAGTTGAATAATATGTAATTAATTTTTTTAAATATGAACAAAATAAACAAAAAAATAATAAATAGTAAAATTAAATATAGAAAATCCTATAACTTTGAAAAAAAATAATATAAATTTTGGAATACTTTTTATATACAATAATTTTCATTCAACATGTACGACTATTGCAATTATAAATATCACATAGTAACTCTAGACAAAACTACATACAACTGATAATAACCAAAACATGTTTTCAAATGGAGTCTTATATTAGACAATGACTTACCATGATTTTTATTAATAGACATTGCGTAAGACATAATCAACAAAAAATGTTTTATCTGGAATTTCAAAGAAATTCTAGGATCAAATAGTATCATTGTCATTCTTGGAATAAAAAAAGTACCACAAAAATTACCCTTTGAAATAACTCAACTTTCTAAAACATGGTTTCTTAGCCTTATAACAATTAATCTCGTGTCATTGCATAACTCAAGTGAATAGATTACGTTACGAAACAACATTATTTGAGTTCCAACCTTCAAATTTAACTCACAGTTTGAGATTTCAGAATATGTAATTCAATTGAAATATTTACGAGTATGTATCGTTCAAATTTAACTCACAGTTTGAGATTTCAGAATATGTATTGTTTATTGATGTAATGTAATTAAAAAAATTGCATCTTAATTTTTATATGACTGTTTAATTGAAACCACAAAAAAAAACATGCATCTCTTTCAACAACATAACTTATATATTACATTTCAATTTTTCAATTACATAAAGAATTAACAAAAAAAGAAAAAGAGAAAATGTCACTTTAATTTGAACATGACATAAAGTTCTCGGTATAGACCATCATAAAATGTATTTTTTGTTTAGTTTATTGAGTTTTGTCTTATTTTCAGTTGTGTAGTGTGCATTCATCTGATATTTACAAAATCTAAAGCATATAAATTCATTTGCATATTGTTCGCTTCATACTGACGCTGTGCCATAAGCACGGATACAAAATCTAGTGATAATTTAAGCTAAGACGAACTCAAACTAAAAAAAACAAACAAAGTCAGGCCTATGAGTATTTTTTATTTGTTTTTTTATTTTAAATATTATAAAACTGTATTTCAAGATCTATTAAAAACAATCGTAAGTATTTTTATTTACCTATTTTTTATTTATAATAATACTAAGCTATTCAATATTTTTGAATAAATATCATTTTTACGAATTATTTTTATATATTGATTTTGTTTTCGATTAGTTATATGCATATGAACTATGTCTGACTTATTAATAGCTCGCCTAGAATTTTGATTCTACTTTATTTTTGTGTAATATTTATTATTTAATAGTTATATGACTTTGGTATGTAATTAGTTATATGTCATTTATATGTCATTTTCAAATTTAATTCTCCAAATAAAAAAAGTAAACTCAATTGGAATAATTTATATCAACATCATTAAATGACATTTCTCAAATTCAATTTCATTTTTTTTTTGGACATAAACAAAACATAAGTGATTCCATTTTTGAAAAGTGAGTTTTGACGAGAAATTTTTAAAAATTATGCACTTTTGTTTTTATATATACTACAATACAATCGTGTAAGGTGTAATGCACGGTTCAATATTGATATAAATAAAACAATATAAAATTTTAATGATAATCATATAACCGAATAATTATATGAATAATCACGAGTTCAATATGCATATAAAACAAATTATTGAAAATTATGTTAATAAAAACAATAACTTTTTTAACATATTTTTAAATTGATATCAAAGTGACATGTCCTTGACCAAAACAATTTACTTTGTACACTAAAAATTGAAGTTAATTATAGAAAATTATAATCAAAGCACTCGTGCGATGCACAAAGCTTATATTCATATCAATACAATAGTTAAAACTTTAGTGCTAATAAAATACTCAAATGATTGCAACATAAAGATTATGAGTTCGATGTGTAGAATTGAATATCATAATTTTGTAATATTAAAATTAAGATTATTTTGTTTGGCTCTTATGTAGAGTTCAATTAAAAATATAAACGTATAAGCAAATTAATAGAAATAAAAAAATTAATTAAAATCAAGAGTCTTTAGGTTTAAAAATGTTTTACCTTTGGAGAAAAAAAAATCAATTTATAAAATAAAAATATTTAGAATTTCAGTTCAATTCCAATTCTAATATTTTTTCTGGATATAAACAATAATATTTACATTGAAGCCCACAATTCTAATTCTAAACAATGAAATTGAGGTTCACTTTCTCTCATTCTCTACTCTAGAGTCTAAACAAAAATTAAATTTACTGATGTGTTTTCCGTATTAAAAAATGATATTAAAATATATACAAATAAATATATATAAATAAAAGTTACATTAATGTAAAAAAAAAATTTGATAGCGCATATAATATCAGACAAATGGCAAATTGTTTGTGATATACTAACATGTTTTATCATAAAACCTTAAAAACTACACTTTTCAAAATTGGTAATTTTTACAAAATAATTCAAGTATAATGGTTCAATTTAAAAATTAGACATAAAGAAAAAATAATTAAAATAGTATATAATCAAGGAAAATAAAATGTAGGAGATGGGTCAAGGAAAATGAACCCAAAATTCGAACGATCGATTGATAGACATCGAAAAATTTGGTTTAAAGTGTGCTATGTATAACTTTTGGACCGCGACCTGGTAAATACTCATAAAACCATGTTGTTTTAGTTGATGTATATAAATAAAAAGAAAACACTTTTACCCTAGTTTCACCAAACATTACAATTTTTTAATGCATTTTTTGCTGCGATGACCAATCCCAAGGTTACCACCTAAAGAAAGTCCGGCAACGGAAGCTATAACCACCGACTCACCGGAAACTTGTTGGTATGTTCATGTTTCCAAAAATATTTCAAAAACTTTGTTTAACTTTAAAACTCGTTTATTAATTTTTATTCATGATTTAGTTCAACTAAAACAAATTCGATCTGAATGTTGATTAATTTCATCATCAGTATTTTTTTTATATCTGAATTTTTTAACATGTAAAAGTAACTAAAAAATTAGAAATTATCGGGTTTCCATTTATTTTTTATATGTAGCTAGCCGTCTCAAAAAATTGGTCCTATCTCGATTTATAGATTTTTTTTTACAATAATAACTTTGGTTACGATGAAATAGAGAAAAAATTGTCAGATCTTGGTATTATTATTAATTGATTGTCTGTGAATTAGTTTTACTTCAAAGTGTGTGTATATGATTTAATTTCAAAATCATTGTTTTATTCCATCTTTATTTCTCCTAGCCTGGATATTGATGCAAAGAAATTGACAAAAAAAAACTTGGCTTTGTTATCTCTCATGTTTCTACTATGCATATTTTGCTTAATATACTAAATAAGAATGTAAAGAGGTTTTGAAATCATTTATCCAATCAACCATAATAATGACATTTTATATTTTTAATTTCCAATATTGCAAAAAGTGGCTTATATACAAATTAGAAGTATTTCTAAATTTGGAAAGTCACTTTTGGCGAGAACTTTTCAAAACTTGCTCCTCTCCTTTTATATATGTATAGATTACAAACACAAAAAACTAAGTATTACACTCTAAAATCGGAGTCAAAACCGCCTGTCCCCCTTTTCCTGTGGATTCATGGCTTGTATTTATACTAATGTGTTCGAGGGAAAGGAGATACAATTAGGGTTAAACACCCGTTCGAAAACTGAAGGGCTTGCGGGAGCAAGGTCTTCATGGAATGTGACGGCAAGGGGTTGTCACAAACTTTGCTTGTACGCTGGAGACCTTACGGGGGCAAGGTCTCTTACCCTTGCGTTCGCAAGGGGTTTCCTCATCCAATGCAATCTTCTTTTCTTTTTATGCACTTTGCACCCTTCCTTCAATTCTTTACTTTTAGCCTTGTAAATCCCATAATTTCACCTAAAACTCTGAAACTCACAATAAAGCTCAAAAACACATATTAGTAGCCAAAAGCCTCGTGGAATTGTTATTTCTAAGCTATAAATGTACCTAATAGATGTGTATAAAACACATCTATCAGCTGTCATCGGTTCCTGAGACACAAATCAATTTAGAAACAATTGATTTGGATGACAAAACGGAACCGGAACCGGAACCGGAACCGATAACGGGAAAAAACAAGGCAAAATGTGCAAAATGGACCAAGGATGAAGATCTTGCACTTATGAAAGCTTTGCAGACTATTAGCCAATGTCCATTAGTTGGTAATAATCAAAAGAGTGCGCAATATTGGAAGCGTGTAGTTGATTATTACAACGAACATCGCCCAAGTAATTCGATGCTGAGAGATAAAATGAAATTGACACCACGTTGGTCAACTAGAATTGCTCCATCAGTGAGAATCTTCGACGAAATTTACAATAGGTTTCTGAATGCTAAACACAACGGTTGGAGTGATGATATTCTAATGAAAAATGCAAGGGAGCTATACCATCAAGAAAAATGTCAGCACTTTGTTTTTTTTTTATCATGTTTGAGATGTGTTAAAAATTATTCTGTATCATTTTCTCTACAAACAATTATGTTTCACACCAATAAAAAGTCTAAGACGTCTGAATTCAAGGGCGATCATTATAAGACTAGTGTGTATGTTGAAGATGTGGAGGAAATCAATTTACGTACTTGTCCGATTGGACAAAAGACGGCAAAGAGGAATGCTAAAGCTAAAAGAAAAGGTTGAAACATTGTCGGATGTAGATGGGTTGCATGCGTTTTCTTCTGGGATAACGTTGCGTTTGATAAATACTCGGAAATAAAAAAACATGAATTTGAAAGGAAAAATAAAGATTTTGAAATAAAAAATAAAGATCTTAAAATTAAAAAAATTCAAGCGAAAGCTAAATGATCAAGAGAAGAAAGAAAAAAACGCGAAAGACTCGTGAAAGACATTGTTTTTCTTATTCAAGATACCTACCACATGAGTCCGACGCAGTTTGCCATATATCAACACGGATGTGAGCAAGTAAAGGTGCAGTTAAGGAATAAAGGGTATGAATTTTAGTGCTCGTTGTTTAATGTAACTCTATTTTTAATATTATAATGTTTTTATGTAAGTTTCATTATTAATGTTTTTATGTAACTTTCAATATTAGAATATTTTTATGTAAGTTTCATTATTAATGTTTTTATATAACTTTCAATATTAGAATGATTTTATGTAAGTTTCATTATTATTGTTTTTATGTAACTTTCATTATTAATGTTTTTAACGTAACTAGCCGTTGTAAAATGTAAACTAGCCATTATGAACTAGCCGTTATAAACTAGCCGTTGTTAACTAGGAGTTGTAAACTAGTCGTTGTAAACTAGTATATATAGATGAGAAGCTGTCTTAGCCGTTTTAAACTAGTATATATAGATGAGAAAATGTCTTATTTTTCTACCAATAGCTACAAATGTTCAACATATAAACCCTTGTCATTGTCCTGCATTTTACCACTAAAGATGTCTTCTTCTTCTTCTACCAATAGCTCTAACATAAGCAGCCATACCAAAGAATCCAACATGTCTAAAGGTAAAAAAAATTGTTTTGTAGATGATTGAATTACAACAACATATGATTGAAATGGAGAGAACCAACATTAAGAGGTGTTGCCAAAGGAAAAAAAAGGAGTTATATAAATTAAAATCGTGTAGCAGGAAATACTCAACTTGTCAATGACTACTTCTCATCTCAGCCGTTGTATCCCGATCATATATTTCGGCGACGCTTCCAAATGCATAGAAATTTATTCATTCAGATAGTTAATGTATTGGAGAATTATTCAAGTTATTTTTGACAGAGGCCTGATGCATACGGAAAAGTAGGTCTCTCACCACTTTAAAAATGCACAGCAGCTATCCGTCAATTGGCTTATGGAGTTCCAGCTGATCATCTCGACGAGTACCTCTGATTAGGAGAAACAACTGCTATCAACTACATGTTCAACTTATGTCGATGTATTATTGAGTTGTTTGGAGGTCAATACTTGAGAATGCCAAATGTTAATGATACACAACGTCTGCTTCAAATGTACGAGCAAAGACACGGATTTCCAGGTATATTTGGAAGTCTTGATTGTATGTACTGGGAATGGAAAAAATGTCCAGTCACTTGGAAAGGTCAGTATGCAAGAGGTCATGGGAAGTCAACAATTGTGCTCGAATCAGTTGCGTCTGCAAATTTATGGATGTGACATGCATTTTTTGGGGTCGCAGGTTCTCGTAATGATTTTAATGTGCTATATGAATCACCTTTGTTCAATACCGTACTCGAAGGAAATGCACCGCCGTGTAATTTTGAAGTGAATGACACACAATATACAAAAAGATACTACCTAACAAATGGAATTTATCCGGATTGAGCTACTTTTGTGAAAAAAATTTCATGCCAGTCGGATGGTAAACGAAAGAAATTCAAAGAGATGCGAGAGACTGCAAGAAAAGATGTCGAACGAGCATTTGGAGTGCTCCAATCAAGATGAGCAATTATCAAATGTCATAGCAGATTTTGGTATAGAGATAACTTGAAAGAAATAATGCTTACATGTATTATTCTACACAACATGATTGTGGAGGCCGAGGGTGATCACGTTATGAACTGGGCTGACGATGTCGTTTATGATTCTCCACAAGTAAACCATGGGTTAACACAAACATTTCAAGAATATATGCAGCGAAATTCAGAAGGACGTGATAGAAGCACACATTATGCTCTTCAATCCAACTTGGTTGAATATATATGGTGTCGTTACGGTGACAACTAGCGATAGAGTTTAATTATTGATGTTTTTATGTAATTCTAATTATTGAATTGTTTTGACGTAATTTTTAAGTATTTATGTTTTTATGTAATTTTATCATTTTGTGTAATTTTTTTCCTTCAATTTTAACGTTCTTGTGTATTTTTCTATTTATATTATTTTACGAGTTATGTATAATATGTGTTTTATTTGGGATGTATTAATTAAATTATAAATTTTTTAATTTATAATTTTCTTAATTTTTTAAAATTAATTTATGTCTTAATTTATAAATTAATATATTTAAACGAAATATTTAAATAAGAAATATATGAAATTACGTTAAATAAATTTATTTGTTGAGAAGTTTAAAAATAAGATTAAAGAGTAAAGTTAATGAGGTGATAGTGAGACTCAATTAAAAAGATGTTAAGAAGCAATACAATGTGAAGATATATTCTTAAGTGGGTGAAGAAGAGAAAAATATGTAGGTGACAGTGAGACCCAACTAAGAATTTGAGAGAAGAATAACAACAATGGTAATGCTCAAAATAATAATACTAGGAGTACTAAATGCTTACATGGCTACAAGGCTACAATAACTAGTCCAACCAATTCGAATACCCAAATTTTTTTTTGGGGTAAGAATAGCCAATACATTTTGAGCAATTCCCAATTCCCTATCCAAAAACAAGAAATAAGAAATAATCCTCCACGAGTGGGAGACAACCGTGAGAGGAGAGAGTGGGGAACACGGGCACGTGCGTGTCACGTAGAAGCCCCATGCACCATGGGTCCCATATATCGGCCACTATTGTTGTTTTTTTAATTTAATTTAATTTAATGTTAGTTGGAAGCTTTTTATTTTTTTTCTTTTTGACTGTTGCTTTGTTTGTAACTTGCTTTTTGATTTTTCTTTTTGTAATTTGACTATTTTTAATGGCTACTTTTTAGTCTCTTATTTTTCTTCATTCTCTATTCTATAAATAATGCTCACATCTCCAATTTTTCTTCATTATCTCTTCTAAAAATTAATTCTTAATTCTCTCTACAATTTTGATTTTTTATCTCATTAATTTCTATATTCTCACTTCTTTATGATATTTGTATCTTAATTTTATTACAATTTCATCATCAAAAAATTATCATTTTTTTTTCAAATCGATGGAAATTCTGGTAATAATTTTAGAATTTTGTAAATTCTTCAAATGTTGAAGAAAATCAAAATTCCCAAAATTCTCGTATTTTCGAGAATGTTCAATATTCTAAATTTTTGTATACCCCCTAATACCCACAAAATTTTCCCACCTATCCAAATTTTCCTAATTATCTTAATTTTTCGAATTTGAAAATTTTCAAGGTGCACAAAATTTTCAAAAATTTCAAGCTTCTCAAATTATTGAGAATTCTTCTAGCAGCGTTCCTTGTGCTCCTAATTACATGTCTCAAAATGAATATTGACAAACTATCTAAAACCAATATTTCATGCAAGACCATCCTCGTACATTTTCTCCATATAGTTTGTCATCAAATCAATTAAGAAGAGCAAGTTTAGGAACAATGTCCTCAGACAAGGAACTGGCAACACCATCATCCGTTCCAGAGCTGCAAATCGAGCAAGAAACAATTGATATGGAGATACCAGATAAAGGTAAGTCAACCCATTCAGTACGGTCAATAGAAGAAGACATTGTCCTTACAAATGCAGTGTGTACTGTTGGCTAAGATTCAGTTATGGGTAACTAGTAACAACTAGACGAGCGCATCCTACTGGAACCATATAACATATTATTACAACGAACATTGTCTAAGCAAATAAGTGGCAAGAGATATTCAGAAGGCAAGACCACATTGACACAGTAGAATTCGTCCGACAATGTATCACTTCAATGCAATCCATAATAAACTATTGGTCGCTCATCGAAGCGGTTGGAGCGATACAAATTTATTGTCCAATTCATATAAGCAAATATCATAAGAAAATAAACGTAAATCATTTCAACTTGAACATGTGTGACAAATTATGAAAGACATTACATTTTGTTCTCCACGAGTAAATATTTGGCACGTTGACAAGAAGGCTAGGATATCTGGGTCTGAAGGACATTATAATACGAGTGTGGATGTTGAGGAAATGGATGGTCGCACTCGTCCAATTAGACAAAAGATTGCCAAGGGGAAGGGAAGAGACAAATCCTAACTTTCTCAAAAGAAGATTTAGACTTACATCATACGAGTATTGCGGTCAAGATGAATCAATACAATGAAGTTAAGAAGATTGAAGCGAAAGCTAAGAAGAACAGAGCCTTAGTTAAAGCAAAGCAGATGCACTGATTGTTCATTGAATATGTCAAATTTCTTTCACAAGATACAAGTGGAATGAATCCAGCATGGCGTGCCATATATGAACGTGTATCAGTGTATGCGATATCCTAAAGGAGAAGTGGTGTAAGTTGGGGTATCACATTTAGTTTAAATTTGTGTTGTTTATGTATTTGTTGACTTTATGTTTTATGTATTACTCCCTCCATTTTTAAAATATTGTTTGGGATGACCCAGCACATCGTTTAAGAAAAACAAATTGACTGGATTATTAATATTGGTAAAATGTGTGGTTTTCCTTTAATTCCCTAGAGTATGTAGCCATAATTAAAGTAGGTAGAAAACGTAAGGGTAAAGTGGTAAAAGTATTCCTAAAAGGGAAAGTTTTGAAAGATGACAATTATTTAAGAACGGACGAAAAAGGAAAGGTAGACAATAATTTGAAAACAAAGGGAGTTGTTTAATTTTGTGTTGTTTTATGTAACCGTTACAAAGTAGCCGTTATAAACTAGTGTTCTATATATACTGGGGTAGTATTTGTAATATTCAAACTACAAACATTATCTTGCATTTTATCACAAAAGATGTCTTCCATTACCCCTACCACAAATAGTGATGTCTTAGTGAACTTCGATGAAGGCAACATTTCTTCAGTGAAGATTTGATGCAGACACTAGTTCAACACCACAAATAGTTGATTGAAGCAGCGAAAGCCAACATCGACAGGAGACGAAGGAGAATGAGGTATTTATATCGAAATCGTGAAATCAGACACATTGAACTTGTCAATGATGTCATCTTAGCCAATGTATCCCGATAACATATTCTGCTGACGATTCTAAATGCCTAGAAACATATTCCGATAGCATATTCCTTCGATGTGTTGTCGAATTGTTTGGAGGTCAATACTTGAGAAGACCAAATGCTGATGATACACGACGTCTTCTTCATACACACAAATAGAGGCACAAATTTCCAGGTATGTTAGGAAGTCTTGATTGTTTGCACTGAGAATGGAAAAAACTACCTAATGTACATGAGGTCATGACAAGCCAACAATTGTGCTAGAAGCACTTTCGTCTGCAGATTTATGGATATGACATGCATTTTTTTGGGGTCGCGGGCTCTCGTAAGGATCTTAATGTATGAATCACCTTTATACAATAACATACTCGAAGGAAATGCACCGCCTATTATTTTTGTGACGGCCCGACCCTGACCCCGAAGTGGAATCGGGAGTCAAGTCGTCCAAATAGGACTACAAATCATGCAAGGACTCAATTAAAGAAAACAATGTGACGTAACATTTGAGACGTAACGCAACTCGGCACCGAAAGGCCGAAATATTTTAAAACTTTTAAAACCTGATATAACAATTAAATACAAGTAAACCAATTCATTGGCGATTTTACAACCAGAACCCAATAACTAAACATTTTATAAACAAGAGCTAGTCAAATGCCCATTGAAAGACACAACGAAGTGAACCAACTACAAACTATACAAGGCTCGACGTACATGCACCGACACTCAAAATAGAATACATGTAACTACAAGTTTTAAACATAAAGACAACAAGTTCAATTTCCCAAAGCAGAGTCTACATGACTCACTTTACCAAATGTCCTTGCCAAAAGTGAACAAAAGAAGGACATTTCTATACAACAACCTCGTCTCAAGTGATTACGGACAAGCATGAACTCGGCAATGCCTTAGCGAGAAGGACCTGGATGGCTCGGATCTAAAGCAGTAAAAGGGAGGGGGTAAGTCAAAGAGACTTTGTAAGCTACCAGTCATGCATGTCATGGCAAAATGAAACATACATAGCAAGATATCATCATTAATATCAAGGCATACCAATATCATCATCATATAAGCACATAGTTCATATATCTAAGATACACATTATTTCCACATAAGTGCTCAAAGGTAAATCACATAGGAGAAGGATATATTATTGAACCGGTGCCACTATGTAGCTCCTGCAATACACAACGTTAACTTTGTTTCGTGACTACGATACTCGTGTGAGTTACATTGATAAGTTTGTAATTTTCTAAAAATTTTCAAAAATTTCCCAAAAAAATCGAGGGCAAAAATAAGACCACAACCCCACACCCAAACTTAGAACTGAACATTGCCCTCAATGTTCATGAGCATACCAAGGCAAGGCAACAATCACTACAACCCCATGAAAAGCAAATAAAAAAAATATTTTTGTGAGGGGACATTATATACACCTCCCTATAAACCCATAAACTCGGGAGGGCTTCGAAAAGCGACACATGCATATAAATACAAAAGCTATAAAAACAAATAAATGAAAAGAGGGGGAAGAGAAAACCAAAATGAGTAGTTCTAATTTAAAGTCTTTAGCTTGACTTCTTCTCCCGCATCGGCCTATGTAGGATCATGGAAAAACACTCGAACCTTCACTTGAGCGCTACCATTTGGAGAAGCTTTCTTGGCACCATTTTTAAACCTTGCTTCCATCATTGGTGCCTCCACTTTGATTTTTTTCCACTTAACCACATTGGATGGTAGTTGTGCCACATCCAATGACGACTTTCTTGCTTTCTTTCTTCTTAAAGGACTCACATACCTCCCCTTCTCATCATCACATTTTTTCATTTTTTTTGGCTCAATCACCACCTTATCACAAACTTGCTCAACCCGACTTTTAGGAATATTATCATGAGATCCTTCTCCCTTCAATCTTTGAACCACCTCCACTCTTGTACAATCTTCCAATTTGTCCGAGTACTTGATGGGCTTGAAGACATTAAATGTGACTTGTTGATCATGCACCCTCATTGTAAGCTCTCCCTTTGCTACATCAATTAAAGCTTTACCGGTGGCCAAGGTCTTTCAAGAATGATTGGAATCTCACTATCCTCTTCTATGTCAAGCACCAAGAAGTCCACCGGAAAAATTAGTTTGTCAACCTTCACAAGAACATTCTCAACCACTCCCTTAGGGTATACTAGCGACCTATCCGCCAATTGTAGAGTGACGGAAGTGGGTGTAGCTTCACCCAAATCAAGTTTTCGGAAAACCGACAAGGGCAAGAGATTAATGCTAGCCCCCAAATCACATAATGCTTTGCCCGAAAATTTTTCTCCAATAGTGCATGAAATTACAAAGCTACCCGGATCTTTCAATTTTGGAGACGACTTTTGTTGCAACACGGCACTACATTCTTCTGTCAAAGGTATAGTCTCATAATCCTCAAGTCTTCTTTTCTTGGAGAGGATATCTTTCACAAATCGGGCATAAGAAGGCATTTGCTCCAAAGCATCGGCAAAAGGAATGTTGATGTGAAGCTTTTTGAAAATTTCAAGGAACTTGAGAAATTGATTGTCATCCTTTGCCTTTTGGAGCCTTTGCGGAAATGGAGGTGGAGGATACACTCTCTCATTGACCGGAGGAGGGGGAATTGGCTCAATATTCTCTTTAAATTTCTCTTGCACTTGCTCACTATTTTGCTCACCTACCTTCTCTTCTTCTTTTCCACCTTGTAGCTCCTTCCCACTTTTAAGAGTAATAGACATGCATTGTTCTTTCCCTTTGGGATTTGGCTCGGTGGTGCTTGGAAGATTTCCTTGGGGTCTAGAATTGATGGAAGATGCAAGTTGACCCATTTGAATTTCAAGGTTTCTCATGGAAGATTGGGTGCTAAGGATTATGGTTTGTTGGTCATGGATGATTTTTAGGAGGTCTTCCACGGGTATCTCTTTCTTGGGTGGTGGTTGGGTTGGTTGGGGTTGACTTTGAAAAGGTGGTTGGTGTTGGTGAGGTTGGTTAGAGAATCCGGGAAGAGTATTAGAAGTTTGATTTTGTGTGGAGGAAGAAGGTTGGTTTTGGTTGTTGTTGCTCCAAGAGAAGTTAGGATGATTTCGCCAACCTAGATTATATGTGTTTAAATAAGGGTTGTTTTGGTTCCGGTTAAAGTTAGAAACAAATTGGATTGATTCCATTTTCAAGTGGCAATTACCCGATGTGTGAGGACCTCCACAAAGCTCACATACTACTCTTTGTGGAAGAAGAGTAGCTTGTAAAACCTTGGTAAGCTCCGCTACTTGAGCGGTCAAGCTAGCAACTTCGGTTGAGGATTCACGAACCATGGCAACACTCCTTTGAGCTCCTCTTTCATTCCCCCAAAAATGATTGTTTGAGGCCATCTTCTCCAACAAAGCCTACACATCATCAACATTCTTTGTCAAAAATGCTCCACCCGCGGCCACATCAATTGTGGTTCTTGTTGATGGAAGCAAACCATTATAGAACGTTTGCACTATCAACCACCGGGGCAATCCATGATGCGAGCACTTCCTCAACATGTCTTTGTATCTCTCCCAAGCTTCATACAAGGTCTCACCATCAAGTTGAAGAAAAGAAGTGATGACATTCCTCAATTGGACCGTCTTTGACGGAGGGTAGTATTTCTCCAAGAAAGCTTGCCTAAGCTCTCCCCAATTTGTGATAGATCCCAGAGTCAACGAGTTCAACCACACTTTCGCTTTATCCCTAAGAGAGAAAGGAAACAAGCGAAGGCGTATGGCTTCACTCCATTCATCTTGAAAGTGTCACAAATCTCCATGAAGTTCATGATATGATCATGGGCGTCCTCGGTCACCAATCCCCCAAATTGAACGTTCCCTTGGATTAAAGAGATGAGAGATGACTTGATTTCAAAGTTGTTGGCGGCCAAGGGAGGTCTCACAATTCCCGGTAGATAATCGTTCATGAAGGGAATAGTGAAGTCATGGAGTGGCCTCTCTTGCTCAATAGGATTCTCTCTATTCATCCTTTCATCAGCCCCTTGGACTTCTTCTCGGGGAATATATTCGGCACCCTCTTCCGCCATAGTTCTTTGCACTCTACGACGAACTCGAATAGTTCTTTCAATTTCCGAATCAATCGGCAACAATGAAACTTTTGCCGATCGGGTGTGTCGCATACACCTACACACAAGCTCAAAGAACTACACCAAAAGATCAAGTGCAATAGCCCAAGCAACAATAATAATTAAAAACAATAAAATAAAAGTGTCTAAATTACAATCTCAAATGCAACTATTATGATATCTTAAAACAACACCGTGCTTCCCCGGTAACGGCGCCAAAAACTTGTTGGTGCGAAAACGCAACACGGGCAAGATTACCCGGTCAAACAAGTAATAAAGTGATAAAGTAGAGTGTCGATCCCACGAGGAAGCAGTTTGGTTGTTTTTAATGAGTACCAAGCACGTTGCAATTTTGACTACATTTAGACGATCGATTTTGAGTGAATTAACTAATTAATTCTGTTAAAACAAGAAATTAAATAAAACAATATTAAAATGAGGTTGACTTCATTGAGAGAGGATCTAGGGTTTTGAATTTCAATTGGCTTTTCCGTTGTGATTTAATAAGGGATTGCTATTAACACTATTCTATTTTTTTGAAAGTCGGGGATTCAAAATTCACCGTTAAGGGCTTTCGCTTCGTATAACGATGCTAATTAACGGTAGAAATTCACGGGCTTTCGCTACGTATGAATTTATCAAATTAATCGCTTCCAAACACAAAACCCCAATTGACTATCTTAAAGAGGATTAATAACTTTGACTAACCCAACTCAAAGACAACTATGTTGTATTTTCCAAAATTACAAAATCATTTTCATGCATCAAGTAATTTTTAAAATCATGTAATGGGTGATCAAGTCAATCCAAGCATTAAGAACACAACATAATACCCAAAAAATTAGTGAATAACAATTAATAGCAATACCCCAAATTAAAATCACAACATCCAAGCCAATATATATCAAAGCTCTAGGCAATTAATTTAGTTAATAATGCTAAGGAAATAAATCAAATTTTCGATGAAAAATATTGACATTAAATAAACATAGAGAGTAAAGTGTATAATACTTTTCACTTGAGGAAGTGATGAAATCCTAGCCTCGGCTTGAGCAACAATGAAAGGACAATGGAGAGAAGAAGAAAAATGGTGATGGAAAATTGAAAAGGCGGCTGCTACTTTTTTATGCTCCCAGTTTCTCCTTTGTTCCTGTTCCAGCCTTCCAGCTCTTGTCCCTGTTTCCTTGTTGTTTTTCTCCCTTCTTTTTCCTTCTTGTTGTCCGAAAATGTGATGCCCAAATTCATTCAAAGTTTGCTAGGGCATTAAGGGGGCATTTTTGGAAGTTTAAGGGAGATTTAGGGGTAAATTAGGGAAAGAAATGGGATTGGGTCACGGCTGGAAGAGGGTTGGACCAGGCGAGGTGGATGCGGGGTAGTCCATGGAGAAATGGGTGAGGCTGTGAGGTGAAGAGGGCTGGAACGCGTGCTGTGGGCTGGAGTTGGAGCGAAGATGGTCCGGGTCAACTTGGATCCGTCTGGGAGACACCGGGTCACACATTATGGGACGGATGACGTGGCGCGATCTGGGAGCGACAACGCATTAATGAGAGATTATGCCGGTTGTCAGCGCTGCCCTCCATCTTTCTAAAATTGCTCCGGTGCCCCTGGATCCTTCAATGTGGCTGCCGAAGACCTCTGCTCCCAGACTTCGCGATTTAGTCCTCAGTTAGCTTCGTTAGCTTCTGTTAGCTTGTTGTGCTTTGAAACTCTTAACGGACCCTAACGGTAAGTGTCCAAACTTAACATTGAAGACTGGAATTGCCTCGATTTGCATATATTGAGCCATAAAACCTCGAATATTTTTGAGATACCTATATGAAGCACAAAATACATAAAAATAGTATCTCAAATGCAATTAATTATCAACCAAAGCTCAAAATCATCAATAAAAATTTCGAAAAATAATGAAAATAAGAGGAAAATTACAAGCTTACCATACATCGATGTACTGAGGACACCCTTTAGCCAAATTAGCATAATCCAAGCGCTCTATTGATTACGTCAATGGGCTAACTTCCCCACTGTGGCCAATAATGGAGGGTGTGTGATAAAAATCTGGTATGACGATCCATTGCTACCACGAGTCTCATAATTCGTGACTACGATGTATCGTCCCACCATCGACTCAACCAAATATGCCAACTGGACTAATGCAATGCCAAGTAGATGTTTACTCGTCATTAAAACCAAATAGGGACCGAGCTCGATTAGAGCGAACTCGTCCATGTCAAGTAGGTGTAATACTCTACAACATGTTCACTATTACGCATATCTTTGTCATGAGCATATAAATCATATAGGAGCTCAATTGAGCTCATAAGCACACACATCAAAGCATGCACTTCAATTCATCCCAAAATCCTGAAAACTAAATCATTAGTCTAACGAACTACAAACGTCGACGTAGGGATTGAATGTGGGGCCGGTATTGTTCAATAGCTCCCTAAACTTGACTCCGGTGAGTCATTACTAAACGTGCAATCAAATAGAGCTTGAATGCTATATGCACTCCACGGTCCACGGTCCACGGTCCTCTTCTATGTTCTCGAATTTATTTAAGCTAGATTACTAAGTCCAATAGCAATCCTAGCCAAGCAAGTTCATAATTCCACACTTGCTGAAACCTTAGGTTGATCATCTTATAGAAGTTAATAACTGCAATAAGTTCATTTACAATACTTGTTCCAAATCAAGTCTTGAACACTTTTAAAACTTAACACAAAACCAAATACTCAAGTATAGGTCCAAGACCCAAAATCTCCAGATTTTAAAGAGGATCAAAACATGTTTTTCACATGGTAGAAGTCTTCCCTGGCATGTCATAGATAAGTTTAATGAAGCTAGCATGCTATGCAACCTAGCATACAAATAATTCGGGAATTGGAAGCTTACCTAGGCCTATCAAAGACTGAAGAAAAGGAAAAAAAAGAAGCAAGGATTAATGATCTCCTCGTCGATAGTTACGATTGGGTGGTCTCGAATCTCAAATCGGGTGGTCGGATCTCCGGGAAACCTTCAAACACACACTAATCTCACCTCAAAACCCCCACACCAGCTCTCAACAATGGTGGACTGAAATATCTGAGTGTAGGAGGTGTGATGGGTGGAGAGTTGCAGATATTTCCATCCACAAAGGATTAGGGAGTGAGTTGAAACCAAGTGTCAAGTTTCTATAGGTTGGAATTAAGCTAAACCAATGAGGATTTAGGACTAATCACTCCATTAGACCTAATACACACTAATTAAGGTTTAATTTTATGTTTAAGGACTGATTTGGACGAATTTGAGTAAGGGGCACAATGTCATTTTGTCAAAAATCAAAAATTGTCAAAGCTGGAAAAAACACTAGGTGGTAGCTTAAGGCCTTGGGCTAGGCGAGCGCCTGACTTGGTTTTCAGGAAGACAAGGTTCTGGAATTTAGGCTATCGCCTGGTCATTTGGCTAGGCGAGCGCCTGGTCCTCTTGGAAGAGAAAAATGCCTAAAACTTGATCCAAATGACATCCAACTCAACCCCAAACACCCTAGGGTTAAACCCTACTTAAAACACAACCAAAATACTCCCGAACATGCGACGAATGTCCAACGGTTCAAACACCAACCAAACCAAAACTAAGCAAGCTTAAATAAACATCCTGTAGACACCCCAATTTCGTACCCCTGGTATGTAACATTGACATGCGATATCAAGACCTGTTGAAACTTAACAAGTGTCAAGTTACAGGGTTTTAAAAATGCAAAAGATAAAGCAGGATGCGTAAAACAGTGAAATGCAGGGGCCAGAGTGTCAAAAGGAGGCTAAGTTTGAAGGCCAGGCGCTGCCACATTGCTAAGTGGGTGCGGTGCCCAGAACCTTAGGGTTCAACGCCCAAGCCCCAAACAGTGTTTACGATTTGAGAATTAGCGCAAGCCTCAAGCGCGCGGTAAAAGCTGATGAAGCACAAAGAAGAAATTCAAAATTGATAGGAATAACGACATAAGCATTTCATTCATATAATCACCTATTTATAAGGAGATACAAATTAGGGTTACACAATGAGTAGAGTGCAAAAAACCTATGTAAGGTAGGAGTTCTGATAAGGTAAGAACTATACAAGGAAATGAACTATATACGGTAGTAACCACTAAATAATAATTACAATTATTTATTCTCTAGTAATATCATCATCTTCACCATTATCCCTTCATTCCACACCGGCTCAACTGCCTCCCATGTCCGCTACTACCCTTTCCATCGTTATCTCTTCTGTGTCAACCTTTCACTCCCCCACCCCCTTCTTCCCCTCCCTCCCGTAAACCACCGGCTCTTATTTTTTTCTTTCCCTTCTTCCTACTTTCCCCTCACTGCCCATCTTTTCTTCACAATCCTTATCCCTTCCCTGTATGAGATCTCTCTTTCTCCCTATCCTTTTGATTTTCTTTTCTTCCTACAACCACCATCAGAGTTTTTTATTTATTTCTGATGTCCGGCCCTGGTTGGCCATAGCTTAACAACACTGTGTTGTTCGGCCAACCGATGGCCAACGCTAGAATAAAAAACAAATAAATTAACCCAGTGTTGTTCGACCAACTAGATTCGAACACTAGAAATAAAAAAATATAAAAAGTAATAATCAAACCCAGTGTTGGAAAAAGAACGAGAGAGGAGAAATCAAAATCTAGAATTGTTAGGAAAATGAAAGAAGCCGAGGGGGAGGGGAGGGAAATCGCGTACGTGAAGAGGAGGAAATTATGAAGAGATCGAGAATGGCGCTGAACCAATGAAGGAAATAATGACATTGAACCAATGACCGGTGGGTGGGTTGAGGAAATGGTAGAAAAATAAAAGCAATTGGGTGGGAGGGAAAAGAGAAATGGGAAATGGGAAATGGGAAATGGGAAATGGGGTTTGGGATGGGTCATGGGAGGAGGGTTCACAATAGGGAGGAGAAGTGATGGGAGGGGTTATGGTTGGAGGGGGAAAACATAGGGAGGGGAGAAGGAATGGGTTCGAGCAAGTGAGAGGGAGGTGGCGTGTTTAGTGGGGGAAAGGGTAAAATATGAAGTTTGGGTGTTTGTCAAGCTAAATCAAAAGGGCAAAATGTACGAATTAAAGGAATTTGACATCAATTAATATTTTTGTGTGAATACAACATAAATTAGCAATTATGTTATAAAAACTAGTATTCGTCTTTAATATGTTTTTTTGAACAAATTAGAGGGAGTGATTCAGGATTGTAAAGCGCAACTTGAATATCCTTTATGTTCCTTATCATTGTCGGTGACCACCACCACCTTCGACAACAATCTCTGACGTCCCACACCATCTCCGGCAACTACCACTACCGCTAGTGATAACCTACAACGGTCACCATAACTTTTGGTGACCCCAACAATTTTTATGTAATATTTGTTTTATTTAATAATTTTATGGTAATAGTTAAAAAAATGGGCGCCCAAGCCCCTTTATACCCATGTTATTAAATGATCATTCAATTACCTGCTCATTTGCAACTGCCGCCCACATGGACACTCCCAATGCCCAATCATACCCACTCGTTTGTTATGTCTGATTGTTGATTATAAATATTTAGAAGGTTCATCTCTATTTGATAAAAAAAATCTTGCACTTTTTTCCTATTTTATAAATTCATTTATTGCAAAATTAGGGGGTGGGGGGAACGTACCATGATACCATATATTCTCAAACATACCTGGAGTTGTGTGCGCAGCAATGGACAGAAGAGCGAAGGGAGAGCTGCAGGTCGTACAACAACATAGAAGAGTGAAGAGCCAAAGGGTAATGCCGTAAAAAAATTCTCAGCAGTGTTTTGATCGCTACGTTTTCTTTCACTGCTCACAATCTCGACGTTTAGAAACGTCCACCATTTCTAAAACGCTCCGTTCTTAAACGGGACATTGATACAACTTTTAAGGAAAACGCTCCATCAAAACGTTGCGTTTTCAGCAAAAACGTGTTACCAGACACACCCTAAGATATTGGAGATTTGTTGGATTTGATGGTTATCATCAAGTATGGCCTCATAACCCGATTACATTCCGCATTTGGCCTCTTGACAAAAAAAGTGGCCAACTATCCAAAATACCCTTACAAACCCACACCCCAAACCCTAAGCAACCCTTCATCCCCATCCCCCCATGAACTCGGTTCGATCCCCTCTTTCTCTCCCGTCTATCTCGTTTCATCTATTTCCTTTTTTTCTCTCGTCAATTTCATCCTCATCCCCCCTAATGAACTCAGTTTGATCCCCATTTCGCTCTCTTTCTTTCCTGTCTATCTCCTCTCTCTCTCTCTCTCTCTCTCTCTCTCACCGATTTCATCCCCATCCCCTCATGAACCCAGTTCGATCCCCCTCTCTCGCTTCATTTATCTCCTCTCTTTTTTTTTCTCTCTTTCAATTCGATACCATCTTCGTCGTCTCCTCCTTCATCACCGGTATTCTCCCTTTCTCTCTGATCTTCCGCCATCTCCCTCTCGATCTATTTTTGTTGGTGTTTCAAACCATAGATCTGCTCTTCTGACATCTCCCCTCCCGATCTCTTTTTGTTGGTATTTCAAACCCTAAAAAGATTAATCGACCCATGTATTCGATTAATCGAACAATGAGTCAGATTAATTGATTGATGAATCGATCAATCGAGTTGATCAGTCCTTCAATCGATGAGTAAGGGCATTTTGGGATTTTCATAAAATAAATAGACAATTTTTAAAATTTTTGAGCAAGTTAGATTTGTTTTGCTATTGGGCCATTGACAACTTTAAAAGTGTACTTGTTGGAGTTGTCGTGAGTTAGTTGTCGTCCATGGCTTTCACACAGACGCTGCCAAATTCAGTCTCATCTAGGTTTCTCTTCGCCCATAAATTTCGAAATTACCTCCCGAAATGCTCCTTTACCTCGATGCCATCATCAGCCACAAACCATAGAAGAAATTTGTCTTCCTCTCCCGATGCGGTGCCATCAATGGAGATGGGGGAGCCTGAACTATTATTTTCATCGACCTCGCTCACAAGAGAATCTCCTTTTTCAGGTTCTCTCTACTTCTTCTAATTGTTTCATACTGTATTACGCTGCAACGGGTATTGGATTTTATTTTATCTTAAGTCCTTAATGATTCAGGGTTCGAGGATGTAATAACGGGATATCTTTTCGGCAAGAAGAAAGCCACTCAAGTTGCTCACGCGTAGGTACTTACTCGGCCGGTATCTTGTTACTTTGTTAGTATAGTTATACTAATAGTAATAGTTACTTCTTCTTTAATTTAGCATCCTTTTATGCCTTTTAACTAAAACTTGATTTCTTAAATTGTTCCCAAAGTTATATGAATGAATGAACCCCTTCTGTTCAATGTTTAAAAAGTGCTTGGTTAACACCGAGAGTGATTCTGGTTACCAAAATAGGCATCATGATCATCTTTTACTCTTTTTCCATGTCAATGGTCTGTTGAAGTTGCAGCCCCTTTCGTCATGAATCATTGGGTCATTTTGATGTTCCAGGATGCTAGCTAGTGCCTAGTGGATCAAGTTATAAGTCATCATTTTAGCTTTTCAACAGTTGAACTTGAGCCTATCTCTACTATTTTATTCAAGTTCTGATCAGCAACTGCTACTTCTCATTTCTGTAATTTATTTCATCACCTGCTGGCTAAGAGATTGGTTTGGACTACGGCTCGCATAAACAGCTTTATGGTCATTGTATCACCATACATCGTTCGCACATCGTGACCCCACTTTTGTTCGGTTAAAGAAAAACATCTAACCATATCAGTCAAACCAAGATTTTACGGTTGTGCTCCATAATCGTAGTGCTTTGTTTATGCATGAAAAACCTTATGATGTTTATCATATTCCTAACGAATAACAGGTTATGGAAATGTGTTGTTCAAAAAGGGGATGCACTTGTAGATGCTACCTGTGGAAATGGTCATGATACCTTAGCAATGGTCAAAATGGTTGCTGACAAGTCACTAAGTGGCCGTGTTTATGCAATGGACATCCAGAAAACTGCTTTAGAGAATACTATGTCTTTGCTGGATGTATCACTCAATCCCGATGAGGTGCTACTTGTCTTTATTTCATATACTTGAACCGATTAACAGATTAAATGTGCTACTTGTGATTGATGGACTGTTACTAATTCTCAGTCACCTTCGCTAGAGTGCATAGTAGTTGCAATTTCTGGAAACAGAGGTTCAGTTCTGCAGGTCTTATTGTAGGAATGTCTTTAAGTAGGTTTCGACAAACAACTCGTTGGACTGGACAGATAAGTCTATCTTACTAACTCTATTGTCACCATGTTCTACAGAAAAAACTTCTTGAACTATTTGCCACCTGTCACAGTAAAATGGAGGAAGTTATTCCAAAGGACATCAGCGTGAGGTTCTCAATATGCTCTTCGATCTAAACAATCTTTACTTTTTGTTACTCCTTTTTCATGATGATACGAAGGCTTTCAGGTATCACCATGTTTGCCTCTCTTTTTTTGACTTTTGTTTGTTTAGGTTAGTTGCGTTCAACTTGGGATACCTTCCTGGAGGTGACAAAACATTAATTACCAAGTCAGAAACAACCATTTTGGGGCTGGAGGCTGCACAGAGAATTCTAGCACCCGGAGGGCTCATCAGCTTAGTGGTCTATGTGGGGCACCCTGGCGGAATGTAATAGTTTCTCCTTGTACTGGATTGCTTCTATTCATTCTATTATGCATTAATTTTTGGCAAAACCCACTATTGTGCCACTATACTTTCCAAAAGGTTACAATATGGCCACTAAAAGTTTAAAACTGTCAATATAGCCACTATACTAGTATACTTGTGTTATGCTGCAAATTACCCCATTTTTTGACGGATGTTAGCTTCAGCTGTTACGTATATTCCGAATACCTATTTCGCCCCTGTAAATACTAAAACTTTGTAATATTAGAAACCTAAAGGGGTCCAACTGAAAAAAAATGCATGTCATTTTTATAAAGAGTAGGGGGTCAAAATGTTTCTATTCAAAAGAGTTATTTATCAAACCAAGATAAACAATTACAATCCACTTTGAAAAGGGAAAAAAAATAATGAACTTGAAAATATAATATTAAACAAGTGAGAGTAATTGCCATAAATTTAATCCAAGAATTTTGTGGGAAATAACAGAACTGACAGTATAGACGAAGGCAACATAAAACCCAAATCAAATTGTTGTTCAGACTCCCAAATCTGTGCCCCTTTTCACATGTAGGAACATAGTAGCACAGGTCTCTATAGAGGATTTTAATTGTTTGAATGATAACTTACTGATGATGGTTTACTTGCGGTGAAATTAACACGGGGGACAGGTAAAATGGTTCCAAACATCACCAATTCACCATCAACCTCGAGCTCTACCAGTGTCATCAATCAGACTGCCAATCCATCCCCTGATCTGAAGAGTGTGGAGCTGAAGGAGCATCATCCTTACTAAAAGAAGCCCCAATAATTTCAAAATTAGGGTTTGAACTCTTGACAACAGAGAACCCCTCATCCTTATCAACGAGGCCCTCAATAATAGAAGACTAATTAGGGTTATTGAGATCGATTCCGAGTCGATTTTGTCAATACCTCCATAGTCTTGGATAATGGAAGCTGGGGAGAAAACCTTTCTGGCGGGAAGGTCCTTGACGAAGCTGTGAGGTGGATCATCAGTAAGGAAGAATCAAGGAAAGTTTGAACTAAAGTAACAACTGCGAAGGTTCTCATGCCCTTTCTCGACATCACCTCTTCGCGCGAGGAAGACTTTAATCTTTAGTTGGAAAATTCTTTATTTTCAGTTCAGTAGGTGTATGCCTATAGAAACTTCAATGAATGAAGGAAAGGAGGGGGCATTTATACATATCTTTTTATTTGAGTTAGATCAATTAGAAAGATACCTGTTGTGTTGTGCAATTAGCATAATGACGCTGTCGGATGTCATCGGAACAAGCACGGCCGGAACGATTTGGATGGAGGTATACAACCTGTGTAGTTGGTGGGAGGGGGGGCGGTAGCAGTTACTGTAGACATTAGAAAAGAGGTTGAAGATGAAGTGAATAGAAACATTTTGACCCCCTACTCTTTATACAAATGACATGTGCAATTTTCGTCAGTTGAACCCTTTGGGTTTCTAATATCACCCAAAGTTTTAGTATTTACATGGATGAAATAGGTATTTGGTATATACTTAACGGTTGAAGCTAACATATGTCAAAAAAAAAGGGGTAATTTGCAACATTAATTATCAAAAAAAAAATAAGTATAGTGGCCATATTGATAATTTAAACTTTTAGTGCCATATTGCAACCTTTTGGAAGTACAGTAGGCCAATAGTGTGTTTTGCCTTCATTTTTTATTTTTTATTTTTCCCATGAACCATACTTGCTTGATCAGCTGAATGGTCTAAATGGATTGAACTGAACCATGCTAGCTGTGGTTAGGTCTATGAAATTGTTACTATTAGTGCTGGCTGTGAGAATAACAAAGTAGACCAATGATACTGCCGATGAACTTAATAAGGGATTTCAAATTTTTATTTTTTAATGGCTTTGAAGTTTAGCTGGATTTGTTTACTAATATATTTTATGCAGGGAAGAGTTTGAGAGGGTCCAAGCCTTTACCTCTGGATTGCCTGTTGACAATTGGATCTGCTGCAAGCTCCAAATGTTGAACCGACCTCTGGCTCCAGTACTTGTGTTCATATTCAAAAGATAGAAGCCTTTTTGGAGATGGAAATTTTCTATTTTTAAGATGATGTTGGCAACTCAGGGTTTCAAGATCTCAGTAACGTTGATGACTCCCAACCCACTTGGAGGGTTTATGTAAAGCATCAACTGACTTGGTGAAATTCAATTATTATCCTACACTTTCAAAATAAATGTCGTATTATAAGAAAATGGTTGATACTCCGTATTTCTTTAATGTCTGCAAAGAATTTTTTAGTGGGGCCAAATCAATTGGTTTATGGGCATGAGAATCAATGTGCTCTTGGATGGTAATTAGGTATAATATGCCATTAGTTTAGGGTTTTGCTAAGATTACTTTTATAGTAATTTGCAGAGCTTTATAAGGAAAGCATGCAGTTTATGTATCGGAGCTCTTCTGAATGAGCGAGCACAGTGATTTTCGAATGTTCTCAGAAGGGAAGGAACATAAATACTTTTATTCCCTTGCATATCCGTACCATCCTCATTGGACCATGAACAGTATAGACATGTTTAACAGTTTAACTTCAAAAGCAGCATGTATGATTATGATTAGGAAGCTGGATAAGATCCCTAGAACATAGGAATGTCTCTCAGGATGGTACCCACCTGTGCGAGATGCAATGTGTTGAAAATAAATATACCATGCACATCCTGAGAGACTTCATCATACTTTTAATGATATTCAGCGGTCTATCCTTTTCATTGTGATCATCTGGCAAAACTCGAACAAAGAAATTTTTGCGAAAAGCCTCATCAACTAGGCTATCGACTAACGAGGTTAAGTGGGCCTTTTGAAGAACCACGGGAAACAGGTAAGAAAGTTTCAAATTTGGAGGTTGGAAATACTAATTGGTGTTGCCCTATTGCATTGCAGGTACTTCAAAACTGAATATGGATGCCACATGCAAAGAGGGAAAATGATCGAGGCTTTTTTGGAAAAATACCTGTTTCCCAATCTTTGGAGGCTGAAGTCCAAGCGATATAACAGAGGCCTGGGATTTATCAGAAATATTCAAGGAACTAAGGTGGAAATTGAATCGGATTCCCTTGCTGCTGTTAATTTGCTGAATGGTCCAAGGAACTTGAATCATCCCCTGGCTCTTCTGGTTGAAGACTGCAATGCTCTCTTGAGCCAGACAGAGAGCAAGATCAAGCGTATCAAGCATTATGGAAACAAGGTGGTGGATTTTGTTGGCCAAACATGGAGCTGAGAAGGAGAAAGATTTGAAGATCCTTAATGAACCTGTCCCAGGCGCGGAGGGGCCACTGCTCCAAGACCCGTTTCATTCTGTATCTCTTTTCTTTCCACCAATATATTTGTGTGTGTGTCTGTGTGTTTTCCACAGACAATGCAAACCACTGGTGCACCTATTAGGAAATAGGGGAAGGAAAATATTAAATCTAACATGGACTTCCGTAATTTAAAAATTATAAATGAGTGTATACTTTGAACTAAATTAAATAGCAAAAAGTAATTTGTATAGCCGACCCCAAGTGATTGGGACAAAGGTTGAATTGAGCTCCCGCCAAAATAGCTGCTAGATTCAAATAGTTATATTCGAAGGCATGTGATTATGTAAAACATAGTCATTGAAGATGTATAAAATAAAATTCAAAAATGAAACATCTGTTTCTAATACAACTTATTTCTTCAGAATCTCATATGACAACACTACTGAACAAGGGAAGGTTACAATTTATATGTATCCTCTTTTCAGGAAGCTTTCTCTTCAAGTGTTTGCATTAACATTAGGAATTAGGATGTCGAGGAGACAGGAGTGTCCAATTGAGCTCCCCATTCTGTCCATGACCCATCATAAACTGGTACATCGGTCTTGCCAAGTCGATGGAGACCCTGAGAAAGGCAAAGATTGAATATTTTATTTTCTCTTCTCTTTTCTAACCTACTGCCCTTTCGTTACAAAATTAAAATCTTTAAATACATGTTTTTATATTCTATAGAGATTTTTCTATAATATAAAAGGACACCGAGGCTGGCAGAAAGTAAGAAAGAGAATATCACCAATGCAAGAATGCAAGCAGTTACACCAGTCCCACACGAGGTCACAACAGGACGGTCCAAAGAGAGGCCTGGAACATGTAGGAAAGAGGACACAAATCAAGAATTAGTGTGTAAACCAGACAAATGACTTGCATAGGAAGTGTATGATTCATTTTGAGCCACACTAAGAACTGCAGATCGCAAGCCCCTGCACACTCTTACCTTCCTGTTCAAATTTTTTCTTCAGCTCATCTGCTGATAAGAGGGTCTGTGATCCATCCAATATCTAGAAGGAACCAGGAAATTTGTCATGATTAGCCTGCTGATAATAGACTAATAACTCTATGAACTCGAAATAGTGGATAAAGTATCATAAAAGCACGTTGCTAAAAAAGAAAATCTGTTTCTCTCAAATTAACACTAAATACAATAGCTGATATAAAATTACCTGGGGAAAAGGAATGCACATACTCCCTGGTACATGACCACTTCTAATTCCTTTTCGAGGCTCTTGAGCAACACCATCAAACCTGTGAAGATCAAAATTTCCATCGAGTCAAAGATATTCCAACACCAAAACAATTATAACTGATTTCACACCCAGATAAAGGGGTCTTTCTGGAAAATCTTTACTCTCCCTGCCCTACCATATTATTGATTTTTGAAAGACAAACAATCAACAATGTCCAAATATAAAAAATTTGGGTCATTGATTTCTACCACATATCATGGTGCTAGTTAACTAGGTCATCAAAACTCAGAAAGAAACAACATTCAGCTCATATAATGGTCAGAACTAAACTTCACCTGCCCTAATGCCAATCTTGACTCCACATTTTCATCTTAGCCTTAAATGTACCAATGGTTTGTGATGGTCCACTCTCCTGGGTGAATTTACTCTTCTTAACACTTGGGGCACACAGATTCAGTTGGTTACTTATTACCCCCTCCATCCCAAAATGAGTGTCCATTTTTAAAAAATTAAAATAAAATTGTCCTGACATAAGCGTCTATTTTTGTATAATTTTACTAAACTCACCTTTGCTAACCATCATGTCCTAGTCTAGCGTTCACTTGCAAAATTATGGTATAGCATGAAGACTAATGGTATCTTTTTATTTATTTTTTATAAGAAGGCTAGGGGTATTCATGTATATGCCCTACTAAAATGGCTGAAAAGTCAAATACCTTATTTTTTGTGAAAAACTAAAAAAGGACACTCATTTTGGGACGGAGGGAATATGAATCAACTACTTAAATCTTCAAGGTTAAGAAAAGTGCCTAACCTACCAGACAAGAAGTTCCATGATTTCCCCCATATCATACAGGTCCAACTGCCAACAATGAACAGCTCATAAATCAAGGTCTAAGATTACCTGGCCTTTGAACGAGCGTCTATGTGCTGATGTGATTGGTTCTCGATGTTTTCCTTAACCTGAAATGTTAGAGCAAATTCAACTTGAAATACAGACTCATGCGTGTGCACGCCGGCATGTAACACTCGCATATATACTACATGCACTCACAAATACACACACGCATGTATTAACTTAGACTACAGCTGAACACACAAGAAAAACAGATTGATTTGTCAGACATGATGAACAAAACCTCTATCCATATTGCCTGGAATCATCTTTATACATCCCACCATCAGTCAAGCTATATTTACAGCATTAAGTCCTAAAAATTTATGGTTCTGAGTTTCGTAGTGAGACCATTGAATAACATGATCATCTTGATGACTGACAACTTGTGGGGTGTACTTTTTCAAATTCTGAACCGAGCTAAATTAACGGGTGTACCAATAAATAGACAAGTGGTGTCTGCCTATAAGCATTATATTTATATATGAGGTTCATTTGTTCAACAAGGTAGTTTCATATACTGAACTTCCAGTTGGAATGGAAATATAAGTTTACACGCCATAAGATTAAAGATATGTTTTTTCTAATCAAAAAAAGGAAAGACTGCCTCTACCAGAACTGCATTAAACAAGGACAGCAGGTTATAGCCAACCCCTTTTGTCAAACATAAGGTCTATCAAATGTATACAAGGCACCATACTTGACAAGATTTGCTGTAGGCAGAAAAGGGTGCACGCCGTGCATCGTTTACAGCTCTTGTCGTATATCATAACCATTTTCGGTGATTAATCAAATATGTGGCACTAAATGCGGCTAATATTACCCATGCACGCCCATTTCATCTCATCATCAACAACAACTTTAATAAATGAAAATGATATGTAAAAATTAACATCGTGAAGCCAACCTGTTCAAGCGTCCATACAAGATGTGGCTGAAATTTGGTTTGAAATGTAATTGGCCCAACCTGCAAAAGTAGATATGCTTCAGCTTATGTTCTGAGAATATAATTTAAAAACAAAAAGCATACTATTATGAAAAAATGGAAATTAAAAGAATCTAGGATTGATGTCTAAACAGCAATTCCTCCATTGCTGGTGCATCAAGCTTATCTATTCAAACTGATCTCATTTATGCCGAGGACTTCAATGGTGTAATTGACAGTATAATAAATTACTCTCCATCCCAAAATAAGTGTTTTTTTTTCTAAAATTAAGGAAGTTGACTTTTAGCCCATTCTAGTAGCACATATACATGAATACCCTTGATGTCCATGCTATAGCCTTGCACATGAACATTAGGCCATGATAGTTAGCAAAGATGAATTTAGTAGATTTATACAAAGATGGACACTCATTTTGGGAAAGAGGGAGTAATATTTTCTATTGTTACACAAGCATACACACATCATTGAGAGAACTAAAGCATAGTTCTTTCTTTTTTTAAAGACACTTTTAATTTCAGATAAACAACAAATTCCCAGGAAAAAAATATGTATGCATGATTCATAAACATACTGGCTGTCCCTGATATGCTTTCTCTATCGCCTCACTGGCAGCACTAGCTTTCAAAATAGCATCACCAGAAGCACTAGATTCAACATCAAATCCTGAAGCACGCCATCTTGGAAGGCCTCCGTCTAACACCCAAACTCTATCATGCCCAAAAACTCGGAACATCCTGTTCATCCGGTTAATAAAATTAGTTGTTCAGTTTCTACAAAATAACAGGACAGATAAAGTTTTTAGTGTTGCTCTCTTAACATAACTCACCACCAAACACGAGCTGCACTGAAAATTCCCTTTCCATCATAAACAACAACTCCATCTTTATTCTCAATACCAAGAGCAGAAACAGCAGCAGCAAAAGCTTCTTCTGATGGCAACATGTGTGGCAGCTGACGCATTATTTTTCAAAATAAAAGATCACACATCAGTATAAGAAGAAGTACATCTATGTCTCAGCACCAATGGTCAACGAGTCTCTATGTTGTCAAACAATGAAATTGCAAGGAAAGAAAATAACTTGATGATATCTTTAGGTTATACGTGAATGCAACAGTGAAAGAAAATATTAGAAGCAATATGGATGAGCATCTCACATTAGTTGTTCGATCGGATATCCCATCCACATCAAAGAAAAGAGCACCAGGAATGTGGGCAACCTGTTCAAACACACACATACACACGAAAATAAGACAGGGCAGAAAAAACAGAAAGGAAAGAGATCAGAAGCCATCCAACAAGGTGATCACGAACTAAAGCAGAAGTTGAAATGTGGAGAAACGTAAATACCAACATCCAATTGATATTAGATAATTGGAAGGTTTGACTTGATGGTATAAGCATCGCAAGCATTAAATAAATTATAACCAACACCTGATACTCTTGAAGTGGGTTCCTCTGCTCGTCTGGCATGTACCACGATGCATCTAACACCTGAAAAAATGTAAATAGTGAAACACTGCAATGAGAATTACCTAATGGAATCCAAATAATCACATAATTTAGCCACTCCCACACGATGTATTTAGAAATGCCCTTTTGCCGAAATTTCAGCTTCATCATTCAAATACCAGTCCAATAATTCATCAAGTAAACTAAGGTTTCTTTCGTTACAATCCGCTTATTGCATCGTTCCATCAGTATATTACTTTCTTGACGGGATGACTCGCAGCCTCTTGGGGAAGTACTAGAAAGGCTAGCATACAGAATCAAAGCGGACTTTCCGGCATCAAAGACAGTTTCATCAAATATAGATAGATAGATAGATAGATACAAACCATTGATAACATGAATTCTAATACTCTAGTCTATAGACAGATTACTTTCTCTATCCAAAACTCCAAACACAAGTCATTGAGCTTTTCAATTCCAAATAATGGAATTGATAACATTGTGGGTGTCTAACTACTCTTTCTGATCCTACTTCAGCTAAATTTGAGTTCAAGAGAAACAGTTTCACTCATATTTTGAACCCTCTAAAGTCTAAAGCTAAAGCTTGCATTAGTTTGTCGATTAGAGCAAGACATAAGCAAATAACATGAGCCACAGTACCTTATCTCATGTATGTCTAGTTAATTCATCGATCTAACATGCAACAGGATAAGGGTCAAATTATTACGAGCTCTGAAGTTTTTCTTGTTGTCTTTCAACATACAGCTCTAACATAAAAATCATTAATCATGTTAATACACCTCATTGTGAAACCTTTCTCTCCTGGAACCATAATACCCCAAACCATTAACATAGTAACTCTATCATATGCTTAAGATGACAAAAGAAGCTTTCTTTTTCTTTCAACATCATGCCCTTGATTTGTCATCTACCATGTTATTACACCTCACACTAAGCCCCCATTTAGATGTGGAGAGGGAGAATGAAGATCACATTCATGTTCTACTTGATTCCCATATTATAGGTGGGAAACCCATTCTTCCATGTATGACATTCCAATAAAGAGTGGATATCAATATCCTTCTCCAATTCCATCCCTAGCATCTTTCAAGAGTGTAACATATTAAATCATTTTCTTTCTTACCTCAATTAAAAAATGTAAATACTAAATACACTCATTGAGATGTACACCTCATCTCAACAGTTGGAACAAAAATAAAGCGGTCTGAACCCCATTACAGATAAAAGGATTCTATTATCCAACCTCCATTTCTCCTATCCATACGAAGGTGAACTCCTTTTATTTCTAAAACCATAATACCTTAGAGTTGAAGATGTTGGAACTTTGTCACACGCTCTCTCTAAGATAAAAAATAGAATTATAAGTAAAATAGCTTCGTACTTTTTAACCTCTCTATTTTTATTTTCTTTTGGGGAAGTTACTTGTGTATAAACTATAAACATATGCCATTGGACTAATTTTCAAACATACATAGATACATAGATGCACTAAAAGACCAGTGCACAGACACAAGCATGCCACGCGCATGTATCTCATAGGCAGGTGCATTTGTAAGTATAGAGCGCGGGTAATAAAGAAAGCTCAACCCCAAGATGCAACGGGTACCATTCATTAAATGGTTATCACACCCACACCTATTCGACTTGAGTAAAAGATGCCATAGTAGCAATCTCAAATGTATACCTTCATATCACATTCTCGCAGGTTTGCGTGGAGCCAGTCAACTGAAACAACAGGTTCATTAGTTGAGATAGACTGAGTTGAGAAAGAAGCTCTTGAGGCAACTACTGGTGAAGCCATATCCCAAGAAACAAAGGAATACGTTCTCTGAAGAAAATGAGCTGTGGTAGCCCGAAAATGTACTGATCTACTCTGCAAATGATGGAAAAATAACTAATTTAAGTTACTTTGAATAAACACATTAAATTATGACCCCAAGGGGTAAGAGAGATGGCAAGGGCACTCAGACAATAATGACCTTGAGGTTTTTTGTTCCAATCTCCATACCAACAAAGGGTCACACTTTAAAAAAAAAAACACATTAAATTATGAAAAATGCAGATGGCTCGAGGACAGAAATGCCCATAACCTTCTAACATATTGTGGAAACATTTCTAACATAAGAATGGAAACATTAAAGGAGCTGGTCTTGCACACAGAAAACACTTTTGTGAATTTTGTGAATAATATATCTGTCAAAATTAGTTTACCTGTTGTAAATAGGATGTGTCACATGTTTTGACGCCCTGATTTATATACTTAATTACTTATCAAAAAAAAACAAAAAACATAAATGTGGCGACTTCAGATACCAAGTTATTCTTTCTTACCTTCTTTTTTTTTTATAAGTATTCTTTCTTACCTTCTTATAACGAAATAAAGGCACTACACTTGAAACGAAGGAAGTCTCAAAGGCATATTTTGTACCAAAGCTCAATGGCAGTATTTCAGTTTTTCTATGTAAACAAGAGGTTTGAAAGGAGTTTAAATGCCTCTTTTATTGCTTTAATCTCGAAGAAGAAAGGTGTGATGGATATTAAAGACTACAGACCAGTAAGTCTTACTACAAAGGTGTTATCCTTTCGTTTGGGGAAAGTTGTACACAAGGTGATCTCGGAATCTTGGCATACCTTTCTAGTGGGGGAGTGTCAATTTCTTGATGCGTCTTTTATATGCTGAGACGAAAAGGTTTTGGGAATGGATGGAGGACTGCATCTCTTCAATCAGTTTCCAAGTTCTTGTTAAAGGAGAGCCTGCTGGACTTTTTTCTAGTTTGAGAGGCCTACCAACAACGAGATATTCCTTTTTCTTCTATTTATGGAAGCGTTGACCTGGCTATTAGATGAGTCAGTTTCTGGTAGTTTCATCCGTGGATTTGAAGTGGGAAGGCTGAGCAATTCAGTCCTGATGGTGTCACACCTTATATTTGCAGATGATACTCTTGTTTTTTGCAAGACAGGGGCAGCATAGTTGGGTTATTTACGTCTAGTTGTGATAATTTTCAAGCTGTGTCTGGAATTATGGTTAATATCATGGGAGCAAGATCTTGATGAAATTGATTTTCTCACTTCCACTTTAGGTGTAAGGTTGCTTATCTTCCAGCTTCTTACCTCAGCCTTCCCTTAGGAGCTTCCATTAAAAGCACGGACATCTGGAATCTAGTGATCCAAAGATTTGATCATCGCTTGGCTAGTTGAAAGAAACAGATTTTATCAAAGGGGGGCAGCTAACTCTTCTCAAGAGTACTTTATCTAGCTTGGCCACTTATATTATGTTGTCGTTCGTGATACCTACTTCCATGCGAAGTGGCTTTGGAGATTCATGGTAAAAGGGAATGCTCTTTGGACAAAAATGGAGGTGGGTAAGTATGGGGAAGGTGAGCATTTGTGGTTTACTATTGTGGTTTCTACACCCTATGGGATGGGTGTTTGGAAAGGGATACGGAAGGGTTGGGAAATGGGATATATTCAAGCCGAATATTCTCTTTGAAATATGAAACGGCTCTTGGGTCAAATTTTGGAAGCCAAGTGGTGTGACAACATAAAATTGTGAAGAGCTTTTCCCAATCTTAACATTGTAGATAAAAGGAGGAGTACGTTAGCTCTATTTTGCATTATCAAGAAGGCACAGTCACTTACTCACTTGGAGTCCCATATTCATAAGGCATCTTTAAGAGTGGGAGTCGGATTCACTAGCTGTATCTAGCAGCAGACTTCTGATGACAGAGAAGACGAAGTTCTTTGGAACTGAGCTAAGAGGAGAAAATTCTTCCGTTAAATCATATTACCATGTTTTGACAAATAGCAACACGGCTGCTTTTCCGTGGAAAGCCGTTTGGAAATCAAAGGCTTGGCTAAGAGTGGCATTTTTGTTTGGGAGGCCACTAATGAAGCTAACCTCCTGCAGATTCGCAAAAAAGATTTATGTAAATTGATGCTTTATGTAGAAGGGGAATGGGGAGAGTGTGGATCATCTTTTGCTGCACTGCCCCGTATTGCTTCCATCTATCGTGGTATATGCCAAGCTCAGTTAAGGAGCTCTTTCTTTGTTGGTCTCTTTATAAGCGAAGGAGGAGAGAGTATTCCGATGCCGCCCCTGGGAGTCCGTTGGATAATATGGAAGGAAAGGTATTGCATGGCTTTTGAGAACGAATGAACGATAAGATGTCTATCCTATATTGAAGGCGTCCCTGCTTCGCAAGTAGTTTTTTTGTTGTACGGAGTCAGTGTTATCTTCAGTTAATTGTTTGGTAGAGTTTGTGGATGGTTTTGCTGTTGGCTAGGTTCTTTTAACCAAGTATACTGCTAGTGTCCACAGCTGTGTCACATATACCTCTTTCCTAGGTTTTTTTTATGTTTTGGCATCTTTTGTTTATATATACCTCTTTCCCTGTCAAAAGAGAAAAGAAGAATGGTAACAGATCTTCCATTATTTTGGGAAACGGTGTGCATATAAGGTAGAAGTACAGATAAGTTGCTCAATTCAGCAGTCTTTGTCCCAATTGCATGGGTTGGCATACATGAATATGGTCAGACAAGTCATGTGCCCGCATGAATGTGTACTATTGTTGTCCATGTTACTGTAGTGTTGGTTTTCCCCAACCTATAGTCTTCTAGACAACTGACACACTTGCTTATTTCATTTTCCTTAGTATTACCGCATATCCCTCTTAACATGTTCATTTTGGTACACTCATTTTATCAACCGAGAAGGAATATAACTTCACGAGCATACACCACAAGCATTTATAATGTTTCCTAACAAGAAAACAAAAAACTTGACTCATAAAGCAAGCAGCTCTTGAGCATAATTTTCCTTTCGTTTGCATTTTCTTTTCCCAAGTCAAATTCATGAAGCAAATATAAAAGGGTCTTGCAGGCACTTGTTAGTTTTAGTAATTAAGAATTTTATTCCATTGAAAATCATTCTGAATTCATCAAAAGTGTTTTCAGTGGACTGAAGATGATTCCAATGCGACTTGTTTCCAAGCTCAGCAAGTGCAATAGGGACACTAGTCAGCAAAACCCAATATAAAAGTGAGTTCAATGTGTGTTTATCGATTGCAATTTAAGTTTCACGATCGAATTGTAAGAAAATCATATACCACTCCAAAGTCCAAACCATATTTCTAATCCCAAAAAAAGCACATGGAGTGTAAGAAAAACCTAGAAAAATATTGGAACTAATCATTGACATGTAGTAAGAACCTAAAAATGCATTGAAGAAGAAAAAGAAGAAAGGAAGAGTCGTGTAAATTCAATCAGCTTCAATATGAGATTAAAGTAGCAGTAAGTAAATAGATACTCAAAAATAGTGTGTGTGTGCGCGCGCGCGCGTGTTAGAGAGAGAGAGTTTACGGAGAAGAAAGAAGTGTGATATTGGGGCTTTTGGGCTAGATGTAGCGCAGGCTGCAGGAAGCGATTGGCGAAGAGAGTTCTTGATATCAAGGTCGACGCCATTTTTACTCTATACGGTACGGGTATATAAGCGAAAAAGACAATATAAGAGAGTGAAGTGAGAGATAGAGATAGACAAAGTAAACTTATAAGACGATCGGACGGCTATATTTCACCATTTATCTCGTCGTGATCGAATTTCGCTCTACTTTTCTTCTTTTGTTCTTTATTTGGTCATCCCCACGACGACCGAATTGAATCCTTCTTTTTTTTTAATCAACAACAGCTCCTCCTGCTTCCTGCGGCCTGCTAAGTGTCAAAGTGTGTACTGTGCGTGTGAATGATTGTTAGGTGGTGTAATTTTTATTTAATATCAGTCAAATTGTTTTACATGATTTTTTGTTCATAGTGTGTCGTGACTCGTGTTTCATTTGTGTAAACCAAATTGATAAAAAAAATTACTCTAAAGAGAAATACTAATTAAAGACATTTTAGCTGGTGTTAGTATAATACTCCTTCCGTCTCAATATTATTATCATGTTTGATATGTTACACGGATTTATAAAAAATAATTGACTCGATTCTTAATATTAATTTAATATGAATTTTCTTTTAAAACGTATGTATATGTGATTCATAATTAAAATATAATTAAAAAAATAAAGATAAAATGGTAAAAATATTATCATAAAAATTATTTTAAATAAAATAATTATTTTAGAATGGATAAAAAAAAAACATGACAATAATTTTAATTTTAAGAGAGATAAAGGTAGATTCGGACCAAGAGAAATGTGTATTGACGACACGACACGATGTCCTAAAACAAGTATGTGACTTTTGTGCTTTACATGGTTCCAAAATTGTTTGTTGCTAAGTTAACAGCTCCATGTGAGCGGTGTGGTTTTACTTTGATTGACGAGACAACAAGTTTGGTATGATCTCTTCTAGTATAATTTTCTATATATTTTTAGGCTGATAAGCACCTTTTGTTAATCTATTAAAAATATGTTTAAATTGTTTTTATTAGTTTTCTTCGTGGATGATTAATGAATAGTATTGGTTTAGGTCCTAAAGGACAAATCTATTTTTTTTAATGTATTATTATTTATTGAGATATTTATTTATTATCTATTGTTTGTTTATTTATAATAATACATCATAAAGCCCTTAAAATAAATATTTTATTCTTAAATATCTCTGATCGACTATTATTATTAATAAGCGCAATAATAATACACGGAGATTAATATGTGTTGAGACTCATATAGTTGATATCAGATCTACACATGGGTGCGACGTACTGGATTGACCCGCATGAGAATGCTACGTGGATCGTTACGTGAGTGTCATAAGATATTCTCATAGTGATAAATGTATTCGTTGTCCTTCGACTTAAAGTCGTTGTATAGCCTAGATGAGGAGTTGTATATTTTGATACCGATAAATGTCATTCTGTAACAAGGCGATTATAAAATCGGATATTGGATATGTCACGAATCATGCTGAGGGATATGAACGATGTAGATAGGATTTGTCCCTCCTACATAACATGAGTATAATATTTATGGGCCCCTCGATGAGTGAGATTTAAGTAAATGCATGGTCGTGCTCAAATAAATCAATATGAGATATTGAGTTTATTTATTTATTATATAAGTCTACTCGGAGATCAAGAAACCAATATTAAACTATAACAAGGATGACACGTTTCATGTCTTGTGTTTAATCAAATATTTGGACAAAGGAAAAAGAACAATTTTGGTCACAATCAGTTATTTATATCACTGATAATTCATATTACTTTGGTAACAATTATGTATTGCTAGATACTGCTCATTGTTTATAACTAATTATATATTCGATATAGTGATTAATTATTGCCAACATAATTTAGGAACCTATTGGGTCACACCCTTAGAATGAGTTGGATTAGAATTTATTTGGATCATTAATTAGATTAATTGACTCAATGTAAAATAAAATAGAGACCAATATAGTCCTAGTTAGACTATGACTTATAATGGTCGGCCCATATCTCTCTTTCCTATCTATATTATAAAACAACTAGGTAATTGACTAGGGCTATTCAGAGGTTGAGATTAAATTATCTTTAAAAAATTAACAATTAAAATTCACCCACACATTCACATGTGTGAATAATTATCCATTTTTAACTACCTATTTTTTCTGTCTCTATTACAAGTCACCCCCTACAATTAATATTATAAGCAGTCACCATTTTTTCTTCTCCCTATATTTTATTTTCACATTACAAAGTCACACCCAGCGATTAATCTTCTAAACAGTCACCCCTTATAAAATATCAATCCCTCAACTATCACTTGAAACAATGTACCCCTCAACTGTAACATTTTTTTTAAAATTACACCTTATATTTAGGCACTGTCAATTCAATTGACGAAATCAGATATACTGGCACCGTGCCTTATGGCATGGAGATCTAGTACATATATATAGGAAGTCTTCTTGATGAAAAAGAAGGAGTGTTAGACACACAAAAGGAATTTAGGGTTTGGTGAAACACTAAATTCGTTGGGAGAAAAAATAGGGATTAGTTCTTCGTTAGACAAAAGATTTCCTACTTTTATTCAACAATTGTCTAGGACAGAATTCTTGGATTAATCATGTTCAATCCATTCGTGTGGATACCATAGAGAAGCCGCGCAAATCGTTTGTTGCGGTGATCGTGATTCTATTGAAGATTGATCGTTACAATATTCAGGTAAGTACCCTATCATCTAATTTATATAATTCGCATGGATCTTGGGATGGTTTTGAAATTAAAGTTTGTTATTCCGTCTTGTTAATTTCGATTAAAACCCAACAAATAGGTGATGAATAAAATGTATCTGCGAGAAACCTAATTGGTGTGGGCCATCATCATAATGGACTTTATCTTCTGGAGCCAAAACTGAAGATGGTGGTGACTTTCTCAATGGACAATAAAGATGCTTCGAAGCTATGGCATAAATGTATGGGACATGGGTTCAGTGGCGAACAGAAGAGTAAATGTGTGGGGGCAGTTGCCCCCACTTGAAATTTTTTTTGATAAAGGATTTTTTTTTCAATTTTTAATAATTAGTTATAATCTATACACTTTGCCCCCACCTGAATATAATCTATACACTTTGCCCCCACCTGAATAAATGAAAAAAAAATTTACTTACCAACCTGTGAAAAATTGAAACCCAAAACCAAAAACCAAAACCAAACCCTCGCAGCCTCGCTCTCGCCCATTCGGCAGTCGGCACTCGACACTCGACACGGCGATTGGCGGCGCGATTTCGCGAATCAGACATTCAGACTTCAGCCGGCTAAGGCAGTAAGGCTTAGCCGCTTAGGCCTTCACTCGGACCACTCCCGATCCAATCCAGCCGCGGCCTGGCTGTGACGCCAAAGGCTCTCTCTCCTCTCCATTCTTCAATCCGGCGAATCGGCGAACAGCGAGGCGATCCATCTTTTGCTGCTCTAGTGCTCTACGCCTCTACACTGGGCTACTCAGCTACTGGCAGGTCAGCCCCTAACTCTCTCTCTCTCTATTCCCTAAGCCCCTTTGGCCTTTACAGTTTACCAATTACCCTATATACCTAATACCTTTACTTTACAAAGCACTTTACAGGAAATGAGTAAAATGAGGAAATGGAATTTAGGAATTACTGCTTTGACTTTGAGCTTTAGTGCACACTTTTTCTTTTGAGTTGGCTTTTGGAATTTGAATTGTTAAATGAATAAATGATAATTGTGATTGTGATTTTTTATTTGTGATTTAAAGTTTAAAATTAAAATATGATTGTATGAATTTCACAATTATAATTATGGTTTAAATTTTAAAAATTAAAATAACCCTAATTTTTATTAAATTTGTGTGTTCAATAATTTGGTAAGAAAAGTTTATTTATTTAATATGAAATTAGGGCATTTTAATTTGGGGGTTGAAGTAGTTGATTTATGAGTTTTTTTTTTATTTGTGTAGATTTCCAAATTGTGGTTGATTTGAAGGAATTTGGTTTTAGTGATTATGGAGAGATTTTATAAACGAAAAACTGACATAAGAATTAGGAACACGTAGTGCATCCAGTAGTTCATCTGTTGGTAATCAACGGTCTCAGTCTATTCCTGTTACTTCAGCTACGAAAGAATTAGTTGATTTGAATAGTCTTCCATCGATCCGAGAAAGAAAAAAAGATATTTGAATACAACCCCAATCAGATTGATGAAATTAGGAGAGCTTATTTGTTGAAGGGGCCTTGTCAACCCCGTGGTCATGATTTCCCTCAAAAACTAATGGGAACTAAATTGCGTCGTTTTAATCCGGATTGGTTTGATCAATATGCTAATTGGTTAGAGTATAGCATGAAAGAAGATAAAACATATTGTTTGTGTTGCTATTTGTTTAGAGATAAAATCAGTAATAAAGGTGGTGGTGGAAGCATTTATAAGTGAAGACTTTTGTGCTTGGAATAAAAAAGAAAGGTTGGATGTCCATGTTGGTGCGGTCAATAGTAATCATAATATGGCGGTAAAGAAGTGTGAGGATCTAATGAGACAAAAACAATCTATTGCGGTTGCTCTTCATAGACAATCAGACATTGTGAGAAATGACTATCGAATTCGATTATGTGCTTCAATTGATTCCTGTAGATTTTTATTGAACCAAGGGTTGGCTTTTCGTGGTCATGATGAGACCGAAGATTCTTCAAATAGAGGGAATTTTCTTGAATTGATTAAGTTTTGTGCTGATCAAAACGATTTTGTTCGTAAAGTTGTTATGGGAAATGCTCAAAAAAATTGTCAAATGATATCTCCTCACATTCAAAAGGATATCGTTCATTGTTTTGCACAAGAGATAGTACGAAAAATAATTGAAGAGATCAAAAATGATTTTTTTGCATTAATGGTGGATGAGTCTAGTGATGTATCTGGCAAAGAACAAATGGATGTGGTTTTGCGATTTGTTAACTCTTGTGGAAATGTTCAAGAGAGGTTTATTTGTGTTGTGCATGTGATGGAGACTTCTGCTTTATCTTTGAAATCTGCTATTGATAATGTGCTTGCTGATATTGGTTTGAGTTTGATGAAAATTCGGGGTCAAGGCTATGATGGTGCAAGTAATATGAACGGTGAATTCAGAGGGTTGAAGACTTTGATTATGAATGAAAATCCGTCTGCATATTATGTTCATTGTTTTGCTCATCAACTTCAATTAGCTCTTGTTGCTGTGGCTAGGAAAAATGTTGATATTGCAGACTTTTTTAACATGATTTCCTCTTTATTAAATGTTGTTGGAACATCTTGTAAGCGTAAAGACATTATTCGATAAAAACAAGCAGAAAAAGTGGCGAAGGAATCGAGAGTGGTTTGCTTGAGACGGGGAAAGGATTAAATCAAGAATTAAGTCTTAAGAGAGTTGTAGATACACGTTGGGGTCTCATTATAAATCATTATTGAACTTGGTTGCTTTGTTTTCTTCTTGTTATTGAAGTTCTTGAAGTTGTTTCGTGTGATGCTACAGATTCATCGAAAAAAGCTCAAGCGCTTGGTTTATTGGGATATTTGCAATCATTTGATTTTGTCTTTAATTTGCAATTGATGCCGTGCTTTCGCTCGCAAATGAGTTGTCATTGGCTTTGCAAAGGAAAGATACGTATATTTTGAATGCTATGACACTTGTTAAAGTAACTAGGCGTAAATTGCAAGCAAAGAAGAAATGATGGATGGGAATCTCTTCTAGGCAAGATTACCGGTTTTTGTAATGAGAACAAGATTGATTGTGTGGATATGAATGCCTGAATATGTTAATCGTCACCGCCCTTCGGCGTAAGACAAACATTAACTAACGATTTTCATTATCGTAGAATGTTTTAATGCCATTATGGATCAAGAAATTTTTGAGATTAATGATCGATTCAATGAGGTCAATTCTGAGTTGCTTCTTTGTGTTGCTTGTTTGAATCCAAGTAATAATTTTGTTGATTTCAATATAGCAAAATTGGTAAGAATGACTCAGTTTTATCCGGATGATTTCTCTCTAGTTGATTGTATGATGCTTGAAAATCAACTAGAGACATATATTATGGATTTGAGATCATATGACAGATTCAGTAGATTGGAAGGGCTTGTTGATCTATCAGCATTGCTTGTGCAAACACGGAAACACTTGTCATACCCATTGGTGTGTCGACTTTTGAAGTTCGCATTGATTTTACCGGTAGCAACAGCAAGCGTGGAAAGATGCTTCTTCGCAATGAATATTGTCAAGACGGATCTACGAAACCGAATTTGTGATCAATTTTTAAATGATTGTCTTGTATGTTTTATTGAAAAAGATTTGCTTAGGAGTGTTACAAATAATGCTGTAATTAAACGTTTTCAAAATATGAAAACGCGTAGGGGACAATTATGATTTGTAAACTTTATTAAATTTGTGCACCCGGTTGAAAAATTTTCTGCATCCGCCACTGCATGGGTTGGCCAGTAAGATTCATCCACAACTATTTGAACATTGTTAATAATTGTATTTATTGTTTTATGATTCATGTGAGAAGGCTAAACCCACAAAACTTCCATTTTCTCTCGATTCAATAGAGTTTGTTTCATGTTTTCATCTTATACATCGTAACATATGGAAAGATTATAAAACATCATCACACTAAATAACACTGCTTTTTTCGTCCATATTTTATGATCACAGTGGAGGTGTTTGGGTGTATTTAATGAAACATAAATCTAAACTAAGTAACATATTACCAGTGTTGTGCAATATGGTAGAGACATAATCTAGGCATGAATGCAAACAGATTAAGGAAGATAATAGTCAGAAGATTTAGTTGAATGATTAATATATTGATTGTGGTATTTTGCTATATACTTGTTACACTGACACACCCCAACCGAACGGTGTAGTTGAGAGAAAACATATACATATCATAAATACAACATGAGCATTAAGATGTCAGGATCAATAATAGAAATTAATATGGGGAGAGTGTTTCTTACATCGACTAATTTGCCTTGGAAAGTTATAGACAATAAAACTCCTTTGCGAAATTTTGTTTGGAAAATAACCAACTTTTATGGACTCGAGATTTTTGGGAAGCATAGTATATACCATGTCTATAATATGGAGTCACAAAAGGCATACGCTTAGGGATACAACATTACTTGAGCTTATTATTCATCATAGAGATGGCAATTTAGGGGGCTAATGTAACACCTCAAATTCGAAAGACCAATCTACTACGCATGGCCCACATACTATTCTACTTAACATATGGGTCTACTAAGCTCACCCAAAAGACCATGACAATGTTGGTGTCTATAAGTAGTAGGTGACCACTATAAGACACATTTTCTCACATCAAACCAATATGTGATCGGGGTATTATAGTTAGACAATGATAAAAAGGTCAAATGAAATGCATATTGGGATACACCGGGCAACAAACTGACTCGCCCATTGGATAAAAAAAGCTCAAGTTGAAATGAGCATGGGAAAGATGAATGTGCAAGCGAATAACAAAAATGATGTGATAAACTTCACACATCATGAGCTGATTTAAAGCCTAACTTGAACACAAGTGAGCCTGGAGAGGATATTAGGCCACAAGACCATGTGATGGAATATGGTGTGAAAAATGAATCGAGTTAGTCTAAGATCTCAATAAAGGTTCAGGAAATGGATATCCAAAACTAGCATTGAGTCATCGTGCTCAACGACCTAGAAAGCCTCAAAAGCATCTCAATGATAACAAGACTCAGTTACACATTCCCTTGCACAACCACTATAACCCACACCATTGATTGATGAACTCAGTCGTAATAATTTTATCACACTTTGTGTCTTACGAAATATTCTCACACTTACAAAAGGCATTCTTTGCGGGCATTACATCCCATGATGGGCCAAAATATTTTTTCACCATAATTTCTTCATGTACATTGAAAGGAGGCAATGTCGAAAGGGATCCACGCCATCAAATAAACAAACAAAAATGTGGTCCTCTGAGCATTTATCATCTAGAACTAAAGTCATTGACTCAAGATCCTTATGATCATGTATAATCCCTGATATACCCGGCCCAAGCCGGGTCACGAGCAATGCACGATTTCGCATCACGTGCTAATCACGAGCACAATGCCTACGAGGCCCATAGCCCAGCGAGCAGGATGAGAGAGCCGATGAGAGAGCAGGCGGACAAAGGCGGGACAAAGGCCGACTGTGGGCCATGACTGGGAATCATACATGCTTAGCAAAGGAATCATACTTACCTTGCCTGGTCGAGCACCGGCCTTGCCTGCTCGATCAGGGGCCGATCTTCAGACCTACAATAAGTTTAGGGATCAACACAAACAGAATAGCCGGGTAGAGCCTTGCTCGCCCGAGCACACATCGAGCATGAGACGCTGGTAGCTTGCTTTCCAAGGCAAGTCAAAGGTTTCCATGTTTAGGCAGAATACTTGCCTTATCAACTCCTATAACTACTGGCGGCTGTTTTCGCCTATAATCAAGGGATTTCCTCTTGATTATCTCTTGCCTTATTATGGAAACCTGAATCCTAGGCAGGTTCAATCACCTTGAAGGCCTATAAATACCTCTCCACAATTAGCAACAAGGTACACACACTTTCTTGAGCCTCGTTACTCTATCAATTCATCTTTTGACAATCACTCGATACTTACTCTCACGCCGGAGGGGTTTCGCGAGGCCTTGCCTTGCACTTCCACTCAGGTGTTCTTGTGATCTTAACAGTCTCAAGGAGGGACGATTACAAGCCGGATATCCTACCCATCTCAAGGACGGCCCAAGGCGTGTTTTTGCCACATCGTTTGGTTCCGTTCTTGCCAGGAACAGTTTCATCACTTCCTCTACATTTTTCAGGTAAAAACTTTCAACTTTTCTCCACCTTTGCAATGGTGGAAAGGGTGTAAACACCATGCCACCGCAAGCAATCAACAATGGCGGCCACCAAGTTGGAAACAACCCTCCACCGAGAGCCCGGTGCAAACCGAAACCAAAAAGTGGTGGCTCTTTGGGCACGCAATCCGGGGCAATGAGGTGCCATTTATGGAGGGACAAATCTCCCAACATGCCGCCAGAGTCGCAAGCCAACGCGATGCCAGCCGGGTCATTAATGAGAGACGTGATGCTCGCCACAAGATCTCGTGATGCGGACTCAATCGCCCGGAGAACGAGGTAGCCATATTAATCCGCTCGACAAAATCCCGATCAACAAGCGGCCGCTTCGCAAGTTCGAGCGAGTAATATTATAGTAAAATGTATGCTCTCAATCAAGAATCGCTTCGCCTTAGGCCATGCCGGTGCAAGCTTGCCGATATGGCAATGCGCTTAGCAATCCGGCTTTGTTGGAGATGGCCTCGCCTCCCAATTTGCGCCAAGCGACGCATGCCTCTATCGTCCACATACCGTCGAAAGGGTGGAGGCGATAAAGCGGCCGACGTGGCCGAAAGCGGCCAACATCATTCCCAGGCGCCACCATCACCATGAGCAATATGCCCGTAGAGGAGAGTCATGGCCGCCGTAGAGGCGAAGTGCGTAAAGCGAAGCTGCGGCAAAGTACAAAGCCCGCGCATCACGGGAGGTCGGGTCCTCCTCCCCTCGCACCGTGCGTGGCGACTCTCGGACCCCGCCCATTCTTCAAGGCCGACAGAGGGCGTGGAGAAGCTGTCCGAGAAGATGGAGGCCATGAAAAGGGACATGGCAAAACAAATGGCAAGCCTAGCCGTAGCCAAGCCCTAAGTTATGGCGCCACTAAGCCGGAGGCGCCACTTTCACCTGAGATTGAAAATGCGCCACCGCGCAAGGGGTCATCTTCCCACGTTCGACAAATATTTGAAGACGCTGGCAAGCGATTAGCTCCGATCATTCGAGGCACAAATTCGGATGGTCACGGATGTTGAAGCCTTGAAAATGCGGGCATTCGAGGGAGCCTCCAGGAAAGCGCAAGTTGGGCGTAGTTCCCCGGGAACCATTGGGAGCCGGGCAAGGCTCCAGAGAAATTCTTGGAGGAATTCGGCAATGCAGCCCAACCCCAAAGAACCGCTTCGACCTTGCTAAGATTAAGCGAGGAGATAACGAATCCTACAAAGAAGCGATTACCGAAAAGGTTCGAGGAGATGCTCGAGCGTGTGACCGCGACTGCTGACCTGAGATCACCTTTTGCTATCTCAACAACATGAGAGGCGGGGCCAGCAGAGACGATGCTAGCAATGAACCCGGAGCTTCCAAGGCGTAGTTGCTTGCAAACTCTCATCTCTTTTGCTCGACCGGTAGCTGCCAAGGCGATAAAGCCAAAACAAAGACAAGGCTCATGGCTCGACCGCCACCGACCAGAGTCCTTGAGGCCACCGCCGCCGAGCAAAACAGAAGAAAATCATCCGCCAGGGCAAAGGCATTCGAGGAAGAGCTGAAGCTCGCTTACCCCCATTAAACACAACGGGGAAGATATCATGCTCCAAGTCCGAGATACTCTACCAGCTTCCTTATCCTCTTGACCCCAGAGCTTCGCCCATCAAGGATCGGCAAGTATTGCGACTATCATCATGAGTGCAGGGCATACTGCGGAAGAATGCGTAGTATTGAGCCGAAATCTGAAGTTGATCAATACGGGCAAGGCTGGATCGCTTCAAAGGGATCGAGGTGCATGGAACAATGCCAACAATGACCAAGGAAGACCCCAGAGGAAGAGGTGGCCGGGCCCCTCAAATCTGGGAGTAATAAACATGATTCGGGAGGAGCTCCCGTCCAGACACTCAGCTTCGGTAAACATATATATTTTCCTTGTCTAGGGTCGCCAAATCGCTCTACGCAATACAAGTCTGCGGAGAGAGCGAGCATATGTTTTCTCGCGGCCAGTATGAATGGGCAAGCACTCCATTGGCATCGAGCAACCCTGGTTATTTCTTGCCTAGTCAGCAGTGGCGGAGTTCACAGGAGTTTTGCCTTTGGATACTGGGAGCATGCAGGACATCATACTACTCCTGCTTCAAGGGGTTGGAGTTTCCAGACACCATGCTCAAGCCATATTTGGGAAAGCTTGAAGGGTTCACCAATCACCAGGTGAGCGTTAAAGGCACGATCGAGCTGGAGGTGTTCATGGGTGATGGGGCCCAAACACGGATTGAGATGATCACATTCTTAGTGATCGACCTAAAATCGGCGCACAACCGCATTTTAGGTGCTCCAAAGAATGGCCAAATTCCGATGGTCACCTCCATTCCCCACCAAAAGCCAAGTTTTACACCGAAATGGAGTGGGATCCTCAATAGCAAGCCCCGAGCAATGTGGGAGTATGTCCTGGAAACTCGTAGGAAGAAATGTAAACCGACAGGACATTCCCGACAAAGCAGATGCAATCCCAAAACCGATTCGTGACTTTCCCGATCGACCGCAAGAGCTTCCGCCGAACCTACCCCTGGCCAACCTCCATCAACAACGCCGAAGCCTGCTCGGGAAAATCATGAAATGGCCGAGCCCATGAAAATAGAGCCTCCCGAGCAAGCTCCGGCCCCAGGCCCTTCTAGACGCAAGGAGAAACGCCCCAAGTCACAAGACATTGAGTTGGACACCTTGCAAGTCCGGGACGAGCCCGATATTCAACCAGAAGGCGAGCTGGAAGAAGTCATTATCAATCCGGCATACCCCGAGCAAAAAATCAAAATCGGGAAGGCCATGCCTCCTGAAGCTCGGGCAAGATTGATTGAACTGCTGAAGAACGCCTACTGATGTGTTCGCTTGGACTTGAAGACATGAGGGGCATAAGTGAGAGCATTGCCCGCCACGACCTCAATGTTGACCCTCGCCTCCGCCCATCCAAATGACTCAAGACAAGATTCGCCCGAGAAGAATGTCGCGATCAAAGCAGAGGTCGAAAAACTCCTAAAGGCGACATCATTGAGGAGATTCAATCCGACTCGACTCCGGCTAGCTAATGTGGTGATGGTCAAAAAGGCAAATGATAAATGGCGGATGCGTGGACTTCACCAAATTAAACAAAGCCTCGCCTCGAAAGATCGTTATCCACCGCCTGCATAGATGTGCTTGTCGACTCTATAGCCGGGTTCGAGATGCTCGCTCCTCGGACGCTGCACTCGGGTTACCACCAGTCAAAATGAACGAGCAGATAAGGCGAAGACAAATTCTTCCTGCAGCGGCCTCTATTGTTATAAAATGATGCCCTTCTGGCCGAAAATGCAGAGCCACTTACCAACAAGCATGGTCAATAAGGTGTTCGGCTCTCAAATAGGCGTAAATATGGAGGCTTACATAGATGACATGGTCATCAAAACCAAGGGCCGCGACCATACTCTTGACTTGGCCGAGACATTTGCCAACCTCGCAAGCATAACATGAAGCCGAACCCGAGTAAATGCGCTTTGGTCCGAAAGCAGGAAATTCCTCGGGATTCATGGTCAACCAAACATGCATAGAGGCCAACCCGAGAAGATACAAGCCCTGCCGACATGAAGCGCCTTTACCGCATCAAGCACATCCAAAGCAGCTTAAACGGCAGAGTCATTGCCTTAGCCGCTTCATCTCTGGTCACCGAAAATGCCTCCCTTTCTTCAAGGTTCTCAAGCGCAACAAGGGTTTTGAGTGGAATACGATCGTGCAAGGCCCTCGAGCAGCCTCAGTGGAATATCTTGGCAAACCACCTCTCTCGCCAGCCCCATGCCCTGTGAGCCTTTATTTGTGTATCTAGCAGCCCCACCTGTAACCCAGCCGTGGGTCACTGCTTTAGTTAGTGGAGGAACTAGATATCCAAAAACCGTGTACTATGTATCTAAGGCCCTCACCCCTGCTGAGGGTCGTTATTTTAATGTTGAAAATTAGCCTACTCGCTTGTCATAGCCGCCCGAAAATTAAGGGCTTATTTTTCTCGCACATATAATCATAGTATACACGCATCATCACAAGAAAGTCCTCCACAAACCTCGATACATCGTGCGTATTGCTCAACCGGTCGATCGAGCTCACCGAAGTTCCACATAGACTACTTGCCCAGCGAGCAATCAAAGCACAAGCCTTGGCCGACTTCTTGGTCGAAACAAGCTTCACCCAAAGACGAGGATCCCGAGACCAAGCAAATGCTGGAGCCCGAGCAAAACAATTGCCACAACCCCACCCACCCTACCGCTGGGATCTTTATGTGGATGGGCAACAGCAAAGTCGGAGCTGAGCCGGCATCCTTCTCGTAGCTCCCGATGAAATCACGAGTTTGAGCTAGCTCTCCTGCTCAAATTTCCCGCCTCCAACAATGTTGCCGAATATGAAGCAATGATCGCTGCGCTCGAGCTCGCAATCTGATATGGGGGGTAGAAGTCACATGGTCACACACAGTTCTGATTCACGCCTAGTCAGGAATCAAGTCCGTGGGGAATATATGGTACACCACCCTACCTTGGTTAAGCATCGCGAGCTAGTCAAGGAAATCTTGAAAATTTCAAGTTTTGGGAAATGATCGATTGACCGAAAGGCATAACATGCGAAAGCACTACTTATCCAAGATCGCCGAGGAAAATCTGCTTTGCTTAATCCTTCAAGAATGATCGAGCACATGGAAACCCCCGCCATCGATAGACCAATAAGCCGTTATGGACATCGAGCCGGCCGTAAGTCGGATTGATGACTACAAGGATTACATCGAACAGGAGTTCTCGCCTGCAGACAAGGTCAAGGCCACAACAACCAAGTCAAGCCTGCGCTACTCAGAGTGGGGAATCTTGTACAAGCGATCTAAGGTCGACTCCATAAGCCACGTGTACCCCCGCACTAACCGCGGTACGAGGTACATGAAGGGAATGCGGCCACCCGCACAAGAGCTCAGCGTAGCGGTCCCGCGAAAGCGTGATATTACCGATTACCCTTAGAAAGCGACGCGAAAAATATGCTCGTGAATGTGACAAGTGCCGAGATACGCGACATACCAAGGCTTCCATCCACAATGTAAACCCCAAATGCGCCTCGGCTCCTTCGACATGCGGGAATCGACCGACGCCCATTCGCCGGCACAATACAAGTACAAATACGCCGTAGTCACCATAGATTACTTCACGAAATGGATGAGGCAAAACCCCCGCCAAAATTTCAGAGGCAAACGTCATCAAGTTTGACACGACCAGCGTGGCGCAGTTCGCCTCCCTGCAATGATATCCCACCATGGTACTCGCCGACAAGTTCACGCAAGAATGTGCTCGCTTGGGGTGAAACATCGCGCCGTCCGTCGCTACCCTCAAGGTAATGGCCAAGCGGCCGCTAACAAACAAGTTTCAGACGCGCTAAAGAACTTAGAAGTGGCGAGCAGGAAATGGGTAAGAATTACAATCACTCATGGGCGTTTAACCATCTCGAGGACCAACCGGGAAACTCCATTCGCACTCACCTACGGGTCCGGTTATGATTCCTGTGAGATGGCCCCGCCTTGCTACCTCGTAGCTTTACATTATACGAGCAAAACAATCAACTTGCTGCCATGGACTTAGATTTGCTCGAAGAAAGAAGATTGGATGCACGACTCAGATGGTCAACTATAAACGAGGGCAAAAGCTCACCATGACAAAGAGAGTTCGAGGCGCAGCCTTCTCTATCGGAGACTGGTACTGTGAAAATCGAGGTAACAGTCATCTAAGCACGGGGGAAGCCTCCTCCAATTGGGAAGGTCCATTCCGAAAGTTACTGAATCGTCTGGAAGGTACTTACACACTCCAAACGCCTCAAGGAAACGACTTAAAGCATCCTTGGCACGCAGACCTCAAAAAGTACTACCCTAAGTTAAAGAAACAAACGGCAAGACCCTCATCCCCGTTGAGGATCTTAATCACTTATCAATCAAAAGGCAAGTTGTT